>JAZDUA010000334.1:437500-1037500 GCA_038098605.1 Gryllus longicercus | reverse complement strand
TGCCTTTGAAAATGGTCCGATCATTTACCTTAATCAATAAGTAAATCTCGACTCTCGCTCAGCTTAGTCTCAGCAACTCTTTAAGGGTCTTTCCCTTCGTGATATGAACCGTACACTGCAGGTCTATCCAAAGCAACGCTCCATCATTTCCTTATCTCCCTCCTCGTGGCAACCTCGTTAACTCCATCAATTCATCTAGATCGCGGTCTCTCACTTTTTCTTCTTAGCTCTGGTCTCGCGACTTGCAGTCCAGGGAGAATTTTCTTCACATTTCTCTCTTTCCACGACCACCCTTCTGAGTTCGTGCTTTTCTCATTAAACCGGGCAGCTTCGTTCTGGCTACGAATGACCACGGAGCTCCATCACGAAAAATTCAAAAATATGTTGGTTAAATTATACGTGTTAACAACTGTAGGATCCAACTTTTGCAGTGAAGGAAGAAGGAAACATCAAAATCTTCATCAACAACACAATTTTGCTTTAAAATTTAATAACAGAACAATATTAACAAGAAAGAATTGTTTCAATATTTGTATATCTTCTCTGCGTACTACGTAGCAAAAGAAAAAAGTAATGTCATGTTTGTGTGGGCAAAAGTTATAGCGAACAGACAAATAACGCCAGGGTCGACATGGAGAGCTTCACCGCTGGAGACCTCTCGCTTATTTCTCACTAAAATATTTTCCTGTAAAATATGTTTCTCTAGAAAAACATCTGAGCGCCACTTTTTTATTCTTCAGACAATTCCACAGCGCGTATGAATGAACTTAATAAAAGTTGGCCCCTTTGAAGATGGGCTGCCCGCTGTGCACGGTCTTCTCAATGTCTCACGGTCTCTCCCGCGTTCCCGGGCCTCTCGCGCTGCCCATTCAATCACGGCAGGCGGCGGTTTGTGCGCTCCGCTCACAGCGCTGCTGACTTGCAGATTGATCCCGCCTCGAAGGCAAGCGAAGGAATAAAAATAGAAAAAAGAATCCTTAATAATTGAAACTAGTGGTGTTCAAAAGCACATACTTTTCGTATCATTTTTAACTGCTACTACATAAAGTACAAAAAGTGTTTTCAACCAGAAACAATTTATTTCGTCTCCTAGACCCGAACTCAGATCCTCAGACTTAACATTCTGACACCCATACCACTATGCTACAGAAGCGCCGTATGGAAAGAACCTTCGTAATTGCGAGAAGTAATAACACTCGGAACCGTTAGAGATGGGTGCGGTAAAAGTAAACTAAGTTGTCAATTGGTAGTGTTTGCTGTGGGTAGTGTTTATAATGTATTTAAATTTCTTGTCAATAAAATGATTAATTTACTTAAATCAGTTCATACGGATGCGCAAAAAAAACAATTGATTTGACCTATCATACGTTTTAGAAATCGAATAAGAGAGTTGAAAAATGTTTAAAAGTTGCAAATTGGGAAAGCACGCAGAGATACGTCACGTTCATTTATCTGTATTGATTGTGTTTGTGATTAGAAGTACTTCAAATGACCTTATTTAAAATACGTCTTTAATAAATAGATTTCATTAAGGAAACATCTCTCATTTCAAGTAGGAAGACGTGTAGGAAGACTTGTAGGAAGACGACCCCCAAAAATTGCGCTTCTTTAATTATCAAAAAGTCTGTGATTTTAACGAACATGAGACTACCACCATTATCTTAGGCGTTCTTTATACTATCCGGAGACAAGGTTTGACCAAACAATTTGGTGCCGTTTTTGAGAAAATTTTGAAAATGTTTTAGAGACTTTAAGTGAAGTACTCAGAAAATTAAATATCCGTTTAAAACTCCCAAAGCCACGAGTTCTTTCAGATCGATTCGGGAATATTAATTTTGAAGAAAATCAAGTGAACGGTTTAGGCGCTAGCGTTCACCACAGACGGACGGTCAGAGACCGACAGAGAGACGGACGTTTAGTTAATAAATTTTTCGGTATGAAGAACAACAAAAGACAGAAGTCTGGCAACACCACGTCTTAGAGAATTTTTCTAAATTTAGCAACAGTATTTATTGGCTTTTTCGTTACCAGAGCCCGGCAATAATAAACATTTTCTTGAAAATTCACTTTTTTCCGACGCACAATTACATGCCTTTCCATTCTTAAAAAGAACTTTGTAAGGCGAGAAAGTAAAAATAATCCATAACTGTGCAAAGAATTTCAAGCATTTATATAATAAAAATAAAATTTCGTAGTTCACTCTAAAGCGTTCACGTTTCACTCTAAAGCGCTTTGGGGCAACATATTAATTATTTATGTGTATATATTTGTATTTTAATGGCTAAATGCGTTCTAATATACTCTTATTTTCTGTTCACAGGTACGTAAGATTCAAAAATCGCAGCCTTGCTGCACAAAACAGGGAGACTTCATCCCAGATGGTGAGCTGCATATATCTAACTTAAATCAATGATACAAATCACACACAAGTTCCCCTCGCAACCATGTACATGTAGTCTGCTTTTGTCATTAAAACTCCTTAAGAAATGAAAACTGTTTATATAAATTAAAACTTCAAAACGAAAGAAAACGAAAATGATGTTCAAGTTTCAAATGTGTTTGTGTGTGCCGAGTGCGTGTATACTTTTCCAATCAAGTTTAAATTACTTTGATTCTATTTTGAAACAATGATGCTGGAACCATTCCACTTATAAAATCAGATAGAAAAGGTTCGATTTTTGTACGTCCTTACGTCAACTATTCTCAATTTGATGTTGGGAAAAGAGGCTACTTCAGTGTATGTAAAGTAAATATTAATCTGATATATTATACAGTGAGTATTTGAATTTATTTCCATTTCAAATACCATAAACTTCAATGAACGTAATATATTAAGCGACGCAGCCCGATTCAATTCTGGAGGATCAACAGCAGACCGCAGATCAAATTGCAATACATCTCTGTGAAAATGATAAACATTTAAAAACCAACAATATGTATTTAGCAATATATTTCGATAATTTTCTGCAAGTTGAAGTTAAAATATTTCATCGTTTTCGGTATGGGAAGCGTATAGCGTGCCATGAAAGTCTCTCCGCAGTAGCACCTTGCTGCTGAGAGTGTTGCAGCTGAAATTTTGTTGGTAGCATGTGCTGCATCTTGAAAACGTAAATCGAGTACTCACTACAGTCATAATATATTCTGTAAGTATTGCTCTCTTCCAACTGCCAACCTGCTACCAACATCAATACACTTTTTAGTAGAATGCTAAATAGTTCTTCGTTGTCATCCCCCCCCCCCCCCACGGTATACGACTGTTGATATTCTGCAACCTCCTCTCAAAACGAGCTAGATCGGAGAAGGTCACTTGTCACCTCTTCACTTGTTTCGCATTAATATGGTTGCTACCAACATAAATACATTTTTTAATAGAATGCTAAGTAGTTCTTCGTTGTTATCTCTCCCCCACGGTATACGACTGTTGATATTCTGCAACCTCCTCTCATAACGAGCTAGATGGGAAAAGGTCACTTGGCGCTTTCCTCTCGCGATGTCTTCCGCTCGTGCGGCTGCCCTGCGGCCAGGAAACGCGCTTCACTTGTTTCGCAGTAATATGGTTGCTACCAACATCAATACATTTTTTAGTAGAATGCTAAATAGTTCTTCGTTGTCACCTCCCCCCCCCCACGGTATACGACTGTTGATATTCTGCAACCTCCTCTCAAAACGAGCTAGATTGGAAAAGGTCACTTGTCACCTCTTCACTTGTTTCGCAGTAATATGGTTGCTACCAACATAAATGCATTTTTTAATAGAATGTTAAATAGTTCTTCGTTGTCACCCCCCCACCCTCCCACGGTATATGACTTGATATTCTGCAATCTCCTCTCAAAACGAGCTAGATCGGAGAAGGTCACTTGTCACCTCTTCACTTGTTTCGCAGTAATATGGTTGCTACCAACATAAATACATTTTTTAGTAGAATGCTAAGTAGTTCTTCGTTGTTATCCCTCCCCCACGGTATACGACTGTTGATATTCTGCAACCTCCTCTCAAAACGAGCTAGATCGGAAAAGGTCACTTGTCACCTCTTCACTTGTTTCGCAGTAATATGGTTGCTACCAACATAAATGCATTTTTTCATAGAATGCTAAATAGTTCTTCGTTGTCACCCCCCCCCACCCTCCCACGGTTTATGACTGTTGATATTCTGCAATCTCCTCTCAAAACGAGCTAGATCGGAGAAGGTCACTTGTACCTCTTCACTTGTTTCGCAGTAATATGGTTGCTACCAACATAAATACATTTTTTAGTAGAATGCTAAGTAGTTCTTCGTTGTTATCCCTCCCCCACGGTATACGACTGTTGATATTCTGCAACCTCCTCTCAAAACGAGCTAGATCGGAAAAGGTCACTTGGCGCTTTCCTCTCGCGATGTCTTCCGCTCGTGCGGCTGCCCTGCGGCCAGGAAACGCGCGGCCGCTTTTCGCGAACACCCCGCTTTGAGCGGCAGCCGCTCGGACTCCGGACTCCGGTGCGGCCGGCGCCGCGGGCGCGTGGGCGTGCGCTGGTATTTCACGCGGCGGTGGCTGCCGGACGTCGCTCCAAAGCGCGCGCGGCCAACTCGGGCTGCCGCGGAGTCGTGAGAGAGGTCGTTCAGTGGCTGGGACGGGCGAGCAAGCGGACCAGTTAGAAGGCTCGAGTGGTCGCGCCTGGTGTAGCGTAACGGGAGGAAGAAAAATTCAAGAAAACGATTAAGAGCGTGAAGCGCATTTCTACAGAAGTCTCAGTAATTCAGTCAGTTGCTGAGAGGGAAATTTCTGGGACATTTAGAGAGGTCAAAAGGTAGAACGTGACCATGTAACGGGACATTTCATGGAGCGAAGTTACACATGAGAGAGTTGCTCATGACAGTGAGGCAACGTTCACGCATAGGTTGTTCGACATGTCACGTCCTGCCGAAGTCAACATTTAACGTATCAGTCGAACATCTGTGACAAAGATGTTGCCTGTCAGAGAAAATACAAAATGTGTATCTCCATTAAATGAAACGTTACACTAAGTGTAAAAAAGGTATTTATTTTCGACTCCTTATCCTAGAAGTGTGAAACAATTATTCTGAGGCCAACTGTATACAAATTTTGTATACAGATGTATACAAAATCCTTTCATCGCAAAAAGACAAAATTAAACATTTCACGAAAAAATAATTCTTGGATCACCCAAGGAATTTGAACATCATGTAAAAACAAACGTCCGCTTTACTTTATTTCTAAACATCATGACATATAACCCGGTTTCTATGTCTACTTTCGAGAATACAAAAGAAGTTTAAATAAAATAATAGTTCCGGATACTTTGAACGCTAGTAACAAAACTAAAGCAATGTGGAATATCGTAAAAAATACGACCACATCATCTCTGTACATAGTATTTAATGTTGTTTTAAAGGACATAATGTGTTTAAAAGTTTTAAAATGTATTGAGATATATGAGGGAAGTTCAGATAAAACACTCATTATCTCAGACGTATGTATATCTGGAATAGCCTCTTATTTTACTGAGCTCTTTAATTCCCTTTCATAATTCCCTCCATAAGAGAACATGTAGCAACATTTGATAGTTTTCATATTTCTCTCTTAATCACGATCCTCTCGGTTCAGGTAAGCTATGCAGTGTAAATCGAGCTCCTTAAGGTAATAACAAGCAATAACATATCAGTAAAAAAATTGCTTATTCTATCATTCTAATGCCTCATGTAGTTATGTCCAACTACATGAAAGAAAAAACATCGAATGTATCTTAAGAGACTTTAGTTATTGATATATTTCCGTAAATTATTCCACACATTCACATAGCCACTTCCAAAGATATATAGCGAACATTGGAAATAAAGCTGAGCTAAGATTTATTAAATTGTGCCCGTTTAAATCTGAAAAAGTATGTGCTAGGTGTGCAGATGGAGCTTACTTTAAAACGTAAAAGAAAAAGAGAGCTTCCGAAACAGAATCATTTTATATTGTTTCCTTTCTAGTATCGGGGAAGGCAATATATTCGTATCTAATATTGTCCACCTGGGTACTGCTTCGAAAGTCGAAGACACGAAAATCGATGCTACCGGCTCGATGCTCGGGGGGGGGGGGCGCCATTTCCAGCGTTCGCGCAGATATTCAACGCTTCTTCCCACCCACCCAGGTCGTTTCCCATGAATTGCCACCAGAAACCACCTGAGAGTCCCACACTCTCTCGCAACATTCAGTACTTCTGCGCCTGGAGGATATACATAAACAAGACGAACGCAAAGTGGGCCTAAAAAACGGGCGCCTGGGACTTCTGCTCGGTTGTTTCGAGTGTTCTTGGCGGTGGAAACAACATATCTTATCTATAAATTCTGTTTTCTTCAGAGTCAGTTGTCACGAATGCTCTGTTCTTTACTTTTTGGAGTGAGATAAAGTGGTATTGCCACGTAGTTACATTGTAGATGAGTGATCCAGCCAGTTCGAAAACAATAAATAATTTGCAATAAATACGTGTCATCACATGTTGCCTACACGATATAATTTTATAATGTGCGAGTACGATTAATTCATCGTGTGGTGAATTTGAATTCTGAGGTCCATGTTCGGTGTACCGTTATCGTCTAGATCAGGTTCTCAAGATGGAGTACATGGTGACTTCCAGAAGTACGTAGTAACCTAAGAGCAAGCCGTACTCATTTTTAAGGGATGATTTCAAGAAGAAATAAACTTCTTAACTCAAAAGGACCTAATACACTCAATTCAATTTTGCATGAAATAAAAACAGTCTTGTCTTCCTGTTCTGCAGTTGTACCATATTATTACAATAGACACAGTTTGGAACCGAACATCCGACTGATTTTTTCTACCGAGAAAAACATAACTGACTAACACATCATATTTGATGCGAAAGGTGTTCTGATATCTACTGGGTAGACATTGAACCTGCGAAGAAAATAGTAGAAAAAAGAAGTACAAAAAAAGGAAATGTATCAAAATATTTAGGTTAATACGTAATTGAACGTGTTCCGCATAGACTTGCATCGCAAATCGATGCAAAAGAGAAGTCGAAATTGTTCTATTTCAGGTCAGACTAATTGTAATTGTACTGTTTTGGAATGATTGATGAGGCCAAATCATGTGCCTCCGTACGTTGTACGTTTCCAATATCTCTAATAAAAAAAATAAACAATATTAAAATAAACATAATCATCTCTTTGATTATCTCAAATAATCGGACCCATTGAAGCTATCGTTATATTACAAGAAATAATTTTGTGAAATAACTATGTATCGAGTGAGTTTTTCCCCTTTCCAGTTACCCAGGGCTCCGCCTCAGCGTTCCCTACAGCTCTAAGTTCCCTACATAAGTAGTATACAGTATATTGTATAAACCTGTAAATTGGTAAGTAATGGAAGAGGATAGGACTACGATGTGGAAGGAAAGATCGCACGTGATCCGTGCCACATTTGTACTACTAATAGGTAGTATTCCCAAATTTGCATTAATCGGAGGATCCGCAAAATACTACTGATTAGTGCAACCATTCGCTAGTATTCTTCTCTAAACAGCGGCTACATTCGACCTAGGTGGTCGAAAACGAAGAAAAAAGGAAGCATTTTTGATAAAATAATTGTTACCTTCGTTACACAAAATGTTTACAAAAAATTACGTATAAACTACTCATAGCTTCGTAGAGGTGTACGACCGTATTTAAAGATCTGTTCTGAAGAACAGTTTTCATTAGAGAAAAAACGTATCCTGGATATTGTAATTGTAGGAAGACATTCTTTTAAATAGTATAACTTTTATAATTTTTAAAAAATCAGAGATATCAATGAAAATGAGAAGTGCCTTTTTTTACGCGCCATTGAAGCTATCCAAGAAAACACTTTATTTATATTATCTGGAGCAATTTTTGGGAAACTGTTGAAAACGTTCTGGCTGCATGTAAAGAACTCCCCCCAAAAATAAAAATACCCTTTCCAAATTCTGAGGACCTTGATTTCATTTAGATCTAAGGAAAAATATCAGTTTTGGAGAAAATTATCTGAACGGCTTACGCCCCAGCAGTGACCAGACGCGCACACACACAGACGGATGAGAGACACACATACGTTTTCACAACAATCTATTTCTCAGTATCAAAGAACCATAAAACATAGATTTCGACTGCAAAATATGCTGGAAGAAGTAATTTACTACATATAGAACAATAATTGTCAACTGTTTCCATAACAGGTCCTGACAATAAGAGTTTTCTGGTCGAAAAATCACCATTTCGGCGCACGATTTCAATAGTATCTCTTATTAAAAAGGCAGGGGGAAAAATAACAACAGCAGTTAATTTACATATTTATCCTGAACGTTGCAATTCAAGGATGTAGCAAAATGAATTTTTTGGAAGGCTTTCTGTTTTGGTGGGTGATTTTAATCTATTATTGCCTCCTGTTTATGAATCTGAAAACTGATTTTCTCCAAACCGTAAGAATTATGAGAAATTCAATTGAGAGTTTTACTGAACATATTATATCATTTCTTGAGAAATTTAGGCAATTAACTGCAGGAAAGTAACACAAACCAAAATGAATCAAATTCAGAAAATAGGTTAGTTTGTTTGTCAACATATAATACTAATCACAAGTCAGACACACACGTTTCAATACTTAATTTGGTTTATTTTTCTGTGGCAGTGTGATCTTCGTGATTGTCGAATATGTTGCGGTTCCACATAATCCCTCATCTGAGACAAGCATTAGTCCGCTAACATAACAGCATTCCACCTACCCTGATAACGCCTTTCTGTCCTTCATATCTTGATGGAATCGTTCCCCATGTTCTTCACTAACATCTCCCAAGTTGTCTCAAAAAAGTCCATATGGCTATGAAGAAAATGCAGCTCGACAGTCTTTCCTGTTTCCCCAAAATCTATTCATTGCACTCGTAAATCCTGACCAAGAGAGTTTTTCTTCACAAGTGAAAACATTTTCGAAGCCTGCGTCAGTCATTAGATTCCTAATCTGGGAACCCACAAAAAGTCCTTCTTTTAGTTTAGCGTCAGACAGAAAGAAGAATGAGTGACTGATATATTTAAAACCGGCTCCGTCTTTATTCGGACCCTTAACGAACTGTTTCATTATCCCGAGTTGGACGGAGAGGTTGGAGAATGATCTTATTTCGCTTTACCAAATTTGCTCTTATTACATTCTTGTCTCCTAGATCCATTGGTGCTATGGCAGGCCTGTCCTTTGTCACCCAGTGAAGATGGCGTACACGACTATCCCATACGCATAGGAAGCAGGGAAATTTTGTGACGCCTGACTGTTGTCCAAGAAGCAGGCCTATAACTTTTAGATCACCACGTAAGGGTTTCTTTCCTTCAAGAGATGCGAATATTCTACTGGTATAGAACTACATCTATTGGTAACATGTACAGGAACAAACTTTAGATTACTTTTAGTTGCGTCAATAAATAACCTCCATTCGTTTTTAATATATACAACTCCATATTTTGATATTCCTCCTTCAATGTTATTTTAGTAAACAAGAGTGCCACTCTTCAGTAAACTCTACCTGAAACTCTTCTTCTCTTGTTCGATACCATGACACTGTTGTACTAGGAGTATTTTTTATCCTTCGAACGAGAACCCAAAATTTGTGATAATTCCTTTGAGAGACCCAGATGTTTAACTAAGTCATTTAGTTCACCTTGGGTAAATAACTCGGGGTTTAGTTTATCATTTCATCACATTCTTCAGAATAAGATGGTGATGATGACGACGACGACGTCGATTGTAGAGTTACAGATGGCTTAGGTACAGAAATGCTGGATCCATGTGGTACAGACCTAATGGCTGATTTCAAGTTCAGGTAAATAAAACTTCAATTGGTTTTCTTGTTATGCCCCTCAACGTTCACCATACAAAAATTGCAGTCATCTACGTCATTTGCTGGCTCTCGCCACACCATTCCAAAAGATAAAGACTTCTGCTTCTCCTGTGACCATTTTCTTAATCCATTAACACACGTATGATACACACCGTGAGGTGCAAATCTTTTGTCTTAATCTTCTAACGTCTAAGTCCTAACTTGCCACCTCAATAAACCCTTTTTACGAATGAGGGTATATTCTGTCTTTAGTTTTATAAGTCACTGATCCAAAAATGTTTCAAAACCTTTAGGATCATTGACACACAACACAATCGTCTTGACGAGCTAACCATTTTTAAACTGACTTGCTAAATAACTTGCACATATTGCACTTACTAAATAACGTAAGCACACTTACAAAAGAGACCAAAACGGTTACAACGAAATTTAAAAAATGAAAATACGTGTTATGGAATATCTGTGGGTGTTATAGCAAATCCGATTCCATATTCGCAAATATTCTTACGAAATCCTTGGAAAACATCCACTTTCATGCAAAATCCCATAATGATGTTACTCTGTGTTATGGATGGATTGCCACCAAAGCAGTGTGTACAATTTGTCTCCCATGCCAGTCACGTCTCAATAAAATTCAAATAGACCTTCAAAGGTTTCACTACACTTTTTCATATCGCCTCAACTTATTCGCCAAGAAATTCTTCAAAAATCGCTATTAACGAAAGCGTTCTGATCAATAAATCCCTCAAGAACGTGGAAAAAAACGATCCGGTCAGACTTTCTCTTAAACTATATTAAAAAAACACCTCTTCCAAATTAGTGTCCGCTTTACCGTATTTAAGCGTCAAAATGTCGAGATGGAATTTCTGCCTGGACAGATATCTCCGCTTGGCCTGCGAATCGTGGAAAGGAAAAATGCTTCCGGGGATGATGTTTTCCGCTCCTATCTGCGGGGCATCTTTTTTCATTCGCGAGCAGCCCACGTTCGAGACGCAAACGCCTCCCGGGCCCTCGTCGCTGGAGCCGTCTCGGAAGTTGTGGCGAGCGCCGAGGGCCAAGCCGCACTTTTGACTCCCGGCCCCCTCCGCCCCCGCAGCCCCCCTTGGCGAGGGCCTCTGAGAGCCCTTAATGCAGTGCGCGGTGGGGGTCGCGCGATAATGTTGCTGATACAACGCGCCCGGAAGCTTAAGTGGTTCCTGTGGGTCCCGCGGTCGCGGAGTGCTCCTTGAAATTTAACACTCATTCAAACCCATTTTCTGTGCGCAGCCAGCCGGCGGGGAGGCCGGCGGCGCGGGGCGGGGAGGGGTGAGGGAGGCGGCGATGCGAGGAGAGGCGAGGCGAGGCACCGCCCAGATTTCCTCGCCCCGCCGTAGGTCAGCTCCTGCACCTCGGGGCCCGCACCCTTCCGCGCTCCGTAACCCCTCGCCGCCTCACGTCCTCACTCACCCCGGCTCACTCCCTTTCCTCCTCAACTGTGCGTCCTCCCCCGCAGGAGATCGCTAGTCCCTCCTCAGGCCCTCGTCCCCCGTTCCGCATCACCCGGCCGTGGTCATTGGCCAATCTTCATCCGCCGTGCAGTCTCCCTTTTCCGTCCTCTATCGCCCTCCTCGCCTCACCTCCTCCGTTTTCCTATCGTCCTCCCTCACTCGTCGGTCCTGGTTGGGGAAACCTCCGCTAGCGACGGTAGGTCGGAGCCGGATCTCGCCTTCTAGCGGCGGAAGGTCACTTCCACCTCCCGAGGGGGAAACACGCACTGAACTTACGGGACTAATAACCTCAGGAGTTGACACGCCCGGAAGAACTAACAACCAAACAACTCGTCGGCCCACACACAACGCGTCGTTCTCTGCAGCATTCAGCACGTTGTTTAGTCTGAATCCACGTTTTGTGGATCCTTGACACCGCATAATTGGTTTTTGCGAAACGTACTAGTGGACAACACTAACGCCTAAACCGTTCAGATATTTCAAAAAAATGATATTCCCCGATCAATCTTGCCGAAATCTAGTCCCTCCGAATTTGAAATAATGTTTTGATTTTTGTAGGTATTGAGCACAAATTCTGTACATTTTCACACTTTTCTCAAAAATTCATGCTTCATGTTTTTGGATTTGATTTTTTTCTCGTGTAGAGAAAACTGGGCTTATACAAATTGTACAATTGGCATTTTCATTAATCTTCCTGAATTTGCAAAATTTTCAGAAGCTGAAAATTCTTTCAGCGTCTTCTTACAGCTAATGAAGACAAATATTGTTTATAATGGAATCTGAGCTTAAAAAGTACATCATGAAATAATATCTATGAAAATCACATTTGAGAGCTTTTCAATTTTTGAAAAATGAAAATGCAATGTTCAGATGGTTGTATTCATTTCGGAGGCCAGTGTTTAAGGTTTAACTTGAATGGCGTGAGTAAAAAATCGTGTTTGAAAATCGAAATATAATGCTGCTTGATAACACTTTTCTAGGATCAAGTAGTAAATATTCCGTAACCACACATAATGAGATGACATTGGTGATGTAGCACCACTAATTTAAAATAATTTATATTTACGTACACTTTCATAACCAAAATATGTAACTACTCCTATTTACTACATTCGTTCGATGACGTATGATAGTGTATTAAGCGTTTCGGAAAGAAAGAAACTATGCAATTAGAAACGTGTCTGACTGTACGGTCAACTTTAAGTGTTGATTGCGTTATACACCCGTTTTCACAGCGGTTGTCAATATTTTAATCCACTGGGCGTAATCTGTGATACTCATGTGGCTGTGCAGCAGTAGAGGATCCATTTTGCAATATACTCGTAAGCAGATCGCGAGCGAGCCGCGGGTTTCGGTAAAGCGGAGGATAACAAGATCAGAGTTTACATAAGCCGCGGTCTACACTATAGGATATTAGGCCCATGCTCACTCACTAAGAACCGTCCTCATTGGTTGATAATATGACAATCGCATTTCTGACATATTTTATTATCACTATGTGAATGAGTTTTAATTACAAATTACTTTTAGTTTTTTACAAAACGTTTTCAGTTAGAGAGGAATTACTCTAAGAGGGAACCTGTGACAGGTCGGGAAACAAATGAACAGGATGAAGGCATTGCAAAAGATAGTAAACGAAATCATTGAAGAATTTAGTATATGAACATAACTAGTTTCCCTGATTCATTGAGCAAATGCTGAGATGCACATGTATAATATATGATATGTATAAATATATGATGTAATGTAAATTTACACTTATTTGAGTCGCTTACAACTGATTTTTCATTGTGTATTACGAGCATTTACTTGAATTGTACGAAACTATTTTATTACCCGTGTACTTTAAAAAAGTCTGAAATGAAAGTCTGTGTGTCGTGGACGGGCAGCCAATCAGCAACTACATACTCACGTGGAAATATTTTCATCCACTTTGTTCACTCTTTAGGCAAAGAATAAAAGAAACACGAACACAAGGATTGAAAATATACGCGAGTATTCTACCACAGTACAATACACGAGAGCAAGGCGCACGACACAAAGAAGTAATGGCTCGCCTTACTGGCATACGCCAATGCATTTAAACATCAATGGTGAACGGTGAATTGAATTGCATTAATGCCTTATTTTAAGTGGCGAGACTCAGGCCATGAGGCCTGCTCTTCCGTCTGACCACGCAAATTTTGCTACGCTCCTTTCACCAACCAGCAGAGAAATGAGGTATTTCTTGGGCAAGAAACAGGCGATTTTAATTTAGCTCAGAGGCGTCATTTAGGCTTGAGGATCTCTTACATGCAAGTAAATAAATATACTATCATGGGACAGCCGGCTTTACTTCCCCACCGAAGGAAGGCGTACGAAGAATTTTTTCGCCCTTTAAAACACCGCCCACGGCTGCGATCGGGTTTGAACTGGCCAACTTGGGTATAACAGTCCGATACGCTAACCGTTACACCATCGGAATTGGAAAACGGAATTGCAACCTGAACACTGCCGCTCCACATACCAAGACGACGTAACAAGTTTTATTGAAGCCTTTATCACGGAGGCCGGCGACTTATGCCCCACCCACCGCCTCTCGTCGCGTTGTCGTCACCCGCTCAACACAACAAGAAAGGAGAGGCGACGCCAAATCAGTAGAGCTGGGCAAAGGGGTGCTCAGAAAATACCCAAGCAGCGATCTCGAACAACCTTTCTTCTTCTTTTCTGATTTTTTTATGAATCGCCTGTAAAGGTGAATTGAGAAAAGGCCCTGCTAAACCACGCTTTGGAGAGCCGCAATGATGCACTATGAAAGTTTATCGCACCAGGAAAGTCTCCCCGCAGTGGCACCTTGCTGGTGAGAGTGCTTGCAACATGATGATGTTGGTGGCTCCAGCTGTAGATTGAATTAGTAAATTGCGTGCTCACCACAATCATAATAGATGCTGGAAGTGTTGTCCTCTTCCTTTGTTTCCCAGTGATCTGATCGCTACCAACATAAATGCAATTTTTAATAGGAGGCTGTGACTCGGCTTAGTGCGGAGAGACTTTCCTGGCGCACTACATCAGGGTTGCGTGTGAGCAGGACGTGACCCAGCTCACTGTGCTACTGTAGCTCGACCACAAAAAAAAACATCAAAACAAAACTGTAGCTCGACCGCAAAAAACACAAAAAAAAACAACTTCGGGACGCGTGGCAAAGCCATCTCCCATTGCTCCCTGCAAGGGGAGCTGAGTTGGACTCAAGGACCGCCTGCAACGATAACTGATTCGCTCTTGCAACTTAGTTCTCATACTTCAACACTAGGGTTTCGGGACGTTCGTCAAGGCCACACTGTCTTCTCCCTCCCCGCCAACGCCGAGGCGTCGGCGGCAGTGGCTCCTCAAGGCGGGGAAGTTGAGACTCTGACAGGGAACCTTTCCCTCCGCAATTTTTCGCGCATGCGCAGTTCAAGTCGCCGAGCGCTAGAGTCTCTAGATTTAGACTGTAGCGAGGGCCTGTAGGCGCCCCGTGGCCGGCAGCCACCTGCTCTCGGCTGCGCGTAACCAGAGCCGGGGAGCCCGTCGACGGGGGGGGGGCAGTGCTGCGAGGGACGCACCTGAGTGGCTGAAGCGGTAGTGTGCGCGATCGCGCTTGCAGGAAGTTTGAGGGCGGAAGGCCAAAGATGCAGGGGCAGAGGGGCGGGTCAGGAAGATAAGTGTCGAAGGGAAGTGAGGACGCGCTGCCAGTTGTGAGTTATTAAGGCACAGTTATTTCATTGTTCTCGAAGTGATCTCATAAAACTCGGAACAGTTGGTTTGCTTAGTTCTGCAGGTCAATACTCCGATACTGAGCTCGAGTTCCAGTGAAGTAGCTTCCACTCTCCTGACTACGCTGTGTTGACCGTGTCTTCCCTCGCGCCCAGGGCCCCGATCTTCGCTACCCGCACCCTGCTCCTCGCACCCCGCTCTTCGCACGCCGCTCCTCGCACCCTGCTCCTCGCTCCCCGCTCCTCGCACCCCGCTCCTCGCTCCCCGCTCCTCGCACCCCGCTCCTCGCACCCCGCTCCTCGCACCCCGCTCCTCGCACCCCGCTCCTCGCACCCCGCTCCTCGCACCCCGTTCCTTGCACCCCTCTCCCCACGCCCCACGCCCCGCGCCCCGCGTTCCGCTCCCCGCTCCCCGCCCCAGGCCCCCCGCTCCCCGCCCCACGCCCCCCGCCTCCCGCCTCTCGCCTCCCGCCTCCCGCCCCCCCCCGCTTGCAGCCCCAGGGTCACAGGGCGAAGGGATGGAATCGCAGGTGCGTTGCACAAAGGATGTTGGGCCGAGGTTAGCGATCGGGACTGCGGGAACGAATTGAAAAGAAAGTACATCTGCGATGCGACGGGAGCGGGTGGATGTTGATGATTGAACCAAAGTTGATCTGACGTGCGAGAAAAAGAGTTGGAGAACGACGTGGAAAATATCGCGCTTTCTGCCACGCGAAGAAGGGGGTGGCGGTGGACGCGGCGGCGTCGCGAGCAGAGGCGCGGGTGGAGCCACGTGGCGCGGGGGCGGGGGCGGAGGCGGAGGCGAAGACGCGAGGGTGAGGCCGGCGCCGGGGCCCGGAACGGGAGCGACGCGTGACGTATGCAGGGAATACAGGCCGTGCGTCAATATGCGACGCCGAGCTGTTATTGGTATTCCGTGGGAGGCCCCGCGGCGCGGGGGCGGGCGCGGGAGCGGGCGTGGCCACCCAAACCGCTAAATTGAAAAACTGAAGCTCTTCCTTTCTGTAACCGAGGGGCTTAATTTGTTTCTCGCAGCAGCCAGTGGGGAGGTGCGCGCGGGTGAAGGGCCGGGGCTGCACGTGGGAGGGCAAGCGGGGCGCGGGGAGCGGGGAGCGAAGAGTGGGCCCTGGGCGCCAGGGAAGACGCAGACAGCACAGATAGCGTAGTCAAGAGAGTGGGAGCTACTTCACTGGAACTCGAGCTCTGCCGGTATATCGAACGCAGTATCGACCTGCAGAACTAAGCAAACGTATTGTTTCGACTCTTGTTTACCTTGGTTTATGAGATCACGTCGAGAACTAGAAAATAATTGTGCCTTAATTACTCGCAACTGGCATCGCATATTTTTGATTTTCGACGACACAAAATCAGCAAACGAGTGAGTTTGAAGCTTACGCAATACACGCTTTTTTGTTGCAACAACCCATTCAGTTGTCATGCCAAGTTAATACTAGCAAGTAAATCGAAGACAACAGGAGGAAAGAAGAACAGGAGGAGAATAAGTAAATAGAATACGTAAGTTAAGGAGAACAGAAGAGAGGAAAGAGAAAGATGAAACTCTTGACAGTTCTTTACCTTTATATCAACAGTGTGCTCTGTATTTACATAAGGAGTCGTAAATGATGTACATTCTTATTTCTCGGTTAAGAAGCCCCGGTAGACCTGGGCCCCAGCAGCCAGACGGGTAACAAAATTAGGTCAGCACAGCGTATCGCTGGCGTTTGGCAATTGCTTCATTAGGTTATGCGCTTGCCGTCTGTGTGGTACACGCTTTCGTATTGCAACAACAACAATTGTCATGGCTCTTAAATATTAGCTGGAACACAGAGGAGAAAGAAAAGATGAAGAAATGGATGGTGAAGAATAATATAGAAAGGGTGAGAGGAAATAGAAGAACAGGAAAGATAGCGGCAGAAGAAAGGGAAGAAAAAGAAAAGAAGGTGAAGAATTAATGTGGAAGAGAATAAGAAAGCAGAGAGAGACGTTAAAGGAAGAAGAAGAAGAACGGGGAGAAGATGAAAATAGCAAGATGGTTAAGACGACAGAGGAAAATGAACAATGAGGAGGTGAAGAAAATAAGAAAAAGAAGTGGATTAGAACGAAAAGAAACAACTATTGGCTTAGCCCAATGCTGCGCGTTCTGTATCCAATTCACGAATCATGTATTCTATCCGTTTTTCTTTCTCTCTTATGAAACCCAGGTCTATGGAGGTCTCGACAGGTAGTTGTTAGTATTAATGATGAAAATGGCGGCGGTGGTGAGGGTGAGGACGCTGGGCGAGGTGAGGGCCCGTCTCCGCTCTCCGGCTTATGCTTCGTCAATGGCGGTGCTCTATTTCGCTGAGGAGCCCCAAGCGAGAGCGAAGCCGCCTGGCCGTGACTTGAAAGAGCGGTTGCCCAAGGCCCGTGTGGCGCGAGAAGGGAGAGGCTAGCACCGCAGCCCCGCCCCCTCGTCTCCGCCCCTCGTCCCCGCCTCTTCGTACCCTCCCCTCGTCCCCGCCCCCTCGTCACTGCCTCTTCGCAGCCCCCACCCTCGACCCCGCCCCCTCGTCTCCGCCCCTCGTCTCCGCCCCTCGTCCCCGCCCCTCGTCCCCGCCCCTCGTCCCCGCCCCTCGTTCCCGCCCCCTCGTCCCCGCCCCTCGTCCCCGCCCCTTCCCCGCCCCTCGTCCCCGCCCCTCGTCCCCGCCCTTCGTCCCCGCCCCCCGCCCCTCGTCCCCGCCAATCGTCCCCGCCCCTCGTCCCCGCCCCTCGTCCCCGCCCCTCGTCCCCGCCTCTTCGTACCCTCCCCTCGTCCCCGCCCCCACGTCCTCGCCCCCTCGTCCCCGCCCCTCGTCCTCGCGCCCTTGTCCCCGCCCCCTCGTCTCTGTCCCCTCATCCCAACCCCTCGTCCCCGCCCCTCGTCCCGCCCCCTCGTCCCCGCCGCCTCGTCCCCGCTCCCTCCTCCCCGCACCCTCGTCCCCGCCCCTTCCTTCCTGGGAGTCAGGCGTCACGTTGTCCTACCCCCGGGCCACTTCATCGGCATTCTGAACGCCGAGTCGGTCGTCGCGGCCTAATTCTTCAATCGCGTCAAATAAAAGCAAGTTGTTTCGGCGGTGACGACGAACGCTGGGAATCGATATTGGGCAGCGCGCCGTCCGCCAGAGGGGAGGGGCGGCGGAGCTAGAGGCGGGGAAGTGATTTGCAGCGGAACGTGCGTCAAGCCGGCGAAGGGAAAGGGAGTGGGGGCGGGGTCTTGGCGGGATGGAGCCCGAGAGCTCGTTTGCCCCCACAACATTGCCCTCGGGCGACTTTTTGATGAAGTTGAAGTGGTCGTGATTTGTGTAAGTTGTGAAGAGCGGAAAGTCTTTCAAACTCTGTGCTACCGTTCTACTGCACTAACGTGTTGAAGAAACCAAAGAATTGACAGAAGTAATTTTGATCGGCGGTGATAAATGCTTTCAGGGTAGAGAGGGAATGTTTTCAAAGAAAATCTGCACTAGGAAACCCTAGTAGAAATATTTTGCCAGCCTTTATAAGATTATGAAACAGTTTTGATTATTTTTAGTCTGGAAATCATTGCATCACTCTCTTGGTACAGAGTAATGAGTGTTTGGATCAAAGACTCACCAAATCACAAAGTACAAAGAGTCTGTCAACGCTCACAATAGCCGCGTCTGGGTTAGGTACGGTGGCTGTCGACCTCCTCGCGAACAGTGACGTGAGGATTGATTTTTGTTCTGACAAATGAAGGGCGTAATTAGGGTAATTTTCAATAGGACTCCGCAACCACACACACTGCGTCAGTTTCCTTAAGGGCTTTACATGCCGTGTGTCAAGACAGGAATTTCACCCGTCGTTTTTGGCCTGCACGCTTTCCTGATCTCACACCGTGCGATTTCTTTCGGTGGGGATTCCTTGAAGATCGCGTATATGCGACAAATACCTACACGAATAAAAAATTAAGGCTCAATGTAAAGTATTAGATCTCTGCAGTACCACAGGATATCCGATCATGTTTAGGAGGCGTCAAAAATACTTCAGAGCCGACGGTGAGCATTTCCAGCATCTACCATAACGTAAGTAGAATTTAAACTTTCTGGTTGCGAAAAGGCACCTTCCCTCTTTCGCAATTCTACCGATCCACTTGCTTCGATTTCCCCAGCATCCATGCGCGACTAGCACATTTATAAAATGTTCGCACTATACAGCGTGTCTTAGGTGTTTATATACTTTCACTGCAGGTTCGTCATATAACAATTCACAGCATACAATTAATAAAGATGACTGAATTGCTCATTTTCTTTAATCCAGGTTAATTTGAAATGCAAATGGCATTACAACTGTTACAATTCTCTTACAAGGAAATGGAAAATTCAAAGTCCGCGAACTTGTTCGTGGTAAACTGAGAACACAAAACCGCAACGTTCTCTAAATCGAATCGCCAAACAGATAGCGTGAAAATAACTGAATCCTTGAACAAAAAACATTGGCAAAAAATAGTACATTTTTTACAACGATCTCAATTTTCTAATTTGTTGTTTTGTGATGTTAACGTTTTGCAATTTTAGGAAATACAAAGAGTTTACCAGCAACAGGACTAGCAACATTTCATTCCGCACTTTGATACGTATAAGAAGAATATTTAAATACAAAATTTTGAGCAGATTTAAAAAAATAATTGTTTAATAATATGACAAAACGTCTTCCAAAACCGCGAAAATTCATATTTTGTGAAAATTGTGCACGATGTTATTTCAAGACTGTCTTTAGGTATTAGATATCGTTGAGGCAAAAATATCTATCCTCAATATTGTTGTTAAAAGACATTTGGACAAAAAAAATTAGGACATTTGCAATTTTCGATAAGTTAAGGACGAAAATCGGAAATGAGACCTGCGCCATTCTCGAGTGCCAGGCGAGGAGACAGTTTTAAAAAAAAATATTGGCATTTTTGAGAAAAGTTTGAAAATGTTCAGGCTTCTTTCTTCTTTTACTGCTATTACATGTACCCCCAAAAATTAACTCGTCGCACCTCGATCCTTTAATTCGATCGAAGAATATTAATCGAAAATCGGCTGAACGTTTAGGCGCAAGTGTTGACCAGAGATGGATAGATAGACGGATAGAGGGACAGAGAGTCAGAGATAGTGACGGACAGACAGACGACAGACGGACGGACAGACAGACGTCAGACGGACGGTCAGACGAACAGACGGATGGACGTACAGGCCGACGAACTGACAGACGGAAGGACGGGCGGACAGACGGTCAAACGATATTTTGCCGTCATTTGATTTTTCGGTATCAAGGACTCACAAAATATAAATTCTGGCTACACGTGTAAGAGGTAATTTACTGCATATAAGGACAAGATATATCTCATTTTTCGTTACAAGGGCCCGGATAAGGGTTTCTCTGCCTAAAAACCGCTGTTTTCTGTCACACGATTATAATACTTTGTCTTTTTACGAAGTGAAGCGTGAAAGTAAAAATATCAATGTGACTTATAATAAAGTTGTATTTAAATATATAGCTGGAAAAATTGATATCTTGTAATAAATTGAGAAAAAATGTATTGTGTAGGTATCAATATTTCGTTTTTCGCCCAGTAACTGCAAGCTCTGAAAAAATCTTAAGCACTAAAAATATTGTTACGTAGCCTACACTTTTTTCCTTAATTTGTACAGTGATTATTTTTGTTACTTGTATGATTGAAGATTTATGTTGAAGTAGGGTTCTACAGTACGAATAGTGTTACTGTACTCTGGTATGATCTCAAGTTCACTTTTGTGTGTGAATTCATATATACTTTGGTCGTTTATAATTTAATGTAACATTTTCATCGCAATATGTTTTATAATGACATGTGACGTGTTTTGAGACAAAACACATGTTTTATGAGCTCTCGATGCCGAAAAATCGATTGACGGCAAAATGTCTGTCTGATTGTGAGTAATGAGCGCTAGCGCCTAAATTGTTCAGTCGATTTTCTCCCATCGATTTAAACGAGCTCAAGGCCCTGTGAGGTTCAAACGGATACTTTTGTTTTTAGGGTAGGGGAACGGACGGTCAGACGGACGGTCAGACGGACGGTCAGACGGACGGTCAGACGGGCGGTCAGACGGACGGTCAGACGGACGGTCAGACGGACGGTCAGACGGGCGGTCAGTCGGACGGACACATGGACAGATGGACGGACAAAAGGACGGACAAACGGACGGACAAACGGACGGACAAACGGACGGACGGACAGACGGAGAGACCATCCGTCCTTACATGAAACCTTAAAAAAATTTTCATTATTTTCTCAAAAATGTCTCAAAACGTTTTGACTTCCTTTATTTTCGAAAATTGTAAAAGTTAGAAACAATGCGAGAAAGTATGCGTGATATGGCTGTAACTGAAAGAGGGGGAAATAAATAACCCTGTATATTGTAAGTACAGCGAAATTGTGGAAAGTTCAATAAGATCTACTGTTTTCTGTTCGGCTTAAACATATATCTTTCAGAGATATTTGATGGCATTGTCCGGATCCATTAATGCGTCAATCTCAATACTTTTCATCTCGAGTATGTCTTTTCCTTTCTTTTAAATGACCTTATTTTATTAATATATACAGGTATAAATGGTCTAAAAATGTGCCTGGCCTGGAAACATTGAGTTAAATGATGCAGAGCTGCCTAAAAAAATAATTTTCGATTTACCTTTAAAAATTTTTAATTTTTGTGTGAAGTTTCGATTTGCGCTGAAAGTCCAAAAATAATACTAAGTGCAGAATATCAACGAATGACGTTGGACCCTCACCTTAAATCAGAATTTCTACTTATTGTGTTTAATTTCCGAATCAAAAATATAATTATAAAAGAAGTCTAATACTTTGCTTGATCTTCACCAGGAGAAACGAGTCATATTTGACTGATATGTTCCGTTAACTTCTCCACGAGACCGTGACATTATGAGCAACCATGAGATACCATTAATGTTAGAATTTTTTACATTTGCTACTCTCGTAACAATGCTCCTGCCTTTACTCGGCATTGAACACGGAGTAATTCTCCTTTAACATAGTAATTTTCTTATAATATCATCGTCTTTTAAACCTATCGGGCAGGGGATCGGTGCCGTTAGTATCCCGGCTTCCCAATCGATTACCCATCAAGGGTTTCTCGATGACTCGAGCTGCGTCTCCCCGGTGACTTCACGGACCGTGGTTGGGCTACCGTCGTGCGGTTTCTCAATCTGAAAAGAAATCCTATGTTTCAAACGTCGAACCATTTCTATATGTGGCTCGTCTTGAATGTTTCGCTGTTTCCTTTATATTTCTTTTTTTTTTTTTTTTGTGGCGCCAGCTGAGCAAGAACTGCTCGCTTGGAAAGAGTGGAGAGTGGAACAGAATTCGGGGAACATCTAAAGGATGGAGGGAGCCGCCACGGAGTGGAGAGGTACCAGGAAGAGAGGGGTGTGGTGTGGTTGGGGAGCGGGGAGGGGCGGGGCGGGCGGGGAGAGGCGGAGGAGAAGGGGCCAGCGCGGAGGAGCGGAGAGTCTTGGCATCAAGAGCAGTATTGTCGTTGCCAACCGCGAGGAATATTCGAAGTTTCTTCTATCTCAGGAGCGTTATTACTTTTTAATTGCCGTACCTTGGATGCGTATGCTTTACATTTCCATCTTCAATAGTACGGCCTGTAAGAGTATCAGATATTCAATTCCTGCGAACTTCCAAGGAAGTAAGATATTTAAAAAGTTTTCAAATATCCCTGGAGCTCATTTGTGGCTTTCGCTCTTTGTTCTGTATAGTTACTGGTATGGAGCTGTTCGAAATTGAGGCAAAACCTTATGAACTGCGGCCAACGGCGCCATCGTACTGCATCTTCCAAACACAACCCTCTCTCTCCTTCGACCTTCCACTCTCTCATTCTCGTAATCTTTCACTTCCTTCCATTTTTCCCTCTGATTCCCTCAACTTCCAACTCTCTCATCACCGTTTTCTTTCTTTTGCTTCCAACTAAAATCGTCTCTTCAATTCGCTGCCTTCTCATTCTCTAATGGTTTTATATATCTTTTAGCTCTATTACACACTTCCTCTCTCACCTTATTACAATAATTCTCTTTTCTAATTTTCCTTTGCGCATCAACTTCTCGTGCTTACTCCAAGAAAGCCCTTCCTGCGTAGGGTTTTACGTTAGACAATAGGCGTTGCTCTCACCTTCAGTTTCTGAGGAGGGGGTTACGAACGTGTTCAATTACTTTAATTTCGTCTCAACATGCGAGATATTTGACATTTATTGGAAATGTTTGTAAGAATCCTTTCAAACATTTCAATAAGGGCATGAGGATGTGCATTATGTTTTCCTTCCCACTTTTTCCCTTGTCGTGAACCTGACTCGCATGCGGTAACCTAAACGTTTAGAAAGAATCCATCTTTCCTATTATATCTGTAACACAAATAACGATTGATTTAACCGTGCAACTATGCAGAACCTCCTCGAGACGCATTCTATGAAATAAATTGCTATTTACGTTCTATATTATGTTTTTAGTTAAGCACACAAAAATGTTTGACATAATCAAGAAAGCATTTAATGGGATGATGGAAGGAAAAGCATAAGATTTATTACCAAGAGGTTTTCATGTAATTATTGCGTGAATATATAACCTGCAATTTGCTCTACCCTTTCTTCGCCTGTTTTTCGTTCTTCTCGCACATTCCAATTTCATTTTTATTAGTATGTTTTTCCACTTTCTTCTCGGGTATGTAGACATCACCTGCCTCTTCAATTTCCCTACTTCGTACTTCGACCTCCGCAGCAGAAATTTAAATTTAGTGGAAAAGTTGCTGGCGTCGACTGTTGGACAAAACCGAAAGCTGAAAGCGGCGAGGCTTCTGCAATCCCGTGGCAGACGCAAGATTTCCCTGATGCATGGATGTTGTGGGCGCCGTCGCAGAGCGCTCGCTTCCTCCTTCGACGCCTGTTTTTGCGCAGTCGCCGCGGGCGGCAGGAAGGGCAACTGTGGGCCTTCGCCCCGCCCCCTCCGACTCTCCCCCTGACTCTCCGCCCCTCCGCCCCGCCCCCTCCGACCCAACCACTCCGATCCGATCCCTCCGACTCACCCCTACCGATCCGATCCCTCCAAACCGACCCCTCCGATCTGCCACCACCGACCAGCCTCCTCCAACCCGCCCCAATCACCGCGCCCACTCTGCCCCGCACCTTCCGATCCGCCTCCTCCGATCCGCCGCCTCCGATCCGCCGCCTCCGATCCGCCTCCTCCGATCCGCCTCCTCCCATCCGCCTCCTCCGATCCGCCTCCTCCGATCCGTCCCTCCGGCTCTGCACTCTCCAACCCACGCCCTCCAACTTGCCCCCTCCGACTCGCCCCTTCCGCTCCGCCCCCACGTCCCCGCCTCCACCGCCCCGCCCACTCTTCTCGGCGCCCTCCGCCCGTCTCGCCGCCGCGCAGCTTTTAAAGCGACGGATGATTGTGGCTGTGAATTGCTTCAACATTAATTTCCCGCCAAGGGGCGGACGAGAACGAGGACGAGGACGGGGACCCGAGCGGCGAGGACTGGGACGAAGCGGGGCGGGGGGGGGGGGGGCAAACCCGGGCTCTCGGTCGGTGATCCGTCTAGAGGTGATTAATGAAAGAATCGGCGGCGCTGTCGGGGCCTCAAGGCGAGAAGGCTTTTGCGCTTGACGGGAGGGGGAGGTTGGCGGAGGCGGCGGCGGCGTCGATCGGCACTTGTTTGGGGCACGACCCTCGCGTCGCCGTCTCCACGTCCCCGCCCTCGGTGCCGTCGCTCCGCCGCCGCCGCCGCCGCCGCCGCCGCCGCCGAGTGGCGTTTCACGTAATCTGGGACTTGGCGCGCGGCGCGGCGGCGCCCGAACCGGGAAGGGCCAGGGGGCGAAGGGGGCAGTGCGTGGCGCCCTTCTGTCTCTTTCGCCTCTCCGCCGCCCAACCAGCGCTGTTTGGGGCTCCTTGGCAGCTCTGATATGGCACGACGGACGTCGCTGTGCTCTGCGGCTGACTCCATCCCCTTCTTACATCCAATCACATCCACTTGTCTCTTGTCGCGCTTCTTTCTAGGTGAGACTGGCTGAGTTAGCTAAGAGCCTGCCTTGTCGCTAACTCTAGAGCAACTCTGGCCGGCAGGTCCAAGGGTTCCAGTGCCGACGGCGGCGGACATGTGACACTAGCTACATACCTACGTTCAATACAACCACTGTCTGGAGAAAAATTCAATCTACCGGCTGCTCTGATCGACAGTTTTCCGTGGTTTCTCCTAACAATACCAGGCGAATGCCGAAGGAGTACTCTCACAAACGAGCCACGAATCGCGCGCGATCTTTCTATCTTCTTCCTTGCCCACTCCTTTGCTTTTCACACACACATTTAGCAGGCAATACACTACTACACATGCTGGGACACCAGTCGACAATTTAGTGCTTGTCACGGCTGGAGCGGAGCCTTACAGGTGAGGGGGAATTTCCCACAAGCCGACGTGTAGGTCGGTAACGGATCTCACTATTCAATTGGTGGGATAGAGCCGCCTCTCGGGATAAAGTATCCATTTCGCTAACGGGTCTAATTGGGACCAGAGCAATTGAAGTACTTGGAAATCAATCACTTCATCAATTGAACCCAGTTGTAGTGCTGTGCGTTGATTAAACCTCAACACTTTGCCGTGACTACAGCTTAACTTCTGTTATATTCTATGCACTACAAATAATATATTTTAGATATTCAAGTACTTTTTGAATTCTACTACAATACATTTATCAAGCTTGAAAACATGGGTGTACTGAATTTTAATATCAACTCAGTCCAAGTAGTTTTAAACATGAATTGTCAAAACATATAACATTGAACAATACGTATCTTTAAGAAACGGAACGTTTTCAGAGTTTTTCTTAATTCCGAATATTGAGACTCTCTTTAATAAAAGGCAATACAAATAAAATTCAAAATTGTCGACTAATTTTTTGTCAGGACTTTCAAAAATTTTAGAGGGTCATTTTTACGTATGAATGGAAACCTTTCTCAGTGAATTAGAAGCATTGTCGGATTGTCAACATGGATTTACATGATTAAAATCTACGGAAACTGACATATTTTCTTAAAAAAGTTGCTTCATCAATGGATCAAAATGAAGGATTTATCGGAATATTTTAAATCCCTTGAAAACATTCGACGTCATTGATCATAATATTTTACTTTCAAATCACTTTCGTATGAAATTCGTGGTACTGCTGTACATTGATTATGTTCGTACCTTAAACAACAATATTAGAGAGTAGAGATTCTGCCCTTCAATGATGGGACATTATATACTCGCGTATCTTATGTATTGCCAATTGCAGCTGAGATCATTCGGGGGTTCGATTTTAGCCCCTATTAACAAATTCATTCATGTAATGAGCAATGTAGCTCACGGGATTGATCAGAATAAAAACAATTAAACATTCACTTTGCCCACGTTTCGATGTCTTTTAATTCCTTCATCAGGGCTTGTGTACAAAAAACAAAGCATGAAGACATCAATATGAATATAAAAGACACAAGAATAGGATATGATATGCAAAACAAAAGCAAAAGTGATAAAAAAATGTACACACTTTACTAAGAAATTTTACAGTCATCAACGTATCCACGTTTCGACCCAACTACACATGGAATTGCTGCAGGTCAGGGGTCCATCCCGTGCCACGTCTGAATCAGGCCAAGGCACCAAAGCAAATGAATGAGTAATTTAGATCTAGACTCAGGACCCCGCGCTACAGCCACTCAACAATGTGTATCCGGCCAGGCAAATGTTTAATTAAGACAACTCGAAACTGAGAAATTAATTGACATGGTCTATTCACATGGTCAATGATATTAAGTACGGATATACTTGTTTTATCGGTGGGCAAAAATCAAAAAAATTGGGAACGGATTTTAAGATCTGTTTTTACAAATGACCTACATTTTAGCATCGGAAAAATCGATGTTTCCGAATCCGATGACCCACGAAAGATGGATTACGAGTACCCAGTGTGTTTAAGAAAGACATTTTCGTAATATAGGAACACGATTTATCCACTGTTTTACTGCCACGGCCTAGCAATAAGATCTCTTCTCTCAAAGAACCACCGTTTTCCCGCGCGCGATTACAAAATGCGAATGGCGAGAAAATAAAAAATATTTAAAACAAATAAGTGGACAATTTTTCTGACATTTCCGAGAATGCGTTCTCGACTTTCTCTAGTCGATGCGATATAACATTGGAATCCTCATACTGCACGTATTTACCATTTGAAAACTAGAACCTTTGCTCTGATTTTCTTCTTGGGATTATTTTAAATCTAGCTTGAAAATGTTAAATTTTATTCTCATTAGAGCTCATTTTTTGTCTTTCTGGGTCTTTTGCATTTGATGTATATTTTTTCCATCGTGTGTATTTTTTTTACATATTTTTACACCTTTCTGAACACGTAACACTTTAACACGTGAATTTAAATTATAATAAATACAAAAGTACTTCAAAAACGCAAAGGCTGTTTCAAAATCTCTTCATATTTTCATATGTATTTTAATTACATATATTTTCAAACTTATTTTTCATATTACGTAGAAGAATTTTGAAGACACGTGATCTAAAAGATTCCAGATATTGCAGAACTTGCCGAATACAATTTTTGCACACCTCTAAATATTTGCTCCCTCCACCAATGTGTTTAACATAGAGAAAGAGTGTGGAAGAGCTTGGGTTGAAGGCTTCTCTGCACTCGCTATTTTAGTAAGACAAAAAGAGGATGTCACCATGTAAACGCCTCTGAAAGGATGGCTGCTGTCACGTCAAGCTTACTAGCTAATTAATAACATCGGTGTATTCACAGCGCTGTCAACCTAAATACTTCCTCTCCGGTTTCTCATAGATTATGTATGGTGTATTTATTATGTATGTATTTGATGTTCAGATATTTTATACTGTTCATAAAAAGAATAGTCGTTTTTGCAACGTTTCACTTGAATATAATGTGTACCGTTCAGAAATTTCAATAAAGGTTATTCTTGTTTCTCACTAACTACTATGGAACGCTTCTTCTCTCGCATATTAACTAATGGACAAGCACCTTTACACGACACAGCTGCACACCCTTTTAACAGAAATGCTTGCCCCGCACCCCTAGTCTTCATTAACGCAAACTGAATATCGATCCTTCTAAGAACCACGCGCCTTCACCCATTCAGGGAGAACAGAAGCGTATGGGTGTATTATTGTGTCCCTGAGAAAGGAATTATCGACAGGAAAGTTTGAGCAGAAAAGTGAACTTCCTACGTTGCGTGCAGTTCTTTGGCACTTTGGAACATTCATTAAACATCTGTGGATTATTCAGCTTCCCTTCCTTGGTTGCTTGGCTGTGATTAAGTGAAGGACGTCGTTTGTTGGAGATGAAGCGATCGGCGTGTTCGTTACCTTAAGTAGGTGCTCGGAAGAGGGAACGAGGTTTTGGGGTGTTGAATTCGTGGGAGCCGAGGACAGCTTTTTTAAATCAAAATGATTTTTCATAATTATTTTATTTTTGAATTAAACTCATTGTAAAAGGAAGACTGTCTAACTGAACTATTAATGGCCTGCAATACATATAATAATAATAATAATAATAATAATAATAATAATAATAATAATTTTATTATTATTATTATTGTAGTTGTTGTTATTATTATTACTATTATTGTTATTATTGTTATTATTATTATTGTGGTTATCAATTGGAAAGAGGCAATGCATAAAATCAATTTACCGCGAGGACCTGAGAAGTTTCACCTCCGCAAAAATCTGACGCGTCTTTTTCTATTACTTCTAATTCTATTGGGCATACTGTTTGTTAAAGTGGTCGATTAATTTATTATGTAGTAGTGGGAGATATTTATTTAAAACAATTCATTATTAAGAAAATATTTTTTTGTCCAGTGTTTTAATTTCATAGTTATGTCTGTGATTTGTGGATCATCAAAATCTTGAATTATATTTATAGCTTCTATATTTGATAAATACATTATCCTAGTTGTTATGGTAGTTGAAAAGTATTCAAATTTTCTCTATTAATAGTTTTAACTATCAATATAATTAAAAAATTAATATTCTTTAATATCTTTTTGAATATGAATATACCTTATATTTCTTCTTGTAAAATTACTTATTACTGTAATTGATTATGAGTGAAGAGAGGGAATTAGAAGTCATGGATTATTTATTTTAAGAAATATGAGAAGAATAAATGAATAATACCATTTGAGTAATTAAAAAAATTATGTATGTGATATTTATTTTTGGTACTTATTTTCATGATTTTTCTTCAAATATTTAAAATGTTTTATGAATCTAGCTTTTCTTAGGCAATAACCCTGAATGTGTTAGAAAGATAATTATTTTTATTTATTTTTATTTAATAGGTAATTAATACAAACAAATTAGTTTAATTGATCCTATGTGGCTAGGCCGAAGGCCTTTAAGCCATTACAATACCTACATCCTTTCGCGTTCTAATCTTTCGAATTCTGGTATTCACCCCAAATAATTCACCCCAGATAATTATATCTGTGAATACATTAGCTGAAATCAATGTTTTATAATTTATTATTATTAAATTTATTTCTTCCAACCATTTCTATCTCTTATCATTTCGGTGAATTTCATTTACTATCTTCCCTTGCAAACATTTTCCAGTACCATTTAACCAATTATTTTTGTAAATATGCTTTCCTGATTTAAAATAAATTGTAGATGGAATTTTTTTATTTTGTTACAATTTTTTGCTGACATTTGCGGAAAAACGTTTTGAACTAGAATTATCTCTAAATTATAGTGACATTGTTTATTCGAAATAAACCATGTAGGCCGTGAGGCAGACATTCTTCAAAGTTGTATTTCGTATTCTATTCAATTGATATTTGTTTTTTATGTTGATCCTCAAATTGGATAGGACGAATTATTTTATTATATACATCCAATTCAATCATTTTTTTTAAATTTTCTCATACTATTTTTATTCCTTTTTTCTACTTTGTTCCGGTACTGCTTCAGCAGTTAAATATTATTTACAATGGTATACCTGTAACGTATTTTTGAATATTTAAATTTTCTCAAAATTAATTTCTAATTTAAAGGCTGTCTGTATAAATATAAAGTACTGTTATATTCCAATAATTCCAATTGGTATTATGTTTTGCTCAAAACTTTAGATACTTATTTTGCACATCTTATTGTGAATAGATAAATATTTTATTATTTACCATGTGATGATCTTCTTTTAACTGTGTTACTCCTTCGCAAAACGGCTCTTAGTCTTTCTTGGACATTGAGTGTATTTGGAGTAATCCTCCGTTAACTTTTTGTCTCGTCTCCTCGCAGTCAGTCTGTGCCTTTCATAATTTCGGCCAGATTCTCGGCGTTGATAGAAACTGGGGTTCTCGGACGGTCATCCGTCCAGGGATCCGTGGTGTCGCAAAATTGCTTAACTTCCGTGACTTCACGGAGCGCGGCTAACGACAACAGCCGGCTATTTCCAACTGTGAATCTTCGAGAGTAACATTGTGATTTTTTTCTTTTGCAAATACATAATCATACACTGACTTAAGTTGTAATGTTATCTTGATTCCAAGAATATTTACGTGAGATCATATAAAAACTTTTACTTTGGAAATGATCACATGTGTCTGTTTATATCTATCATTACACAATAAAATTTCTTTCGAACATCCTGTACGATTAATAGTCCAACATAATATGTATGTATTTCATGAAATCTTAATCTATTTTTTTACATTTTTCTTTAATAACATTGACATATCCCTTTAGCCTATTTATTCCTTGACACTTCACAAAGAACAAGTGCATAACCAATCATTTCTATTTCATGTCATTTCTTCTGTTTCAGTTAATATCATTTTATTTTGATTTCATTTCTTTAGTTTATCTAATGTATCTCTTAGTTTATTTCCTGAATCCTGTACGTTTCATCTACCTAATAAAAACGTTCTCTTCTGTAGTTTTCCCTTAGAACGTTAATACATAAATAAGAATAAATAGTATGTTTCTTTATATATTCAGTTTTGATGTGAAAGTATTTCTTATTTTCAAATCAATTGAATGATTGAATATTTTTGAGTACGGGATATTATACAGTCGGCAATGCTGCTACCATATTATTTGAATAATAAATAAAATTTCTTTATTCATACTGCCAATATAACGTACGTCCTATTGAATTGATTGTAATTAAATATTCTATAGATTCATGTAATAAATTAAGTAGGTCATAGCAACGACAAAATATTTTCCAGGTGTAAATATTGTTATAATTATAAATATTTTCATATCATATTTGAAGCAAATTTTGAGCTGTTTACAATAATAATATGTATTATTATTATTATTATTATTATTATTATTATTATTATTATTACTATTATTATTATTATTATTGTATTGGCCATTACTGGCCACGCTACACTAGACAATGGCTGCCGCAACAGTCTGCGCCACAGAGAGCGGCTTTATTGTAATTATGATAATAATAACAATAATGACAATAATAACAATAATAATACGGATAAAAGAAGGGACGCTTAAAATAATGGCGCAGGTCTCATTTTCGTTGCACTCTTCATTTTCTGATAAGGCAAATTTAGAAAAATTGCGAGAAGGTATGTGCTGTTTAGCACCACTAATTAAATAGTAATTAAAGAATTTAAACAAAACCATACTTTATTGCATTACATAGCAATCATAAAACCTGATCCACGCTTCCCGTAACCTCAATCTTAATTATGGCGACCTAATATAACGGCCAATTCTTTTTTGGAACCGCTTGAGACAAAATTGATTGTGGCATCGAACAAGTTACATACATATTACAAGTTTCTCATATGTATGTTGTGCCACTCCTTTCTCATTACTCTCCTCGCATTACTTCATTCGTCCACTGTCAACAAGCCCAGCGGTCGACTTCATGTCATGCACTTTGTCAACAGTCAACTAATCAAACAATGCATGCAATGTTGCATCAAACAATGCATGCAACAACGTGATGCATATGTAATAACTTGCCCAAGCGCAGTAGAGGATTGAGAACGTTCACAGGAGTAATTATATTTAGGGTTTATAGTCGTCGTATAGTTAAGGCCGTGAAAGTCTACGGTAGGATGTAAGAGGAGTCAAAACGAAAATTTAAACTAGTGGTGCTATAACAGCAAATATTTTCTCGCATTTTTTTTAACATTTGCAATTTTCAAAAATTGAAGGGGTACGAAGGTATTAGACCTGCTCCAGTTTTAGTGTCCATTGCACTATTTGTTAAAAAAATAAGAAAAATCCTGGAGCCGTTCTTAAGAATAAAAACAATTATCAATTGCCTGAACTTCAAGCAGTAATTGCACGAAATTACTCGTATTTTCAAAAAATTGTAAAGGCCCTTGAATTATCTAATGTTTTATAATAGACTTGATTTAAGAAAAAATATCTATCAGAAGTATAGTACTTCTGCAAAGTTATTTTTTTGCATTTTTCGAAACTACAGAGTTGATCCAAAACGGGACCATTGATTTTTTAGTATCACGGACTCCCATAACGGGGTTTCTTAACAACGTGATAGAAAAAGTAATTTGTTACATACAGGAACGAGAATTATTCACTTTTTTGTTACCAGGGCCTGACAAATAAGAATTTTTCTGTCGAAAATCAGAGGCTTCCAAACATCAAAATATCCCTTTCAAACTTGTTAGGCCTTAGATCGATGAGGGAATATAAATTTTGGAGAAAATCGTCTGAATGGTTTAGATACTAGGGTTATCAGACTGATAGACGGACGCCGTCGATCATCTTTTCGTTATCAAGAACCGAAAAATACCAAGAGATTCTGACTACACAGCATGATAGAGGAATACATTTACTCCGTATAGAAATACATATTATTATTATTATTATTATTATTATTATTATTATTGTTGTTGTTGTTATTTTAGCACACATTTAATTATTTATTATTCGTCAACATAGAACATGACCAAGTGACAGAAAATTCCTTTCGACGTCGCAGAGAAATATAGAGATCTTAACTGGAGGATTATAATTTCATAACCAAAATAATCTAATAGAGTGTACTATATTGGTGGAACCTCGTGTTAGTTGTCTGAGGAGTCGTAAATATGTTGCGTGTATCATCACTGTCGCACATATGAGATAACTTCGCAAATCCTGTTTTCTCAGGACGTTTGGTGGATACCGTTTACGGCCGAGGGCAGTTGTCTGGCTTGTCGCACCGGCCGGGCAGGCAGGGCGCGGGTGGTGGGTGGCCGCGTCGAATGGCGGTCACGGCAAAGGGCATGGACAGGAGAAAGAGCAAATGTGAAGAGAAGCGATTTGAATGGATGTTGAGACTCTAAGACAAGGAGACTATGTGGGTGGTCGGGAAGAACATCGGTGTAAAATGAAGCAAAGAACCAGCAGGATGAATGCGGAGATTGAAATGAAGGACACAGAAAAGCGGCGATCAGAGAAGAGTCTTGAGAAGCCGAAAACGGGGACGGAATAGGTAGCACAGCTAGAGGCGATCCGTGAATGCAGGTGGCAAGGGAAGACAACAGCGGGTGGAGCGGGAGGGCAGCAGGAGCCGGTGGGCGGCGGGGGAGAGTGGGCGTTGGAGGTCGGCACCGGTTTGTTATCGCTCTCCTGCCGCCTCACTGCGGTTTTCACTCGGCTGCGCGCGGCCCCTAGCTCCTTGCTTCGCCCCCCTCGCCCCTGCCCCCCCCCCCCCCCCGACGCCACCATGCCCCTCAGCCCTCACAAGCGCCTCAGCCCTCACACTCCTCGCCTTCAGCCACTCGACTCGTTCCCTACGCCTCGCCCCACGCACGTCGTCCCACGCACCTCGCCCCACGCGCCTCGTCCCTCGGACGTGGCCCTACGCGCCTCGGCCCACTCGCTTCTCCACTCTCCCCTCGCGCCTCGCCTCACGCGCCTCGCCTCACGCGCCTTGCCTTCAGCCACTCGACTCGCTCCCTGCGCCTCGTCCCACGCACCTCGTCCCACGCACCTCGCCTCAAGCGCCTCGCCTCACGCGCCTCGCCTCACGCGCCTCGCCTCACGCGCCTCGCCTCACGCGCCTCGCCCCACGCGCCTTACCTTACGCGCCTCGCTTCACGAGCCTTGGTTCATGTAAAGGACCTCTAAAAATCAAAATATCCGTTTCAAACTCAGAGAGCCTTAAGTTCCTGTAAATCAAAATAGGTGTATAAATTTTGGAGAAAGTCGACTGAACGGATTTTGTGCAGACAGACAGACACGGACGTTTTGCCGTCAATCTATTTTTTGATATCAAGGAACATTAAAGTTATTATGATTATGCAACGTGTTAGAAATAATTTTCTGCATATACTCGTAGAAATACGATTTATACAATTTTTTGCTACCAGAGCCCGGCAAAATGATATTTTCCGTCAAAATTTCCCCGCTTTCCACCCCATGATTACGAAGTAAGGGCGAGAAAGTAAAAAACTAATGTTCACTATGCCAAAAGTATGCCAAGTATACCGTAAACCATCACGAACAAGGCCATTCATTCATCTGAATCTCTCTCCTTCCCGGCTCACGTGAGCTGAGATGGGCCTGCGTGGCACCTCGACACATACTGAAATAATACACTGTCTGAGAGGCTATGGGCTGCCTCTGACAGCCGTGTCTGGGGAGGGAAGCCCCTAATCCTCCAGTATGTGAAATAAAACGATACAGACCCCCAGCATGTGATTCGGAAGGAAGCCAAATCTATCAGCTGGTATAACTAGTAGCTTGAAGAGCAAAAAATCCCCATGAACAAAAGCACACAAAATGGTATTTCAGATCGTGGCACGCATACTCTTGTTTACCGCTACAATGTATTAAATAGTTTAACCAAAACACTCTTATGCCTACTGTTGTAACATTCAGTATATGTACAGAACAATAGTCCTTTACATACCTTTACATACCTTTACATCCTTCACATGAAAAAATTATGTTTTATAAACTAATATGCCAGTAGAAAAATTTAATGATGGATGGTCTCTTCCGCGAAGCCTTAATATCGCATGACGTCAGCGGTATGGTTTACTTTCAATTTCTGTGATCATTGGAAATTGAAATTAAACCAGTAATTGATGTTTTTGGATTGTTCCCTTTTCGTGGGTATCCAACAAAACTATACTTCTCACGTGGCTGGAGGGTTCATAATTTTATTTCAATTCCTGCACGCATTAGAAATTAGTAATATAGGTATAGTTTCATTTGTCTTGTATGAGCGTATATCGTTGAGTATGCTCGCTCAACCGCTGAAATGCACGTGCAGCACGGCCGGCGCAGTGTGCTTTGCGGAATCCACTCGAGCAAAAATGGTGTTTTCGAAGTGTTCTACTAGACACTATTCGTACACGGCGAATCGGTTTGATTCGTTGACGCTTTTTCGGTGAAATGGAAGACGCGGTCCGCGTGGTCACGTGGCGCTCCCAGTGGATTTGGCACCGTCCTTAAAATGCGTTGGACACGGTCGAGGCGCGGGTGGGGGCGGGGCGGGGACTGGGGCCGATTCCAGCTGCCCGCCGAACACGGCGGCGCGTCTGTCGGGAGCCGCACGCGGGAACGCTGCCAATTGGCTTATTTATTCCGGGAGGACACTGGCTGTTTGATCGGTGAAGTTACCGCCAAGTATCGGTCAAGTCATTAAACGAAAATAAGCGAAATAAGTGGTAAGATACAACACTGTTTATGTGCTCCACTGGTTGTTAAAGCTCGTGGTTCACTGTGAAAACATCTTTATAAATAAAATTCCAGATCCCGGAAACTGCCTGATCGAAGCAGTCATTCAAATGTCTCCCGTGTTGCTTATCAGGAATCCAACGTCAGTGGAGGCGAAATGAAGGGCAACGCTTACGGATGATTAGCTCCCGACAGAGTCAGAAATTTATTTGATTTGTTTAATGCCGGTGACTTTGCGGAGCCTGCCGGCATCGAATAATAAGCAAACAGAAGATCCATCAGTACTTTTGTGGTGGCCCTGATAACGTGTTGGCGCGTGCCAGACCAGAGCCCTATTTAACGGTATTGTAAGCTTCCGTGCCCCGTCTGGTCTGTTCGGGTGACGACGCGTCGAAGACACAGGTGCAGACGTGGTCTTCTTCAGGGCTGTAGTGCCACCCTATTTAACTGATCGCGCACTGCCTAACATTTTTCCTTTCCCATCCACCTCCCCCAATCTGTAATGGGACATTTATGCGTCCATCCAGTACACACAGACGGAGGAGAAGAGTCCAAAAGCTATGAATAAGACTGAATTAGATTGAATAACATTTTATAAAACAACTCTGCACGTCGAAATGTAGCATGGTCTGATCAAGGCATATAAAGCGTGAAAGAAGCTAAGAAATTTCGAATAACAAAAATATCCTATATTCGTAAGTGACATTATTTAAAAATTATGTACGTGTATTAATACAGTATACAAATACACGGATTTTATTTATTTATAAAAGAATTGACAATAGCCAACAACTCCGCAATAAACAAAGTAACAATAAGAATATATAGAAAATAAGAATGACAAGTACAATTACAATACATTTGTAAATAGAAAAGAAGGAAATGCATATATATCAAAATGTTTTTAAAAAACTTAACTGGATATGGAACAAAAAAACATACTTTTCGTCCAGATGTGAGATATTGTATGAGTTGGCAATGCTTTCTCTTAGGCGCAACGTTTTGCTCGATGGTCGCCTCCACCTACTGGTCAGGCACCACCGCTGTCAAGGCGAGCGATTTCAAATCCGCAGATCGTCTGATGTGCCACGTGGCGACTTAGCTTTGTTAGTGACGCTTTCCTTTTCATCTCGCTAACGGCACGAGGGTATAATCGAGTCTGTAGCAAACTCTTTATGCGTCCCCTCGCTCACGCCTTTCCCCGCCCAACTTCCCCGTCCCGCCCACCCGCACCTTCTGCGTCGCGTTGGCCAGCGTCGCCATAGCTGTTCGATCGAGATCTTCCCCCGACGCGTTGTGTCCTTGCTGTGTCTGCCTTTGTTTCCGCAGAGAGGGACGAGGACGGCCACGCGATTACCCTGCCTTCCCCTCCCTCCCCTCCCTCCCCTCCCTCCCCTCCCTCCCCTCCCTCCCCTCCCTCTCCTCCATCTCCTCCCTCTCCTCCCTGCCCACCCGTCCCCTCCCTTGTGACGTCCGCGCCTCCCTCACCGCCCAAACCACCCTCTCGCCTGCGGGTATATTTTGCCCTGGCCGCGCGTGGGCGTGCGACTCCCGTTCGCCGCAGCCGCAGCCACCGCCGCCGCCGCCACGCACTGCGTCCCACGCGTCGCCTTCCCCAGCGGCCAGCGGTGCCCGCCCCAGCAAAGAGCCCCGGGGCGACGCGCGAAGCACACACGTGCACAAGACGGCGGCTGCTCCAACCCCCGCCACCCACTCCCCTCAACAGACACCCCGCCCCCACTCCCCCTCTGGAGGCTCTCCGCCACCCACTCCCCTCGAGACACTCCAGCCACACACTCCCCTCTAGAGACTCCCCGCCACCCATTTCACTCTAGACTCCCTGCCACTCACTCCACTTCAGATATTCCCCACCCCTCCTAATCCACACTAGACTTCCCGCTACCCACTTCTCTCTAGACTCCCCACCACCCTCTCCCCTCTAGTGACTCCCCGCCAACCATTCGCTTCTAACGATTCCCCGCCTCCCAATTTCCTCCATAGTCTTCGTCATCGACTCACCCCCACCAATTCCCCGCCACCCAATCCCCGCCATCCACTTTCGTCCAGATTCTTGTCAACAATCCCCGCCACCAACTTCACGCCTCCAATGCTACAATACTTTTATTCGAAATTTCGACGAGTGTGCTAATTTTCGGGAGTCCTGATTTGAACCAGGATCCATCCGACCATTTGTTCTTCTTTTCGTCCATCCATCCGTATTTTAATTACGACGTCTTAATTTTAAAATAAATAAAATCTATATTTTTGCTTGTTGTTTGTATAATAGATTCTTCAATATTGGGACTGAATTGTTGAGATTCATGTATTGGTGATTTTAGGAAAATCTGGAATAAAATTGTGTAAATTTTCTGAACCATTACGTAAACAATGTATTTTCAGTTATCTTTCTTTTTTCTTAAAATGTCATATGCGTGTAGAGCACAATGCATCGTATCTTGAAATATCAGGGACATTTTGCGACATGGTTATTAAAAGCTGTTAAAAAATAAAAGTGTGAAGTAGTTCAAGGAGTTTGGCAAAATTATTTTGTGAAACATTGCTTACATAGTGATTTACAACTATCAACAAGATTGTTATTATATTACTTAACCGTTGCGAATAACATGAATAAGTCTGTGATAGGTTCTAGCACAATTATTTTCCTTCCGTGCTAAAACACATTTATGCTCCCTCTTCTGTATTCAGAAGCAATTTACCACAACAATTTTTTCAATAAATTGTTTCCTTACGAGCTTATTCTTCACAAGCTTTACCTAAGCTTTTATTATTTTATCAAGCTACAGTGCCACGCCTCCTATAGTATTATTTCTTAAATCTTGATAGAAATTCTTTACAATATAACATAATTATAAAGTTTGTTATGTTTTTCTTTATTTTGAAAACTGATCTGCAATCATTAAAATGTTCCAAGAACAACATAAGGTTCAACATAATATATTATTATCTGAACGTACCATATCCTCAGAACTCGAAGTCCAGATCCTAACCCATTACAAATAAGTTTGCTCAACACACTGGGAGGTCCACCAACACGGTTGGGTTTAAGTTTGAGCTCGTTTGTTTTCTTTCACTTGCTCTTACATTTATTAGGTTCCAAAGATGGAAGACAGGGAACCTGAGTTTTCACTCCGTTTGTTTTCGGCCCTGCGAAGTTGGCCGCTGCGGCGTGGAGGAGGGATCAGGTTGGATGATATGAGGGCGAGGAGATGAGAAGGGATGAGGGCACCTCTCTTTTCTTTCAAATTGTTTACGTTTATATCGTTTACAACATGTTATTCATAGATAAAAAACAAATATATTCTTCACAAAAATAAAAACCGGAGAACCATCTTCAGAAACCTGCAAGTGAAATGTTTTTTTCTATTGCAATTGAATAATTATTATCTATTGGCTTATCCTCGTTTTTTACTGATGGTTATTAAGTTACACCTTCATTGTATGTTTTCCACCTATCACAGAAGTATTTGAAAACCGAGCTTTGAGAATATAGTTTAAAAATAACATCAGTTAATCTTTCTATCATATGCTTCGTTTGATTGTATGTGTGTGTGTGTATTAGATTTGGATTGCCAAGATGACACATAGGGTAATAACTGTTAATACTAACGACCGAGTGGAATACCTATGAGCACAATAACAATGATAATGACAAGAAATATTATATGAATGGGTGAAAACCAAAACGGTACAAGTGACATTTTATAAATTCTGAGAAAAACGTGTTTATGTTAGCCTACATTTCAGTGATAATTTATTTTCGTGGTTTTAATGAACAATTGAAATGCCGTTGTTTTAATGATGAAACAAAGCACCCTGACTTTACAATAATATTGACTTAAATAAACATATCTCTGAATTTATAAAATGTCACTTATACCGCTCTGTTTCTCATCCATTCATATAATAATTCTTGTCATTATCATTGTTGGGATTGTAAAGAATTATTTATTTGGATACAATTGGCTGATTGTCAGGTGGGTCATGTTGGGTGTGTCCCTTTCCCAATATATTGAATATATTGATATTTTAAATTCTTCATGCCCAGTACCTAGCTTTCTTTCTCATTAAACTGAAAAGATACATTTGTATGTAAGGTATTTAATAGGTCCAAGAAAAAAATATAATAGCGGGTCGATATAAACCTGCCCTAAGGGATCTCAGGATGTGGATATCTTATAAAAGGGTTTTGGGAGTCTCCTGCTTTTGGTTTTCTAAAAAAAATAACATTGACTTTTTTGAAATGTCTTTATTATTTTCCTACATCTTACAACTTTTAGTACAGGAGCAAGTTCTCGTCCTAACGAAACTTCAGCGCACAAATTAAAATCTTCTAGTTTTGTCTGAAATATAAATTATCCCACCAGTTATGCGACTTCAGGTATTTCTGTTCCCTTGAATCTGACACTGCATCCCAATGCAGTGAAGATACTGAATCAATAATAATTTCAACTACTCTTCTATTTGTCATTAGTGTTACGGCTCGAATTTGAAAATTTTGAAAACGTTGTGACGGTTTAATAAAGGTTAATCGAAATAGTGTGCCTGTCCCCTGATGGTCCACACAAAGGAAATATTTACACACAGCTTGTGGGAAAGTCAATCGGTTTCAAGAAAATAGTGAATGATAAAGGTTCCAATTCTATGGGTTGAACTGCATTCACATGAACTCTACGAGTGCCACTACCCATTGTTAATGATTTTTTCAGATCAGTAGGTCCAAAGGATAATTTCCGGTAAACAGTAAAATATTTAAATCATAAAGCCCACTGAAAACTTGTCCTAAAGCCAAATTCACAATATGCATGAATGTAGAACAAAATTAGTAGTGAGTGGTTCTGTTCCTTTATAATATTATCATCAACAATGACTTTCATTACAAGGTGATATCTAAAAATATGGAGGAAAGGTTGCATTCTAAATATCAAAGAAAAATTTTCAGTCATTAATCGTAATCGACGTCGTAATTAAAATACGGATGGATGGACAAAAAGAAGGACAAATGGTCGGACGGATCCTGGTTCAATTCAGGACTCCCGAAAATTAGCACATCTGTCAAAATCTCGAATAAATGTTTTGTAGCATTGGAGGCGTGAAGTTGGTGGCGGGGATTGTTGCGGTGAATCTGGGCGGAAATGGAAGGCGGGGATTGGGTGGCGGGGATTGGGTGGTCGTATTTGAAGATGTTTCGAAAACAATTCAAATGGACAAAATAAATCAGCAAATTTTGATACAAATCCAAAGAGGGCAATTTAATTTCCGATATCTTATTACCAAAAAATCAACAACGCATTGCTGAAATACTAGTAACAAGGTACCAAAACTTTTAAGAATAACATTCTGCAGAAGCATCTACTTGCTTTGTCATACCACTTGAAGCTGCATGCTGACTCTGTAGTAGATTAAAATTAAAAATTAATGGAAATTGTATTTTCCAGTACATTTGGGAATGAGTACAATTTTGAAATGCACATATTCAACAAAAACCTTCAAGACACGGTATTGGACCTGAAATGCTTTTTCCAGCTTCAAGTTATATCGATTTCGACTCTTTGCGCTCGGTACCCAATATGTCTCTCATGGGAACACATATTAACCTTTACACTAGACCCTGACACAGTTGCGGGCTCTTCGGTCAGTGGTCAACAGACTCACAAGACCTTCCGTGACAACACACATACATTAAAGACAGGGGACAAAAGAACTTGCCCACGGTGGTACTCGAACCCGTGACTCTCCAGACTGAGGCGCTGGGTATGGGTTCACATGAAATCTACGAGTGACACTACCCATTGTTAATGATGTCTCACGCTGGAGCGTGGAGCGCTCACGTGAAGCTCGGCCACCCAGGTCGGCAGTATTGGGCATCTAATAAGACATTTAGAAACGACAATTTTCTAGATGGGACACATTTGCGGTGGACGTTTCGCTTTGGAACAATTGACTGATAATCTCAATTCTAAACAATTACTAACTATTCTTAATGACTTTGTTTTTGACTGACGCATTGTTTCAAATTATTCCTTCATGATCCTATTGAGTTAATGACAGTCATATAATAACAACTTCACAGTTGGAATAATATTGGTAAAATCCAATGAAACTTCAAGTGAGTCTATTCATAATACGTCAATTTAAAAAAAGTAATCATTTGTTTTCAGAAGCATTCAAAAAGCTTATACTAAAATAGTAAAACTATTTCAATTTTAAATTCTTAACAAGTGGCTCCCCTTCTTTGAATCCCGCCATGTGCCCCGCGGTCCAGACCGCACCCCGCAATGGGTCCCCACCACGCCATGGCCTTGCCCCTCTTTCACAAACCCCCGCCTCGCCCCGTCTTCACGACACTCCGGATCCCGGCCCCACGCCCCTTCCCCAGCCTCGCTTGGCCCGCCTTGCTGCTCCCGCCGCCGCCCTGCGCTTCTAGTTGCACTTGCCCGCCTCACGCCTCCACTCCACGCCCCGCTCCGGGCCCACACTCACATCCCGCGTTGAGCTCCACCCCCTCCCCCACCCCACTCGCGAGGTCCGCGAAGGCGCAACGGGGCTCCAAGGCGGCGGCGGCGGCCGGTGGGCGCCGTGTAATTAGCCCGCCGGCCTTGAGACAAGGAGCCACATTTCCATAACAAAGCCGGCGGGGCCAAACTCACTTAGCCCGGTCCAATTAGGCGACGAGTTGAGAGCCGCGCGGGCGGCGCGGGCGGCCGGGCGGCAGATCGCTACGGTAGCGCCGGGCGCGCGCCCTGCCGGCGCCTGTGGTGACCGGCGACCCCTCCCCCGCTGCACCCCGCCACCCCCCTCCACCACGGCCTCGCCGACATGTTGCTCCGGCTGCTGCACTAAACGCAACGTAACCGGCGCAGGCGCCGCCCCGCCACTCCGTTCCGCTCCGCGCCGGACGGCCCCTGCCTGCGGGCTCTGGTTTGTCTTCTTCCGCCGCCCCCGCCCCCGCCGCCGCCGCCGGAGCAGCGGCCAGACATTAATCTTACGGGGCTAGAATAGGCCGCAGCCGCATTTCGCTAATAAACAGGGGGTGGCTCTAGCGGGTGGGGGCCGGGCCGGGCGAGCGAGCGAGCGCCACTGGGAGAACTTAGGCCAGAGAAGGACGAAAGCGGAGCGGAGCGGAGCAGAGCAGGGCGGAGCAGGGCGGGGACGGACTGGGACAAGGGCGGCCGCAATTAGGAGCGGGCCCCGTGCGGTGGTGGCGAAGAGGGGCGTGGCAGCGCAGGGGGCGGGGCGGCCGGGAGACGCCGGGAGCTCCTTGGCAGCGGCGCGTGGTGGCGGAGGAGGCAGGTGGCAGAGATTCCTGGAGCAGCCGCTCCCACCCCACCCCCCCACGTAGCCGCGTAGACGCACGTGCCCGAGCGAGGCAAGCGCTACGCCCGTTCGTCCCGTGGGTCCAGATTTTTTGCGCCTGTAAGTGGTTGTGTTTCTCCCCAGCTGGATGGTGTGATTCGGCGCCGACCTGCATGGTGGCTTGCGGATGGATTCCACCTCCAGGTATCTCCTCAGCCTGGCATCGCCGCGGCGGGGACAAGTTGATAGCTAAGGGAGATACGTAATGGGAGAGCATAATAATAATAATAATAATAATAATAATAATAATAATAATAATTTATTGTACTACTACGCGTACAAATCCATGAACATATATATTCAAAAAAGGACAAAAATGTTAATATGTAATAAAATATCTAATAATGATGTAAAAGAAATAATAATTAAGACAATTTAATATAATATATACAATAAACAATTATCTTAGTGGCGAGCCTTAGTGTAATAACTGATTTTCAGACTGACCGACAAACACTTACAAAATTCCATATAAACAGGTAATATTAGTCATCAAAGTAATTTTATTTTGTTTATGAAATGTGATGAGCGCTAACATGTAAGAGCGCTTCGTTTACGTGGAATTCTAAAACCAAGAGCACGGAATAGAGGTGATTTGAGAGTATTTGGGGATTCAGCTAACATATGATAGCGACATGAAATGAGTAAAAGGGATATTGCTGGATGGCCCTATCAGTGGCGGTGTGAACGAAGGGCGTCGCGGAGGCAGGGTTGTTACTTTGTTCAGTGATTCCGGTCACGTCATCTACCAGTGTCTCGTAAGTGTAGTGCAGGCTTTTGGCTCGAGAGGTGGCGGTGATCTTTTCCCCCGCTGTATGATGAGATCCGGCGCCGACCTACTGTAGGCTAGTGGGGTTTTCCTAAGCAGGTATCTCCCACCAGCGGGGCACCGCCCCATCCGGAACAAGCTTTAAACACCCGACCTCTCTCTCGGCATGTGTAGAAGTATAGTGCCTGTTAGTGTGTGTGTGTGTGTGTGTGTGTAAGGTGTGAGAATAGGAGAGGATGAGGAAGGTGAGATCGCGCGCGATCCGTGGCCCGTTTGTTAGGGAACTGCTCCGGCATTCGCCTTGTGTTGATCGGAGAAACCATTGAAAACTACCGATCAGAGAAGCCGGCCGCTAGAATTCCCCTCCAGACAGCGACTGAAGACCTCCTGAAGACAGCGATGTAGCTGACAAGCTAGTGTCGAAAATCCTGCCACCGTCGGCATGCGGACCTAGGACCTCCCGGTCAGAGGGACTACAGTGACTTCAGTTGATGCCCAGAGCCTTCTCTCCCGGTGTGGAGGCAGGGAGCCGCTGGCGGGCGAGGGGCGCGGAGCATAGGAGGTGGGGGGGACGCGCGTGGGAGGCGGACCCGCGCTGCCCTTTCCCACTTCATTACTCGCCATCTCGTTTGGCAGTTTCTGTTATCCCTTATTGCTGGAAAGTGAAATCCGCATTTGTTTTGTTTTAATTTCATTCCCATTTCTCTTTGACATCGGGACAAATGTAGAGGTCGTCGCAGGAAAAGTTTGCCATCGCGCCCGCTCGTCCGCCCGCCCGCCGGCCCTTTTCAATTCCGCGCGAGCCGCGCGCGCTAGTGAACGGAGGGGGAGTGGGGGAGGGGGAGGGGGAGGGGAAAGGAGCATTGGTATTCGGTGCCGCCTACTCGCTGGCTCGGCTTGAGGACGGTCGCAGGGGCTGCGTCTGCTATAGTTTCTCTGCCACATCGCTGTCCTTTGCTTAGGAATCCAATAGTATTTTTTACGAGTGGCGCGAATCCTAAATTTGATAGATTCACATCCATGAATCTTCGTTTCCTCCCTATCTCAGTGACGTTTTCGAACAGTTCATGTATGCAGTGAAACTTGCTCCCAATTGTCCCAGGTAGCAGCCTAAACAAGCTTAAAACTTTGTGACATACTATGGAGAGAAGTTCAATCTGTGTACGTTTTACTGAGCTCTGGTACCCTTTTATAAATCATATAATAATAAGTTGAATTGCGAATACACATAGCAAAGAGCGATTTCTGCATGAATGAATAAGAGAATATTCGGTATCTTGTAATACACATGATCTGCAAAAGGAAATCAGATACAGATTTTCGCCATTGTCACTTATTCTACTCTACGTGAAGGAATCGACTTATTGCCACAAGAATATGGAGAATGTTTTTTTTTTTAAATAAGTATACTCCGGATCTAGTTATCGTGTTTACAAAGACGTTGTACGACTAACCCCTCAGAGTTGGCATGTAGATACTGACGCGAGAGATGGTGCCTGAGCGAAAAGGACACGTATATCTTTCGTAGGTTGGGCTTTGTCTGAATATCAGAAATCCTCTAGGCATGAAATTAATGAATCTGTTGTACTAGACTTTAGCGATATTAGATATTAAATGTTAATTATATTAATGAATACATCAACATTTATTCGGAAACAGTCAGCACGCAGTTATGAAATTTATGAAGTGCTGATTAGAGTACCAATGGAGGAATGAGAAAGCAAGAATAATAACAACTTTTGTATCACAAACATTACGCATATATTTTGCCCTGTGTTTTGCACAAAGCTCATCGACATACAGTCTGATTTTGTTGCTCTATAAAACTAAATAATATTGAGCTTCTTTTATTTCCTGTTGTACCGTCAACAATTGCATGATATGTATTGTAATCAATAACAAGACATTTCTTCCTTCAGTCTCTGTCCCTATTTCATATTTTCTTTCAGGTAAGTTATCTTGAAATTGAATATCATCACCACCCAAGAAGATCGCATATATTTTTCTCTTGCATTATAGTCCATTTTGGAAATTCTGTGAGCAGTTAAGTCAGTGTGCAGACGACTCCAAGCGTCAGCACTGAACGTCACGCAAGAGATGGCGTGCAATATGAAACGGACCCGGTCAGGAAATGACCTCTGACATTTGCGTAACCGCGACTGCTGAAATTAAAACTGAAGCCTCAATACACAGATAACGATGGCGTAGGAAGTATTGAGAGAGCCAGGTCTCTAGAATTCCAGATTATGACACACAACACTTTGTATTGGCGTCCAGTATAATGCGTTTATGTGTCACCTGTAACGGATTAATCTGTTTACACCTCTTTAATTACGTTTAAAATACAAAAAACTGGAAGTTTTGTGTACGTACACACCGAAACCAATCGTTTATTTTTCCTGTGTTTTGTGTCCCTTTATTATAAATGATGTTATTTATTTGTTCCCTTTCACTCCAAACTTATTGGCATGTTATCTCTCTGAAACCTCTGGCATTCTGTCGAGATTATTCTCTTTTTCTCCGACACACAGTTGACTTACTGTATTTCTAGGCTCACTTTGCACACTAAACGAATCAAACTCACAAGTACATTACACAAAGGCTTTAATTTACATCCCAAAGAAACTCCCTATGATCTGAACATGTAAGGTGATCATCATATGATTAATAAAATTCCCTTGACGCAAAGGATTTGCCGTCAAGTCACCTAAATTTACGAAATATGCTTGACTGTTGACCTTGTGGGCAGGTCAGGAGGGGCTAAGACCAAAACTTTACATATGCTTGATCGAAAAATTACAATTGATTCCACGAAAAGGTCTTTAGTAGAGATGGACATTTCAGGATGTGTGTAAGTAATGTAATGCATATTGAATTAACTGTGAGTGATGAAAACTCGTTGATATTGCATAATTGACCAGAAACCATCAATATCTGGAAAGACCCCGCAATTGCGTTTGGTAACATGTCTACGTTGTACGTAATAATAGAATAAATATAGGTATATTATATTATGTAATATAACAAGCTTAATTAACGCAGCGTTGCCCGAGATTTCATTTATTACAACAATGTATTAAAGAGGCAAAGTAATGCATTCCATCAAAGTGAATTTTTTTTTTAATTCCTGCCACGCCCATATCCACTCCACTTTCTCCCAGCGTTCCCCCTGCTCCTTCCCTTGCCACCTCGGCCAGCCCCGCCGCGCCCTGCTCCGCCCCTTCCCTGTATCCTCGCGGCCAGGCTCCACCTGCCTCGAGCGGGCCCGACAGTGTTGACAACTGCCGTCACGCGAATATTCTTAAATACCAATACTTTTAATAGGGTCAATAGTTTTTTTCAGTGTGGTGTTATCGTAGTTATCGCATGAGGTGGTGGTAATTCTTTCCATGCAGATGATGGGATACAGCTTCGACCTCCACGTCATCTTAGGGCGGGGGGTGGGGGGCTCCGAGAATTTCTACATCTCCCTCAGCTAGAAGCTCCCGACATGAAAGTGGAGATGATAAGACTAGGAAAAGGAAGGAAAGATATCGCGCGGTTTCTTAGAGCACTGCACCGGTATTCACGGTATTGTTCGGAGCACCCATGGTATTGGGTCATATGAATAAAAATGAGCACTTGCTCATGAGTACTTGCTCCTGAGCAAAGTGAGTCTACTCCGCGGCACTGAGCAGAAGCTCCATTTCGTATGAATAAAAACTTCGTATGTCTCCGAACAACTTACTCATGTCTTGCGAGCATTTGCTCGTCGTGAACAAGTGATAGTGCAGGCTAAGAGATTTAATAATTGGGTTCTTGAGCAACAAAGAGGTTACATAGGTTACGCACGTCGCGCACATTTGTGCGGAATAAAGAGCAATAGTTTGTTGTCTCATTCTTTATATTAGAATATGAATAGCAGTAACCAAAAATAGGCGCTAGTGGCCCAGCTAATTTTTACCGAAATGCTAAGTGAATATAAAATTATTTTTGAAAAGAGCCAGCTTTCGGAAGTACGCTGTGGCCGAAACGAAACATTACAAAGTTTCAAAAAACAGTACCCCGAAAAATTCCAAGTAGAAAAGAGCGATGGCCAATTAACATAGAAGATATGCAATATGAAAACGCGCCTGAAAGCAAACGCCGATAAAAATCGTACCAACCATACATTGTACTTTTCGATTCGGCAAAGATTCTAATAGTGTACATCACGGGAATTTCGCCTAATCTTGCATATTTTAGTCCGCTGTATATGTATATCAACACACGGTAAAAAAACGGCCAATTTAACCTTACTTTTCAAACGTGAGTCTGCTACTAAGGTCCCTCCGAAATTTTGGAGCAAGTGCTCACTCTAGAGAGTAAACGCTTAACTTTATTCATACCAATTTTGAGCATTTGCTCGCCAGTTGAGAGTACGCTAAGAGCTGAAGCAAGTACTCAGAGACTGAGCAATTGCTTACCCACTTTATTCATACGAAACTGAGTAAGATCTCGGAAACTCGGAGCAAATAGTACTTGCTTACTTTTATTCATACCACCCATTATTTAGAGAAATGACGAATGTGTACCAATCAGACCAGCTGCCGCTAGAATCATCTTTCAGAATTATCTTGCAGCTGAATTGGATCTAGTACGTACACAGTGTCCAACATCCGCCACAGTCGGCACTCTATACTTCGGGTCTTCCAGACAGTCTCGCAAAGAATGGCAAAACTCCGAGATAACTCAGCCGGTGCGTATGTTCTTAGAAAAGTAGTTGCGACCCAAAAGAAACCCAAGAACCAACCAAAGTTTACCATTTCTCTTCGTCTTGAGATGAGCATCTAAACAAAAAGCTGAATTAGTTTGATTTTATAAATGTAATTCTTAAATATGATGGTAAGATTTTAATTGTAAAGAATTTTCCAATAGTATCAAAGTTATCTACAGTTTTTCGAAAATATTAATGGCTTTCACTTACTTTTTCATGAAACATAGGAATTGCTGAAACATTTTTTTCAGAAAAAAAAAAATACTTTTTAAAATGTTCTCCTCGTATGTATCAAGTAATTGTACAAAAAGTTGGTGCCTGTCCTATTTTCGTTGAACTCTTTTTTTTTAATTCGCAAAAATTTAACATTGCAAAATTAAAATATTGAAAATAAAGACGTTTGTCTGGGATTAAATCTGCTCTTAAAATTCATATTTAAAAACATTCATATACATTTTTTTTGAAAAATGATTAATCGCGTAATTTCTGCTTCATATTAATGCAAATGATATAAAAAATTCTCAATTTCGCTCCAATTTTTTTCTTGAAGTGTTGGGAAAACTTAGAAAAAGGGACGCCTAAAAGAATGTAATAGTTGTCATTTCCGTAGAACTCTAAATTTTTGAAAATTGAAATTTATAAATAATGCATGAAAGAATGTGGTATTGAAGAACCACTAGTTTGTTACCTCGGTCCAGCAATAAGAGTTTTTTCTGTCGAAAATGCGCGTCTTCCCCCGCACATTTATCTAAACTGCGTAAGAAATACACGAGAAAATAAAAATCAGTAAGTTTCGCGTAATTTCTGCTTCCAACTAATGCATTTTTTTAAAATATCTAATAACTGCACCATTTGTTTTCTTTATTTGTTTCCATGGTCAGAACAAGGGATGTTTAAATTATGGCTACTTTCTCAGTTTCGTTGATCTCTCTGAAATTTTGAAAATTGCTAAAGTAAGAAATAATGTGAGGAAGAATGTTTTGTTATGCTCCCCTAGTATTTCTTTTCTGTCCGGCTAGGAACAATACCAACGCTTCAATCAACACGGTATTTTCAGCAAAATAGATATTCTTCCAGCGTGTGATGTCGCAGCACGTTGAATTCAAAACGTACATTTCAATTATACCGAGAAAATGTACCTGAACTCCTCGGACATTTTCAAATTTTCGTTAAACTGACGACCACATGTTTGTTTGATCACTTTGCTTGATTAGAGCAAAGTTCATTTAATGATATGGCATAACTTTTGTTTTTTTATTACACCTAAAATTCAGAAGATTGCGAAAGTTGAAGCGCTGTGTGGTGTAACGGATAAAAGACGATCGCTTGGGGAGATTCTGCGCTTTAATTCGAATCCCAGCCGAGGAATATACGTTTTGAGGGATCAAATACCTTTATAATATTGTTTGATTGATAATTTTGTTTCCCGACACTAATGACAACTACGATTGTCATTAGTGAGTGCAGTGTGTGTTTTTATCACGGGAGGCGGTTATTTTCTACCTCCACTGAATGATGAGATCCGGCGCCAACCTACACGTCGACTTGTGAGACTTCCCCTCTCCAGGTATTCGCCGCCAGCGGAGACCTCCTCAGCCGGAACTAGCTCTAAGATCACGATTTGTCTCCCGGTGTGTATGGCAGTGTACTGCTTTTAATAAGAATATTAAGGAGCCCCCAAGCAGGTGAAATTCTTTAAGACACCCTAGTTTGAAATACAACAAAATATTGATCTTAAAAAGTATGAGATTTTAAATACAAAATGCAGACACTATTCTCGTATTGTTTATGTGATATTAAACATTAAATTCAATAAAAACAATTTATAGCGTATTTATAACTAACAATTTTACACATTTGTACATTTAACCAAACTCTAATACCATTAATAATTTTAAAAATTGAACTCCCCCTTTCTTATTCTCCAATTCCCCACTCTCTCCACTTCACCTCCATTTGACCTCACTTTGTTTTCCTTATTGCCTGACTGACATAACTATCTTTAATGCTCCTAACTTGCCAACTTCTAGCTAGTAACTTCCAACGTTATATAACCCCGTTCGTTTCTGTACGTGATGGGATTTAGATTTAGATTTATTAATTTAGATTTTGAAAGACAAAACAATATTATCATTGGTGAATCTCCAATCTGTGCTGCTCTATTTTGTTTATTAATTGACGTTTGAAACTTATTTGTTATGTGAATAATTTTCACATTAATTTAATTGTGTTAAATTTTAAACAAATACAAGCGATACACTAATATTATCATTAAGACAATCAAAAAAAGGTTTTATGAACTCCAAGTTTCTATGCTAATATGCTCTGTATTGTTGTACTGTTAGCTGCCTGATAATGGAGATAACATTGCACTGAAACGCTGCGAAGAATCCCAAATGAAATTTATAACTTTAATTGTGGAAACATTATATTTACTTGTCTACAATATAAGGAACTTTACAATTCTATTAATAGTTACTATGTAATGAAAAAAATACGCTGATACTTTCAAACGATTTACGATAGAATATTATCTTTCGTTTTCCATTTCCAAAGAAAATATCGTATAGAATATCATACGGAATATTGTATGGCACTTTCCAACACGGGAACTAAATAAATATTATTCGTTCAGTGCTTGTTCTTTGAAAGCGTGCGTGAGTTAGTATACTTGCTTTCATTGCTCTGTAAGCAAACACATGTTACGTTGAAGCATTACACAATGTGTGTGCGCGCAGCGCCAAATGTACAGTTACGTGCAGCGTACGCGGTTCCCTCAATGAAGAAGAGTCTCGTACAAATACCGGCGCTGTGTACTCTCGCATATCGAAGAGGTTGGCATATGTAAGCATGCTAGAAAGAGTAAAAGGTTGTCAAAAGTCGAAAAATTGATTACCGAAAATGTAATTATGTAGTGGAATATTTAGAAGAGCGCGTTCGGCATTGAATGCAGCGAAAACAGGGAACCGTGCCTTCGTTGCCAGCGTTTAAATAGCGATGTGAACGTCTCTTTAATTTCGCCCCGACAAATGTGTCAATAGAGGACGGCTTTCCAGTGCGCACGGTATCGCGCGCTAACACATCAAACAAGGGAGGTTGCAGTGGTTTCGTGAATCCTGTTCCTATAGTTATTTTATTTATTCACTTTATGACTCACCTCTCTCAACACTCATTTCTCATTCCTTAATATTCAAATAGTTTTCAAATATAAGTAATATTTGAATATTCGCAGCGATAGCTTAATAAACGTATTATAAAATTTGACTCTAAATAGCTCATGCCGGTGTCACAGGAGACGTCTGCCGCTAGGATCATGTGTGCGAATCCTAGAGTAAGATACCGCTGATATGAGCTTGATGACTTCAATCAATGTTTTCAAGCGAAACAACTCCTATGGGTATTAATCCCAATAGGGTAGTGAGTGTTAGGGAGGAGGCGATGGTACTCTGCGCTGGATGGTGAGATCCAGCGCTGATATGCCCGGCCGTTTCCCCTCCAGTTATCTCCACCAATGGGGAACTCCCTAATCAGGACGAGCGTTAATCTCCTAACTGATCTCACGACATGTGTGGTGGATGTAAATGCAAGTGTAAGTGATGAGGAGAGGAGAAAGATGAGAAATGAAAGATCGCCCACGGTCTGTGGCTCGTTTGTTAGGGTGCTGCTCCGGTATTCGGTTAGTATTGATTAGAGACCCCACGGAAAACCACCGATCAGAGCAGCCGGCCGCTAAAATCCTCCTCTATACAGCGGTTGAATTTGACCTACCTAATAGCAAGTGCCGAAAATTTACCCCCGCCAAGACTCGAACCCTAGAATCTCTGGGTGAAAATTGCAGCGGAGACAACGCCAATGTCGAGTCCGAACCTATTCATCCAGTTCTTGGCAGCTAGCAATGGCGGTTCGAGCCGAAGAGGACCCATCACGAATCACATGTCACCATTTACCCTTCGTTATTTTAGAACTCCCGAAATGTGCCAAGCATCAGTTGTTCGCACTGAGTAGCCAACATCGCTTAAGAGAGAAGCCCCGATCGAGTAAGAGATAAGATTACAGGGCAAGAACTACAACCGTACGAATGCAGGAGAATGTCGCGCTTGTCTTTCCGTTTCAAAAAATAATGATGTCGTGTTGTAAGCGTATTTTGAATGCTCAGCAGCGCTCGACAGCGTCCCGGCGAAGCGTTGTGCCCTCGGCGGGATTTCGCGCGGCGGCCGCGCGCGCTGGACGCGGTGTTTTCGTGCCCCGGGGGCCGCTATTTAACGATTCCGCGCGCAGTTGTACGTTGCGTTGCCGGCGCCGCGGCTTGTTGATTCGTCCGCGGGGAGCGCGCCCATCGCCCGGCGCCCGCGCGTGGTGGGCGCGCGTCTCCGCACGCGCTCGATGGCGGATGGAGGCGAGCACATTATTCGGCTCGAAGCCAATCTATAGCACAAATTTCCAATGCACGCACTGCGGGAGAGATGGCATTAACTGATGTCACTGCAGTCCCTCTGACCGGGAGGTCCCAGCGTCGAGTCCCGACTGAGGCAGGATTTTTGACACTAGCTTGTCAGCTAGGTCTATTTCAAACGCTGTCTGAAGGAGAATTCTAGCGGCTCTCTCCTCTGATTGGAGGTTTTCTGTGGTTTCTCCGATCAACACCATGCGAATGCCGCAGCAGTACACTCACAAAAGGACCACGGACCGCGCACGATCTTACCTTCCTCTTCCTTGCCCTGTCCTCACCCTTTACATACATTTACACTAACATACATTACACTACTACACATGCTGGAAGGCCGGTCGAGAGCTTACAGCTTGTTCCAGCTGCCAAGTTCTAGTACCAGTAGGTCAGTTCCTTTCTGAGCATCTTGAGGGATAACAGTCAAAATCAGTAGTTGATTTGCGGTCGCAAATTGTTTTATTAGATCGGAGCAAATATTTTTCTATAAAGTCTTGCCAAAGATGATCGTTTTTATCTATTCACAATTCAACTTGTACATGAGTTAGAGTGGGATCCGCAGTACTAAAAAAACTGCACTAAATGCTTTTCTCCTCGTAGTACGTCACACGCAGTTCTTTACTTTTTGACGTAAAATAAAGATATAAAAGACTCTCCTAATGGTACTTGTGGAAGAAATGAGATCGGGGAAGTGGGTTGATAATTCGTTATAAATACTATAAAATCAAATCTGTAATTCGCCTACCAATTCAAAAGTGTTTTCTGATACTCGTAAGTAATACTGGTATGATTTAGATCATATGTTTCAAATCATTGATTCAAATCATGATTTAAATCAAATTATTTTAAAAAATCAATTATTTAAATAATTATTTGTAATATTTGAAGTATTTGTATTATTTGTAATATTTGAAAATATATTTGTATTTTCAATATTTGTAATGTAAAAATTACTCGGGTAAAAAGACTATTACAAAGTTGATATAAAGAATATATAGTGCGCAAGTAACAACCATTATTCCCCATTTTGGTCGATAACAGGACAAGTATTAAATAGAATTTAATATTTCAAAAACTGTCTAACTTTGTTTATTATATTCTATATGATTTGTTATTAGGTCTATATTATTTGTTATTATTATTTCTTAAAAAGTGGTACAATTTCTTTTAACGAAGGGTGCATTTTTTTTCTAAATCACACTAATAGATGGTACCACAAGCTTATTCGATAATGTGAACGCAAGTGAAGTGTTTCAAGTGCACGAAACTAAAAGTAACTCACATTTAAAGATTTTGTAGGTTACAGTGATATTGCACAAGACCCCTCAGATATACAATATCTTTATTTTTTAAATAATATTACAATAATTTAATGATAAAGTTAAAAATTGATGTTTTAATTAACTTTTTTGTGCTTTAAAAATAATTAAGGATAAATAAATCATCTGACGTCGTGAAACTTCTGTTTTTTGCGTGGAAATTTCACAAAGTCCTATAAGGGATTTTGAAAAAATATGATTTTGAGTGTGAGTATTAGGCAACTATCTATACGCCCTGCTGACGAGCTCCCGCCCCCGGATTAAGTGAACAACGGTGCGGACAAGGTAATTTGCTGCACGCGCACATCGAGGGCTTTGTCATGTGTCACACTCATGTGTCACACGACGCATCTTCCTAAAGGACCCCATACATGAGCAGGATTTCCTCAAGGATTGGTCAGAACACTCCAAGCCTTGAGGAATTTTTCAACGTGTGTCGTGGATTCTTTGAGACACCAGTGGAGGCGAGAGGCCGAAAAATCTCTGATCAAATTCAATTCTTTTTGGCTTTAGACCGAATTTCCCCGATATTTTGATCACGTGTGTGCTTGATGCTTAGTCGATTTTCAGGATTTTTTGTCATCAGTCAGGTCTCGCGAATTGTTAACAGTTCATCAATATCCTTCAGAAGGAACAATGCTTGTGGCAAGTTAGTTTTAAAGATTATTATCACTGAAATAACAGGGACAGAGTGTCTGTGTTGACATGGAAAAATCCTTATGTATTTATCCTGGAAGATTTCCTTCAGGAAAAAGCTCTCCATGCGTTGAGAAGGGTTCGGTATACAAGGAAATGCTGAAGGCTTTACCTTCAGAATTTCCTGTACATGTGTGAATAACATAAGCAGGCCTAGCAGGTCGAATTGGGGGTGCAGCTTCATCTACGGAAGGCTCTAGCTATTCTGTTTCGTTTGTATTCGGAATTCACAGTTTTTTTTCCTTTATTTAGTTTCGCACGTATATAAACGTTCTTCCATTGTTTGTTTGATTAATTGAGTATTTGGTGGCCGCGTCAACTACTGAGATCAAGCAAGTGTAGTGCGTGTTATGGACGGGAGGAGGCGTCGAACATTGGATGCGGTGCCTACCCCCTTGGCAGTTTGCTGGGTTTTCCTTCCAGAGGGACCCCGGCCCCAGGTGCGACACGTTCTAAACTCCCGACTCCCGTCATGTGTAGTGCAAGTGTCTGTCTGAGAAAGGAAAGATCGCACGCGCGGTCGGTGGCTCATTTTTTAGGGCATTCGCCATGGTATTGATCGAAGAAACCATGGAAAACTACTAATCAGAGCAACCAAACTTCAATTTCCCCCAAACAATTGTTAAAATGGACTGTTATGTACCTAGTGCCCAAAATCCCCCACTGTCCGGGATTCAAAATAGAGCATCTCCCGTTCAAAGATGTTGCAGGGGCTACGAGGTTGCCATTGAGCCATCACAGCTGGTCCATACGGTAGTACGGGATGCTTTGCAGTTTATAAATACGATGTGAAAGGTTCTTCAAAAATAACGGATTATAAGAGAATTGTAAATATTGATAGCAAGTTATTCATAAGTTAAATTTAATATAAAAGTTTGTGTAATACAATAAGAATGCATGACGGTCTTTTGCAATTTATAAGAAATCATCAACACAAAGCCCAGTAAGTGTGCTACTGCTCGAAAGGGAATTACTCCTCAGCCCTGCATCAAACAGAATGAAGACTAATATAATTGAAGTTTGAAAATTATGACGTAGAGAACAGATAATTGCAACATGGCACATAGCTATATGACACATAGCTACATGGCACATAGCTACATGGTATATAGCTCGAAAACGATATGCCTTAGGCCCTTTTAACTAGAATTTCCTGCCCCTGAAGACACATGAGTTTGGTGGGTACAGGTGAGTTTTCCCGGGATATGCGTTTTGGGGACATGTAACACGACCCGGGGAAGAGGATGGCAATAAAATCTGTTTTTAATACATCTATTTTTGCACGTAGAAACATCGGTATTATAATATTGATGTTTTGCTTTCGATGTTTTATTGAGATCGATATATTTGTTCAGAAACATCCATGTTTTCAAAAAAGATTTCTGATGATATAAATAAAATTTCCAGTGTCTATTTTATTACGTAGATTACTCGCTATCAACAGCCATTTACAACTGTCACTCTTGTCGATCCCGAGATGCAAAGAAAACATTTGCTATTTACAACTTTTCTCCATGACTACATAGAACATTGATTATAAAATGAAGGTGACAGTATTTTAAGGCAGAATATATATTAAATTAATATTGACGTGTTATGTATCACATTTGAACTAGAACATGTTACTTCGATTTTCGAACATTTCATCACATTTAAAACATCCATAGTTGAAACATTTTTGTTGATGTTATCATCGACATCGAAAACCTTTTGTTTAAGTATCGAAGTATTGATCTATCGATGTTTTACTAAAATTTGCCATCTCTAGGCGGGGGACAGGTACGGCCCATGTGGTTTCTTAAGCTGTTTTCTACTGTATATATGTTTTTGACATATATGATATTTCTAGCAATTTTGGCTCTTCAGGGATCTTTCTTCAAAACAAGAGCGTCAGAGCAGCAACTCAAAATCTGTGCAAAATAAATTGAGATAATGGGGGCAGAAATTATAGGCTACAATAAAATTTGGAAAGGCTATTGGTTTTTCTATGAGATTTAATGTCAATACAATCAATATTATATTTATTTACGTAAAATTTCCGGTGTGTGATATATCACAGAGTTCAGGAGGTAGCCATTTGCAGGAATGATCCGATTTGAAGCTATTTTCATTTGTAAAACAATAATTGATAAAGTTCTGTTTATATATTATAATGTATTGGCATTACGATGAAAAATATATATTCCCTTTTTACGCGCTATATCGTTTTCAGCGCTACAACATGAAAATTAAGTACTTTTTATTTTTACTACCTTCCTACATGAACAATTTTGTGGTAATACATTGTCCCTGTTTCAACGTCTTCTAATATCTGACCTGTATTCCATCTCCTTTACATTCTTACGATACACTACAATCAGTTTATTCTGGATTACTGCTTCATGCGATTTTGCCTGGTACAGTTGAGTTGTTTTGAGAGATGTGTTACACGGTCCGACCCGTAACTGAGCACATAAAGTATAAATAAACATCCGTGTTTGATCCGTCGTGCATCTGCTTGTACACGCATGTTGCTCGCACATTTCGTTTAGCGCATGGGAGCGCGCACAGCGCAGCCTCGGGGCCCGTTCTTCCCCGACCCTCCCCGACCTCCGCGGGCTGCGAGAGAAGTTCCACCGCAGAAGACTTGTAGGAATTTGGCGACGGAAGTTTTAAATGCACGCGGAGGCGGCCCGCGCTCACGCGGCACTCCTTATCTACGCGTCTTAATTCGCCTCCTCCTCCTCCTTTTCCTCCTCCTCCTCCGCGGTCGCCGCCTCCTCCGCGATCTTTGTTTCTCCCCCGCGTTGTATCCTTTCTTTCGTTGCGGCGGCGCGGCGCATGTAGCAGCGCCGCATCTGCGCCACATGAATGAAGTAATTTGCATAAAATGTTAGCGAGGGCGTGGCGGGCAGGCGGGGCGGGGGGCGGAGGGGCGGGGCGGAGGGCGCGGGCCGAGACGTTGCCCGAGCCGCGCGCTAACGACGCTCTCCTCGCCGGGGCTGGCCTGTGCGCGGGGCAGGGCGGGGCGGGGAGGGCGGGGCCGAGGCGCCGCCACAAACGGCTTTCCACAGCCCTCGCATTGTTTCCGTTCCGCCGGAGCCGAGGACCGCGCCGCGCGCGGGGGCGGGGACGGTGCGGTACGCGGGGCGGGGCAGGGTGGCCCGAGAGCGCTAGGTCAGCAGCCTCCGTCCTGCCCCGGCAACCGCACCCGCCCCCGGCTCGCCGGGCCCCGCCACGCCCCGCCACGCCCCGCCACACCCCGCCACGCCCCGCCGCTCCCCGCCACGCCCCGCCGCGCCCCGCCGCGCCCCGCCGCGCCCCGCCGCGCCCCGCCGCGCCCCGCCGCGCCCCGCCGCGCCCCGCCGCGCCCCGCCGCGCCCCGCCGCGCCCCGCCGCGCCCCGCCGCGCCCCGCCGCGCCCCGCCGCCCCGCCGCGCCCCGCCACGCCCCGCCACGCCCCGTCCTCCCAGCGGCCGGGACTCCAAAGGCCCACCTCCAGCGCCGCACGGCCGCTTTGCCTTCGCCATCGAAGCCAGGTAGCAACGGAGAACATCCGTCGCGCGTGGAAAACGTTGCCACACTCTTAGCGGAGAGTGCGCAGCGCTCGGCTGGGCGGGCGGTCGACGGCGTATGGCACGTTGGAGTGCCAACGTTTCCTTCATCCTCTTGAAGCCTCCTGGCGCTTCGTATTGAGGCCACCTGCCCCTTGGGACAGCGGCGCGCGGTCAACCGAGAGGCCTCACGTGACTACCGCCGCAGAGGCCTACGAGGTAACTAGCGGAGACAAGTGCCCTCGCAACTGCGAGCTTTTACTTTCTCGCTACGGAGTAGAGAGAAGTGTATGTAATGCTGCGCGAAAAAACGGCGCATTTTCGGCAGAAAATCTCTTATAACAGGGCCCTGGTAATGAAAAAGTTGATAAATTCAGTTGGTAAATTCAGAAAAATGCCATATCACGTGGTGTAACCAGAATCTACGTTTTATGAAACCTTCATACCGAAAAATTGAATGACAGCGAAACGTCTGTGAACAACGCTAGCGGCTAAGCCGTTCAGCCGATTATTTTCCAAAATTGGTTTTCCTCCATTGATCTTGCTGATTTCGCGACCCCTTGAATTTGAAACCGATATTTTAATTTTGGGGTGTACTTTACATGAAGGCCCTGGGATATTTTCCAAATTAACAAAAAGTCTTCATTTTTTATTTAATTATTTTTTTGGGTAGTGTAAAGGACGTTTAGAGAATGGTGTAGGACTCATGTTCCTTTAAAAAAAAACAGATTTTTTCGAAAATTTGCAAAAGCTTACATTTTTTCGAAATCTCCCTACAACTAAAATAATAAAGATAGAGATTTTTTACCTTAATGAAATATGATCCTTAAAAATATAGTTTGAAATAAGGTCATGTAAAATGTTTCGAAAATCGGTTAATTTTCACTTAAATTTGCGGACAAAGTACGTGCGTTCTGTTTTAGCACCACTAATTTCGGTTGAGGCAGCGCGTCTACGTCACAGCGGAAGAGAAACGACGCATCAGCACTAAAATCTGCCGAACAAAAACTCGGGATGCCCGTTGCTTTCGACGGCTATCTCTTTTCGGGATGAAGTAATCGCGCCGATGCGTTGCACTCGCGGCGCCGCCGTTCGCTTTTGCAGGAGCGCAGCTTATGTTCAGCGGACATTGAATTCGCAGCGCTTCGGCAGCTGCTTCTATTGGACCAGAGAATTCGCGCTGCCGTTGCTGAATACTAGATTCAAACCTTGGCCGCGGGTGTGCTAAATATCTAGCTTCCTGTGAGCCTTTCGTATTTGTAGTGTGTCTCTACTTTCAGTTCCCGACAGCGTGACATTATTCGCTCTAGCAATAGATATTATGATCACTCGTTCCTAAAAGCTTCGTTTCAATTTGTAGACACCATGGAAACTTGGAATTACTTCTGACTCTGTGCTCACCTTAACTCAAACAGCATTCATATAATCAACCTACTCATTAAATGATTCGCAGTTTCTGGTGTATGAACGAGCACACTTTGAGAATATAACAATCTATTACTAATTTCCAATACCATACTGCAACACTACAACATTTTACTATACTACATCCCACCGCTTGGCCTTCCCGCTGTTCCATTGAATGCATCGATCGTTGCTCTCTCTCGTGGACCTCCTGAGCAATTTCATGGCGCTGCCGACTCCGTTTCCCATCTGATGTTTCCTCCAACCATTCCTCGTCTCTTCCACTTCTTCTTGATTCCACGATTGCTTCCACACCATCTTCCCGCGTGGCCTCCACTTTCTCTGATAGCCGCGGCAGCGAGGCTCTGCCTTCTCCATCCAGCTCCATCCTCCCACGCCGCTTCCGTCCTCGCCCTCATCCCTGCCGGCAACCCGGTGTCTCCCCTTGAGCTCTCCTCTAAGCCTTCGACTGCCACCCTCCTCAATCCCTCTCCCAGGACGCTCCGCCCTCAGTACCTCTGCCAGCCTCCTGGACGTCATCCACGGCTTGTCCTCTCTCAGTGCTTCTCCTTCTCCCTTCTCGGCTGCCGCCCCGCCAGCGCCCCGCCTGCGCCCCGCCAGCGCCCCGCCAGCGCCCCGCCAGCGCCCCGCCAACGCCCCCCAGCGCCCCGCCCACTCCCCGCCCACTCCCCGCCCACTCCCAGCCCACTCCCCGCACACTCCCCGCACACTCCCCGCCCACTCCCCACCCGCTCCTCGCCCACTCCCCGCTCACTCCCCGCCTACTTCCCGCCCCCTGCCCTGCCCACGTCACCTCCCGCCTCCTCGTTCCCTGTCGGGACACGCGTAGTTTGTCAGACCATTACTTCATTTTTTATCCTATTTTACGACGACTTGATTACATTTTACGTACAATTCCTAGAATGTTAATATTATGTCTGTTTTGGGCTGTCTTAATTTATTATCAATTTGGGTTTTATCCACTGTTTTGCATTACATAGCATCTATTCTTCCATTGTTAGAAACAGCCACTCAAATAGGCTATTACAGTCCTCAAGAGATTTTTTTCTGCACCGTGTCGTGCAATAGAACCGGCCCTGGATGTTATCCTACTTTCAGGATGGGAAACTCATAATTGTTCTCTTCTTGAGGAGATTTGTAAAGCAGTAGCTATAAGTCCTCTTGTAGGAGTCGCAAAATAAAATGATCTAAGAAACATCCGAAGTTATTGGGAAGACGTTTTGGATAACAACACTTAACACTCCTAAACGGACGAGATCACAAGATACAAACGAAGAAGTTGCCTATTGTATGTTTATTCTACATGACACCTTCCATGCCATAGTCCAAAATACAAATACATTGTCTTCGTATTTAATATAAAGTGTTGACGCGTCTGGCGGATTGGAGTCAGCTGCACTTGGCGGAGAAGCTCAGAATTATCCTCGTGTCGACTGCCTTCGTAGGCCAAGTCAGCGTGAATAAAAGGAATTTACATTATCTACTGGACTGTCCGGGAAACGCCGCTCGTAGGCACAAATGCTACCTTCTTCCTCAGGTGAACGCAGGGCGAGGAAGATTGCAAGATGGCAGCCGAAACGTTGGCAAATGTGCCTAGGACGCGGCGTCTCCCGGACAACCAAGTAGATAGTACTGACTCAGACCGCGTTAGCGTAAGCTTTCAGAAGTCACGAATTCGAATATAATTAGTAGGCAGAGCATTTTTATGTCAAAATGTCTTTATAAATATGCACTTAAGACCCCAAAATTCTTATACATACAATTTAATACGTAATTAAAATAACAATATTCCATTTCCTGCTTAAATCGTTTTTTATAAAAATTACGGTAGAAGCGTGCTTGGAATGAAAAGATATATTTTCTGCAAATAAATTAATATAATCTACTTTACTTTTCGGGAGAAATCATTGAAGTAAATATTCACTTTAGTGAAGTACATTGCATGACTTGCATTTCTTCTGCCTGCTTTAAAAGATGGTATCAAGTAGTATCCTACATTTGCACAAATATTGTATCATCTATAGAAAAGGGAAAAAACGCAATAGCATAACGATAATGAATTTTCATTATACAATTTCACCTCATTTTAAAAATTTCATTGGTGCATTGCAGTGTGATACACCATACGAATATTGTCAAACGTAAATGTCCGGCAATTTCTTATCTGCAGTGTTTTTAACATCAAAATGTACGATTCCCTTGATCTCTCTCTCTCCCTATCTCTTTCTCCGTATCTCTTTCTCCCTACCTCTTTCTCCCTCTCTCTTTCTCTCGCTCTCTCTCTCGCTCTCTCGCTCTCGCTCTCGCTCTCTCGCTCTCGCTCTCTCTCGCTCTCGCTCTCTCTCGCTCGCTCTCTCGCTCTCTCTCGCTCTCGCTCTCTCGCTCGCTCTCTCTCTCTCTCGCTCTCTCTCTCTCGCTCTCTCTCTCTCTCGCTCGCTCTCTCTCGCTCGCTCTCTCTCGCTCGCTCTCTCTCGCGCTCGCTCTCTCATTCGCTCTCTCACGCTTGCTCTCTCTGTCTCTCTCTCTCTCTCTCTCTCTCTCTGCATTATTCCTGCGTTGTGTCAAACTCTTTAAAATCAATAAACGCTCACAAATAAATAGATTCTATGAAAAAGTGAAACGTTTTGGAGGTGTCTATTTTGTCGAGACATGCAAAATGCGCACCCTCAATTACACGAATATACAACCACAGGAAAAATTCGTCCAAATATGCACAAATACGCGCATGTACTAACATATTAACCTACAAAGCATCCAGGTCTAACCAGATTTCAAGAAATTTCACTTAGCTCTGCTCTGAAGTAACTGACAAAATCATAGAAATCCGCTTTATAATAATCATACATAATTGCAATTTAAAGTACTATATTAATTTCCATGAAACATGATTACGAAGCGTATCTAAAAAAAAGTGAAGGTATTTTCCTTTTACTCCATTGCAGATCAATAAGAAAGATAATGTCCGTTTCATGTGGTTCTTTTGAAGGACTTTCTTAGTTTCATTTTCAATTAGGGTACTGTGGCCTTACTGTGGTACAGGGTACAAGTACTGTGACAATACATGTAACTTAGGATTGCAAATATAATTCATAGTTCACTTTTTTCATACTTTTTTGAATTTGTAACACGATTCCAATCTCTTTTACCGCTGCAATGTATAGATTGATGAGTTTGCACACTTTGTCAATTGGTCAAAAGTACCCGTGGTACCGACATAAACTCGAGGGAGTGCTAAATTGTATGTTAGTGGGCCTACAGAGGCCGCTCCAATGCGAAGGCTGGCAAGCGGGGGCTCCCAGGGCAGGGCGTGGCGGGGCGGGGCGTTTCAGGCGGGGCGGGCTGTGGGATGTGGCGCAGTGCCACTCTGAGAAGCCACTTCAGTCCTTCGCCGCTAATTAAACTCTCGACTCCTCGGCGGTTAGCGCTGGAGCCGCCTGAATTGCCAGAATCTAGCTCACCTAGTAAAAAGGCAGTGTCAACTGTTTTAAGCTAATAATTTTAAATAAATTAAATATTATTGACAATATTGCCTACCACCCTGTCAGTTCTTGGACTAATGTGGTAGTCTCTAAACACCCTACTAGAAATGGAACTATATTCAATTTCTGTTTTCAAATAGGCACGTGGATGGGATAATCCCTTCATTTACTTTTTTTATTTTTCAACTACGGTTAAACTAAGCATTATGACATTTGTAACGAGCAAACTACTTTTTTCTCATGTTAGTCAGTGAGCGAAACAGTCATTAGACAGAGATGGAATTGCACTGTGGACTTTCCGCACAATGGAACATTGGAGATGCTCTTCGAATGTTTCGGTGTTATGAAACTGTCACATATACTTTATCGAAAAAAGAAGAGAAAACAGCACGGTGGAACATTCTCCTTATTCCATGATCTGTAATACGTGGGTAGGCTTCCCGTTGATCTGTGAGCGTGTAGATTTCTGTGTTTTTTCCCTCTCGTACATGCCATTCAATTTTTTTAATGAATGTTTTGTTTTGGAACATTTTCATATGGCTCGTATTGTTACAAATGGTGCAGCAGAGACGAAGCGAAAATATGGAGCCCATACTAGAACGTGCGTGTTTCCTGCGTTAATCAGTCCATTCGCTTCTGCATTTGCTAACAGATGAATGGCGGGTATATGCAACTACACAAACACGAGGAGCCCCCACCCGCCGCCCTCTGCTCATTGCCCGTCGTACACTGTCCGCCGCCCGCCTCCTGTGCCCGCCGCCCGCCGCCCGCCCGCCACCCGCCACCGCCGTCTGCCCGCCGCCCGCCGCCCGCCGCCCGCCGCCCGCCCGCCACCCGCCGCCCGCCCGCCACCCGCCGCCCGCCCGCCACCCGCCGCCCGCCCGCCACCCGCCGCCCGCCCGCCACCCGCCGCCCCTCAACCTTTGCTCGATGCCCGCCACCCGCCGACCGCTGCTCGCTGCCCGCCGACCGCTTTCGGGAAGGCGCCCTTGGGTACAACACGTCCTCCGACAATTATTATGGGCTGGGCATTAAGTCAGGGCAAGCGGAGGAAGTGTGCCAACGGAAATTTGGCGCCCGTTCAAGTCCTGGACGAAGTCTACTTCGCGTGTGCACTTTTGCGGAGCCCAGCCAGGGGCAGGGCGCCGGCGCGCACGATGGAGGCAGTCATGCAAAGCGGCGACAGACAGAAACACAGACAGACAGACAGACAGACATAGACGGACGGACGAGCAGGCAGGCAGGCGGCTGATGGACAACGCTTGCAGCGGTGACAGATGACAGGTGATAGATATATTAAAAGGGACATGAGCAGTGGATTGGACTGATGAGCGTGTAGGGGGAGGGGTCGGGGAAGGGAGTGTTTGAGGCAGCAAACTAAACAAGATCCGTCTCTGCACAAAACAATTCAACGCCGTGAGTTGCCTGAGGGAAGTGGGATCGGCTGATGAAATGAATGAAACGGATTGTGGACTGATGACAACAGGATGTTGTTATAATAAATGGCATTGCACATATTAATTATTGTAAATAGTCTTACACATTAAATAAAATGAAATGATTAAGCATTATTTATAAAAATGGATAAAAGCAAAGGTAATAAATTAATTACAAATTGGAAAAAAGTGCAGTTTGCATTTAATACAATTACACAAGGAATTGCTTATAGTTGAATTTAATGTAATAGTTTTGAATTTAATAATTAGGCCTGAAATAAAACATCCTTCTGACAGGAGGCCTGTCCTTTACCCACCCGAGGGACTTAATTCAAATTTCAAAACAATATATTAAACATTTCATAATTCAAGTTATATACTGTTACTTTTTAACATTGACATCTTGAAAGTCAATGTCAAATATGATAAAGTTGCAATGCTTTAAATTTGTTTTTATTTGGAAATGAAATATTGAAAAACAGAGCGAGCAGCATTGCAAATAGATCAGAGGTTGTCAGACTTTTTAAACAAAAACGCGAATTTCATGAATAATATTTTTAATTCACATAGTGAATAATTACAAGAAAGTAGAATAATGCCTATTCATACTTTCAAAATTATTTCATTACGGAGTAAAAGGCTCCCCCATAATCCTGAATTTGGTTTCTTTTCTGCAAAATTGAAAAGTATTCTCGGACATTTTTGTTCAATATATTTTTTGACAATTTTTTCCATGGACATTGTATACAGATCACTAATCAGCCTATAGCGTGTACCAGGGTGTTCATCTACAAAAATTCATGAAACCCTGACCAGTAACAAATACGTTTTGAATTACTTGGCAGCGACGTTTTCTGTGTTGGAATATTTGCTAACTACGATCGATGGAATTTTATTCATAATTTAACTATGAATTGCGAAGAGAGGTAGGGATTTTGGAGCTCCAAAAAAGTACGTGGATGTTTCTCCCTTATACGTTACATTGTTAACATTTTGGTGACAGATAATTATATAAATAAAATACGTGCGTACAATGCATTGAGAGCGATTGTTTCCGCCTCGGGAGCTTCGGCTCTTTTGCTGTCCTGTGTAGGTGCCGCTGCCTGACACACCCCGTTCACCCACCCCTTCCTCAACCCGTTGCCGCCCTGCCACGCCTCTCACAGCGAAGTACGCCACCCGCTCGCCGCAGTCTCCCTGTCCACTCCCCGCACGCTCCCCGCCCGCTCCCCGCCCGCTCCCCGCCCGCTCCCCGCCCGCTCCCCGCTCGCTCCCCGCCCGCTCCCCGCCCGTTGCTCGTCCGTTCCTCGTCCGTTCTCTTCCCGCTCCCCACCCACACTCCGCCAGCTTACACCCGCTCTCCGCCGTGCCCTTCCCGCTCACTGCCCACTCCCACTAGGCTCCCCACCCGCTCGCCACCCGCTTCACTCCCGCACCCACCCCCGCTTTTCGCATCCCCTCTTCGCCGTCCTCCCTGCTTCGCTCCCCCGTCCATCTCCCTACTCGCTTGCGAGCGATGTCGCCCGGGAAAGCGCATTGTGCGCGCTGCCAGTCGCGCGTGCCCACGCGTCTCCCCCGCCCCCGCCCTTGCGCGCGCTAGCCTCCTCTCATTTTCGTCTAATCAGTCGTTGTGTGCACTCATTACGGTATAATCATTCGTTTACGTGCGGTCGGTTTTCCCGTGAGCGCGCGCCGAACATTACACGGCGCTTGGGTTACGGCAATTAGTAAGCGGGCGAGCGGGTGAGCGGGCGGGCGAGTGGGCGGGGAAGCGGGTGGTTGAGTGGGCGGGCGAGGGGTTGGGCGAACGGGCGGGCAAGTGGGTGGGCGAGCGAGTGGGTGAGTGAGCGGACGAGCGAGCGGGCGAACGAGTGGGTGGGCGGGCGAGCGAGCGAGCGGACGGATGAGTGGTTGGTCGAGCGGGCGGGAGGACGGGCGGGAGAGCGAGCGGGAGAGCGGGCGGGAGAGGGGGCGGGATAGTGGGCGGGCGAGCGAGCGGGGGCCGTAGCGAGGGCAAGGTGAGGTCAGAGACAAGCGGTGGAGCAACCGAAGCGGGGAGGTGGTGAGAGCGAAGCGAAGACAGATCACAGAGTAGATGAGAGGGGCGGGTTCACGATAGGGTGTGTCATGGCGAGTGCGACGGCGTGCAGTGTCTGTGGAGAGGGTGCTGACGGAGGGCGGAGACTGGTCAAAGGCAGATTAGGCAGGGGAGAGGTGGCATGGGACTTAGTGGGGAGGAGCGGGTGCAGCGCGGGGAGGGCTACGGGACTGGGAGAAGGGAGACGAAGGAGCGTGGAAGCGGGGCGGGGACTGGCGCGGGGAACGGTCGAGCGCCCCGCTGCAGAGCGGAATCGGGGCATCCCCATTGGCTGCAGCCATGAAAGGAAAATGACCCAAAATTGGAAGACCCGTCAAATTATTGGCTAGTTAAAATATCAGTATCTTTTAATTAATTCATATTGTTAGAGAATTACGAAGGTTTCCGAATTCCAATTGGATGTAATTGGCACATCTGTTTCAGAACATGTTTGCATGAATCCTCAATGCACTTAAATAAGCCACCACTTCATTTCTAAGTACATAATGCAACGACAAAAGTAGTAAAATTTGATACTTCAAATTTGACATTCAATAATAACAATCCTGTAATAGCTATATTAACAGGAAACATGACATCTCTTTCGATTTTGATTTGCCGTATAATCGAGAAACGGGTGAAACTTACTAGTCCGGAAATTTATAGAATGACATTGACTAATTTCGTTTTTAATACCCGCACAAGTGTGTAAATGAAGAAATAACTTTTTTTTGTTGGAGAAGAGAGTTTGTGAAGCACAACACTAACATGTCATTAACATGAACTCGAATTGTAACAGTGAAAGTTGTCAAATGCTTTAAATTGCTTGTGTTAAGTAAAAATGAAAGTCAATATTTAATATGAATTCAATGTAGGCGAAAACTATACGAACCAATTACGAGTACTGTCTTCTCCAACTTGTCACATAGAACGAAAGACATCAAAGAAGATGCTGGTAGACTGAAAACGGGCGTTCATGCGCTCTAGGTAATATATTATTTTTACTTTGTTAGTTTTTATCTCGTCAGTGTAGAGAAAATAGCATTGTCCGCTGACGGAGGCAGTGGATTCTTTACTTGTAGCTTCCCGCATCATTTGTCATTTCCCCTTGTTCACCTGTCTCCTTTTTCACACGATTTCATTTTGCTCGATGTGCACGTGATATCTGAAGAATATAATACGTAGACTAGCGTTCACACTTTTGTGTCCCATTCAAAGCAGAAAATAATTTTGCTCTCAAGCATCTCGACCACACTAGTTCTGCAAATGCGCTAGTAAACTAGTTCTGCTATTTTTTTACACATTTATTTATTTAATGTAAAAAATTAAAAATTGTGAGACCTGCTCTAGTAAGAAGTGCAATCTGTGTATGGTTTCTTAAGCTCTTTGATCTCTGTTCTAATCGTATACTAGTAAGTTGAAATAAGAAATAAGGAAGCAAAGAGCGTTTTTAAAATGAAAATATTGGTTTCCATCTAATAAAAACAATTTGCAAAGCAAATCAGCTACAGATTTTCGCTATTATCCCATATCATGTATTTCGGGATGGAATCGACTTACTGCCGCGTGAAAATGGAGTACGATTATTTGAATAACTACATTTCCCACAGAGCTACAAAACTGAACAGATAGTGATCCTACATTTATGTGCAGCGGCAAAATAAGAGGCCATCTCAAAATTTGGTTAAAGGATCAGGAAAACTGGTGGAAAAATCTCATCGAGATGGAGGTCATTGGGCCAGAAACAAAGGTACAACTCGATTTACAGTCATACTTAGACTTGTAGTATTATACATTCCAAATGATAAATAATATAATAAATATCATTGTTAAAGAATTTGCTATTTTTTCTTGACCTCTTCAGTTATAAAAGGGTGGATTTTGATGTTATTGAGTTTTAGTAATGGTACAAAAAAAAGGATTCTACATTCTGTTTTGGTTGCCAATGTTCCTCCCCCTTATTGGGCCATCATCAGGGCTGGAATTATGTTACAAGTAGTTTACATATTTCTCTCAGATACAGTTTTAATTGTTTGTTTGCTTTTTAATCTCGTTGTATAGTGTTGTTCTCAGTAGCGTAACGAAATAAGGGCGTTCCCGGACGCAAAACCTTTATTCGGCCCCCTTCATAAGAGTGTGTAGCACACACTAGTATTAGTACCTTAAATAATAAAAATATCCTTTACAAATGGGCACTGTTAACCGGGCCCGCCCGCATTGCGGGCCTTACGGACCCGAATGTTACGCCACTGCTTGTTCTGTTGTGCCAAAAGAGTAGAGTGGTGACAACAATGTTAGGGTTATGAGCGGCACACCGGAATTTGTTTTCATGTTGTTCAGGTTAAAAGTGGCCGACAAACTTAATGTCATTCTGCCTACCTGTGATAATGACTGTGTCATGTTTGGTCAGTGTTATCGAGTGAGTGTCCAACTCTGCAGTTACGTCCGCAAACTTTCCGTTACGCTTAAGGGTAGATGGAATTGTGTAGCCAGAGAGTAACTTCATTCTGAGAATGTAGGGAAAATGGCGGCCATTGCTGTCTGCTAATATTAGCGTCTGTTGTTAAGGCTGAGTAGGAGTTTGTTTTCAGATGAGCAAGAATGAGCTGCTTTACGTGTCTTTGTTTGCACAGGCTTCCTTGCCTTGTGTGTTTGTGAGGTTTCTGCGTGAATTTTCGATGGTAAACGAAGGTTGTGGAGATCAGAGAGGCGAGGAAAGTCTGTTTTTAATGTAAAACAGTAAATTTGTTGCAAGTTGTGACTGGATGTAGGGTTTCTGTGTTGAAAATATTGAACAAGTTTTGATGCGCAAATTGAAAACTTTTTGATAAGCTTTGTAAAATTGTAACGTTCGAACCAACAGAACCGTCGTTCTCGACAACGGTAAATGTTGTATTAATTCAATTAATACTGAGATTTAATACGGAAAATAAACTGAACTCTTGATAGGTTTTGACGTTATCTACAGATCCTAAATTCCAAGTACATTAAAACTCAGTAACCTTTTAAAATACGTTCTTTGCTGGTTCGACGTGTTTATAGCAAAAAGAACTCGGACGTTTACTTTCAGTTAACCTGAAACAAATAAAAGATGCATTTCAAGAAACGAAATACACTGAAATTGCTGATTGAGTGATTAGTGATTCCGAGCGCGTCAACGGCTAAGGTCATTATTCCCGTTAGTGTAGTGCATATTACCCTCGGAAGGTGGCGGTAATCTTCCCCCGCTGGATGGTGAGATCTGGCGTCCCCCTGTGGTTTTCCCAACCAGGCATCTCCCACTAGCAGGGCGCCGCCCCAGTCAGGACAAGCTCTTAACTTCCGACCTGTTTCCCGGCATGTGTGATAGTGTAGCGTATGGAAGTGTGAGTGTAAGTAAGTAGTGAGGATAGGACAAGAAAGAAAAAGAAAAATCGCGCACGGTCCGCATGTGAGAGTGCTACTCCGGCATTAGTCAGGTTTTGATCAGAGAAAGCACGGAGAACTACAGATCCGAGCAGCCGGGCGCTAGAATTTTCCTCCAGACAGCGACTGAATTCGACCTAGCTATCTTGCTAGTGTCGAAAATCCTGCCACCATCGCGGCTCGAATCTAGGACATCTCGATCAGAGGCACTGCAGTGATATTAGATGATGACGTGAGCCACCTCTCCCGGTCTTAAATATTCAAGCTATAGTAGTTGTACTGACACGTAACCCATAGGTGCATCCCAACCTGGCATCTCCCACCAGCAGGGCACCGCCCCAGTCAGGACAAGTTGCCCTGATGTAAAATAGACTTAAGAAAAAAGTACGGGAAGAAAATATCGTAACTTTATACCTAAATATTAGAAGTTAAAATCGTTGCTCTTTCAGTTTGGTGGAACTGCTGCATAATTTAGCATCGCCTTTGCGGTACGTTTACCTCGAGCGGAAGAGAAAGAAGGGAAGAAAGGTCTTATCCTGTTTGCGTACGAGCGCGTGGACGAGTCCATTCAGAGGAAATGTGTGCCCTCCAATGTGCTTCCCACGAGCGAACGCGGCGGAGTGGAGCTGCGGATAGGATAGGAGAGGAGACGATGAGCAGCGCCTCCTGCGAGGCTGCCTTTGCTCCTGCAATTGCCGGAGCGCAAGGCGGGGCAAGAGAAGGAACGGGGGGGAGAGAAAGGAACCGGGAGGACAGCGGGGTCGCCAGTGAGACCATGGCAAATGCGGGGACATGAAGCGCGGATGAGAAAGAATGGGAGGTTGGACACGGGAAAGGAGAACTGAGAGAGATGGGAAGCGAGAGCGGAGACGTTCGACGAAATCGGGAGCATCGGGGGCTAGTGGAAAACGAATGGGGACGGAATGGGCCCGTAAACCGGATCGGGAGCGGGACGAAAGTGGAGATGGGACCGAGGGTGGATGAGAGCTCGAGGGAGGGTCGAGGTGAGCGCCGGCAGCCGGCAGCCGGCATTGGCCGCAGCGTGAATCGGAGCGGCTCCTTACGCCTTCTTCCCGCGCTAATTGCCTGCGAGCGGCTTCTTCGATTGCGTCCGAGGACGGGAGGACGCGGGGGGCAATCGGTGTGGCGGCGAGGTCGGGGTGTGGGGAGGGGGGCGCGGCGGGGCCCCTCGAGGCGCCGCTAGGCCCGCCCGCCATGCAAGCCGCCGGCGCCAGCTTGCTCTAACGACTGTCGCTGGCAGCTCAGCAGGCGGCATTAGGTCCCAGATCGCCCGCCCGCGCCCCCGCTCCACCCCGCACCTCACCGCCCCGGCCCTGCCCCACCCCAACGGTGCGACCCGCGCGCCAACTTGCGCCCGGGTAACTTGGATGTTTCCCCCCCCCCCCCGCCCCGGCTCCGCCGCCATGACTGCCTTTGCCTGGCGCCCGCTCGTCGCTGCCGGATAAAAAAGAGAGCCCCTGCCCAGGCCGGCCGCGGCGCCATTCGCCCGTGAAGCATTGGCTTCTTTTTCGCCGGTGGAACGTGCGCTTTGGTAAACCCGCGCCCCGCGCGTTCGCGTGTCTCCCCTCCCGTCCCCGCCTGCCATTGCCTCCTGCCGTCTCAGGGCTTCCAGGGTCGGAGCGTTTGAGCCGCGTCTGCTGCAATCGGAGGTTGCGCCTTCGATTCCCGCGAAATAGCCTGAGGATTTCACCTCGGAATTGTGGCGCGGAAGGCAATGGCTCATTGCAATGAATGCCTTCATAGGAAAGGATTGTTGATATTAAAAAACGTTTCAACGTTTCCAGGTTAAGACAAATTAAATGAGTAGTTTTCCCCTGAGTAATAATCCCTTTCGACCCTGACGACGGACATTTTTCGTCCCTAAATATATCAAAAAATTAATAATTATTTTTATCTGGTAATAAAGATACCAATACCCGTAAATTTTAATTACGTTAACCTTTCTCCGGTTGTGCCCAAACGTGTAACACTACTAGTCGCGCGATGTCCTCAGTACAATACAGCACTTGATTCTGAACATTAAATTCATTGCTGTCATTGCTGCAACACTCCTTACATGCAAGTATTTGTCGATGTTCATTTATTGAATATTTAAAAATATCTTTCAATTAAACAAAAATTTATAAAAAAGAAATAATACAATGTAAAAATTGAAACGTCAGTTTTTGTTCCTACTAATGTATGTATGTACGTATGTACTTGGCACGACACCCATGAACGGGCTCAGGCCTACCGGCGACGTCCCTGCGTGGCGGCCATGGGTTAAGGGGGTACGTGTAGCACGTAAACATCCCCACGCCGGATTCCAGTCTTCTCAACCTGAGAAGTGAATTTTCTCATCGTCACACAGTAACATATACTGAGGGATTACAAGGAAAACGCACACTACAGTCTTGGCTCGACTGGGAATCGAACCCCGAGCCGCGTAGTGTTCCTACTAATGTAGCATATTAAATTGCCCAATAATATTTGAGACGTACAATTTTAGAGTTTTCAGTATTAATAATAATGTAGATTTCTTAGTAGTTTTTTTTGTTTGTGTTTTATCTTCATGTGAACATATTTTAAACGAATTATTCTCAGCTATGTCACAGTTCTTGCAAACAATACTCTTCTTTGTATCATTCTCTTGGACTCTGTAGTTGATTAACATATTTCATGTATTTTGTTGTATTGTAAAGATAATTCTTGTCAGTAAGACTTTATTAATGATAATTCTGGCGTACTTAGTTTGATTAGCTTATTTATTGTATATCATAACCATTTTTTAATGCAATGGTAAAAATGAGCTGTTTTTCGTACTTGGATTAACAGACTATTATTTTATATCAAACATTGATATCACAGGGATGCGGCACGTATGATAATTTATAATAATAACAAATCATATGAGAATGATTATGTTGTATTACCAGTAGTTTCATCTTACTGTAGGATTTTACTATTGTCATAGTACAGGCGTTCTCAAATAAGAATGGCGTAATTTAACTCTATATATTTCTTCTGCATGGGAATATTAACCTTTCTATCCAGTGAATCCTACAATATCGAAAATATATCACTTTTTTCTTCCTTGAAGTTTATTAATGGATGTTTCACTGTAAAAAATATGATATTGATAAAAATAGCAAAAAGGGCGACGGCTGATTAGAGATTTCAATGTAACGCTCAGGTCTTTCTTGACGCTTTAAGATCTCATACTTTTAGTGGTTTACCAAAAAATAATCGGTAGTAGGGTTAGCAGCGTTGTAAGGTTAATTGAAAATAACATTCCTTTATCTTTTTTAGAACAGAATTTAATTCCGATTTACAGAGGGCGAGAGAAATGTTCTTGTTAGTCGATCTATAACACTAGAGAACTGAAGACTCTACAGGTGTAAAATACGTCAGTTGAAATTGTCAAAACCGATGCGGTCAGAAACTGTGTGAAGTAGCTGTGGAAACGCCTTTGGTGAAATGGGAAACACAACACCAGGTTTCATTTGCAGCTGTTTCGTAGAAACTAAACAACAAGAATGTTGCAGGACTCTTGTTTTCACCGAACGCAATTCTGTAGGTACTAGGAGGTAAATGCCACAAAATGTCAGAATACTACCGTCAAAATGAATTTTAAGAACAGTTAAAACGAAAAACCGTCAAACACAACGATCACGTTCTCCCATTCGCCTATACATTTTAGGGAAACCGACATTTTGTAAGAAGAATTACGTGGTTGCTTTTACACCTTATGTTTGACATATATTCTTTATAACAGTGTAACATTGGTGAACTGTTCAAATGTCTACTATAATTCTTTTATAATACAGGAACTAATGAAGTAATTTAAAAAATCGGACGTTCTCCAGTAATTTAATTTTGCTTCATCATATTTAGAAAGCGTACAGATCGGCCAGACTCTTTCTTTTCTGTCATTTCAACCGATCTCTGTTTCAACCGATGTCTGTTTCAACCGATGTTTGACTTGTATGTGTGATCGCAAAGTTATTCGCATGCAACTAAAACAAACCGAAATTCTTAAATTTGTTTTCGCATTAAGAGCCGAGTGATTTTCTTCCGCTAATAGGTGTACGAAGAACAATGTTTTCTGACAGTTTCTCTGCGAGTATGAAGTTGGCAGCGGCGTGTACTCGCAGCGTTGAGGAAGTCTGCAGCCTTCCTCGCTCGCCTTTGGCACAGAGAAGTGCGAAGAAGCCCTTAGGTTACTGCTCCATCTGCGGGCAAACTATGGCTCCCTCTCCCAGCGCGCCGCCCCCGCTCCACCCCCGCGCCGCCCTAGCACCGCCCACAGCTGCCCTTGTGTTGCTCATACGTCGCCGCTCAGTGCCTCGCCTTAGTCTTGCCGACCTCGAGCCCACACATCTCAGCCCCGCTCGGCTCAGAGCATCCCAGTTCCGACCCACCCTTCCCAGCCCCGATCCCCTCAGCTCCGAACACCTCATCTCCGCACACCTCAGTCCGGCCAACCTCCTCCCCATCAACCTCACACCTTCCACCTCAGCCACGCCCAGCTCACACCCGCGTACCCCAACACGCCCACCTTAACCCGCCCACCTCAGCCACGCTCACCTCAGTAACGCCCGCCTCAGCCACGACCACCTCCGCCACGACTACCTCAGCTCCGCCAACCTCAGCCACGCCCACCTCAGTAACGCCCGCCTCAGCCACGACCACCTCCGCCACGACCACCTCAGCTCCGCCAACCTCAGCCACGCCCACCTCAGCCACGCCCACCTCAGCCACGCCCGCCTCAGCCCCGCCCACCTCATCCCCACCTACTCCAACCCCGCTCAAGTAAGAACCGCGCAGCTCAATCCCACCATCACATCATTCCCTCTCAGTTCCAGCGCCCCTTGCATCTCTCTCACCCCTTCTGCACTCCCCCTCACATACCACCACCCCATCACTCTCCACCGCATCCCTTTCTTGCACTCTCCATCCCCTGCAGAGTGCTGTCTCCTGACACAACGCTGCGCCCTCGCCGACCCGTGCGCCCTGTACACCCCTTCTGATCGACCGCTCCTACATGACAACCCCGCAGCGTCTCATGCCGTCTTGCAGGTCCCGCTCTGCCGCTTCTCCGCCCCGCTTCGCCTCCGCTCGGGATCCCGCGCGACCGCTGTACCGTGCCGTCCTCCACCCCGGCGCCGCCGCCCCCGACGCCGCCGTCTCACAGACCTGCAACGGAAGGAAAGGCCTTCCGGGGCTCTGTTTCCGCGAATGAGGCCTCATTTCCTCTTCGACAGCGGGGTGGAGCGACCCCTTCCCGCCTTCCCCTTCGCCGCGCGACGCCCCCTCCCTCCGCAGCTCATACGCAGTGCCGCGCCGCGCCGTCTCGCTGTCGTCATGTGCACGCCCCCCCCCTGCCCCCGAGAATTGAGTTTTGCTGTTGCGGCATTAAGCGCGTGGATGCGCGCCCGGGCTGCATCTCCCGGGCGCACCTCCTGGAATCACTGAGCAGCTTCCACCTCGCGCCTTCCGGAGGCGAACTTCTGCCGAGTTGCGGCGGTGGCGGCGGCGGCGGCGGCGCCGCGGAGCCGTCTTTCGGCAGGCGAGCACTCCCCACGTCGGAGGCAACATTTCAAGCGGGCGCGGAATGGCAGGATATGCTCTCAGCACAACGGAGTTTATGATACACGGGACAAAGGCTGTCAATCTACGGAGGTCTTGCGGAGTTCCACGGATGTACTCGGGAGGTTTTAAGGGCAAGAACGCAACAAGTAATTAACTTTCAAAACACTACCTTGTGCGGTGTCCGCTAAAGTATGTCCTTTAGACTGTGTTGTATCTTTTGGAAATTTGGGAAGTTTAGCGTGTAAGTATCCAAAATCGCGGCATACTCAAAAGGAGGCCACCGTTGCAAGTAAAATGGTCTATGCGCTCATCACTCAGCTACCGTATTAAAAGAGCACGTGAAGGTCAAATAACTTTCTGGTCTGAAAACATAAGAAACTGCTTTTTGACACTGGTAAAGTTGCAAACTTTTATATTAGCCTCTTTATTCTCCTTTCCACAAATTGAATTTCATATTAAACGTGAAGTCGTGGAGGAAACTCACTTAGAATAGGTATTGACATGTGCTATCGACGACACATGGAATACATGAAATCATTGTGCACAACTGTGCAAATTGAGCAATGTTTTTATGTCTCTCTCATTGTTAGAAAAGTTACCGAAAGATGTACCGGACAATTTTCATTGTTGAAAGCTCTTTACACTTCTGTTTTCATTATGTGCCGAACAAAACTTTCTATTTACGTTATGCTGTTTTCACTTTTCAGCGTTTTACACCGTATATTTTACATTCACAACTTTTGCATTAATGCTATTTTTACATTTAAGTGAAATTTTTGGGATGAATGCTATTATTGAGAACTTTTCATTACCATTCTAATTCTGTTCTTTTGTCGTAGTTTATTTTACTTCGTTTTATTTCCCACCCTTACCTCGTAAGAAGAGAAACTGTTGTAATCGTGTGGCAAAAACTGCGAATTTTTGACAGAAAACCCTTATGCCCGGGTTCTGGTTACAAAAAGTGAATAAATATTTCCCTATTTATAGTAAAATACATTCTCTAACACGTTTTGCTGTGACAATCCATGTTTTGTGAGTCCATGATATCGAAAAATCGATTGACGGCAAAACGTCTGTCTGTCCGTCTTTGGCCAACGCTAGAGCCTAAATCATTCAGCAGATTTTCTTTAAAATTAGTATTCTTCCTTTTGATTTAAAGAAACTCAATGTCCTGAGAAATTGAAACGGATATTTTAATTTTTGGGAGTACTTTCCATGTTTCCGTCAATTAGACTTTCAAAATGTTCTCAAAAATGGCGTCAAGTTTTTTATTAAACTTTGTCATCGGATAGTGTGTAGAAATGGCTTTGGTCTCATTTTCATTGAAATTCCCAATTTTTTGCAGATTGCATAAGTTCACATATTTTCGGCGTCTTCCTACAACTACAATATTGAAGATAGAGATTTCTTACTTAATGATGTATATTTTTTAAAACAAATCTTAAAATAACGTCATGTACAATTTTTCGAAAATGTAGGCTGATTTCAGATATTTTTTAGAGAAATGTAAGCAAATTTTAAAGAATTATTTTCTCAAATACGGCTCCAAATATCTTCTTTAAATTTTCTCGTCGTGTGCATCAAAGAAAGGGAAAAAATTGGCGCGCTAGTCACATTTCCGGCTAATGCTCTGTACATTAAAAAATGCAAAACAGCTTCATTCCAATATTTCAAATTTGAAGACGAGATTTTTTCTTAAACAAAATCTTTTCTAAAAAATCAGGTCTTTGAAAAAGTTTGTGTTCATTTTTGAAGAAAGAAACAATGGTTTTCGATGAGTTTCTGCTTGAAGTTACAGAAAATAAAAATAACATTTTTCAAAAACGGCATCAAATTTTATTCTCAATTTTTTCCAGAGTTTGAGCAAGGAATGATTAAATAATAGCACAGATATCATTTTCCTTGACTCTTTGGATTTTTGAAAATTGCAAATTTAGAAATAATGTCAGAAAACATGTTCTGTTTGAGCACCACTAGTTTATATATTTCTCGTAGTTTGAACAAAAAACACTCTTTATTTAAATTTTAGTATGCCTTCATTAGTGTTGTTGCAAATAATGCACAGTAATTATTGATCAGAGTGATTTATTAAGTTTCCTTAAGATTTTTCAAATTCTGATAATCGTTTGTATTCGCCATATTCTAATATATTATGATCATTTCATTTTTTTTCGAGCCACTAAATTGAGCATCAAACGGGAATAGTATTGTTCCATAGGCTCAGTGACATAGCAGCTTGCTAACTGCATTCTATTCACCATTGTAGAGTTGTTTCCCGTGATTCCTGGAAGAAAGGTAAATGACTACACTGTTTGAAAACGTTAACGGAAACCAGACATATTGCAAACTCTGGAATGGCTTTGTGTGGTGAGTGAGCCCCTGAACGTCACCAAATTAACAGGACTCTCAGAAACAGTGCTCGCTGGGATTCTCGGAAACGACACGTACTTTTAAACAATAGGAGTAGAATGTGTGACAAAGTACTCAAAAGAAGATTCGTAGAAATCTATTGGTATACAGCACTCCAGAACTAGAAAGCCAAATCAAATAATAATTAAATAAATAAATGTCTTTATTGATGGCGAGGCTCAGGTCAGTTAGCCTCTTCTTCCGCCTGACCATCTTAAAAAAAATTAATACAATGGTTAATGAAAAGAAGGTCATTCAAAGAGAAATACGTACGCAATTTGGATGAGGGGAGTTTTTCACATTGAAGGCAGGAATATAAGCGAGGGAGAAAGGAGTAGATAGAAAAGGGAATACTCTCACAGCATTGCTGAAATGAAATTTATAAGTGAGATGAAATTTATTTATTTTACGTTAGGGATGTGTTAAAGTTGATGATAAATATATTAGAAAGCTATGAGAATTTATTCAAAATTTATTTAATTATATTTTCTGACTCAGCAAATTAGATACAGAAAGTATTGGACTTATCTAGTATAAGTCAGTGAAAGGTTACTACCAAATGTTTCACAAAGAGGTTTTGAAGGAGCTAAGATTACGTACGTATTATTGAATTTCCCCTAACGAAGACTAGAAAGGGAGGAAATATCGTCAGCATACGAGCGAAAACACATCGAGTCAAGAGTTCAGGCCCTGAGAAATATGGAAAACGTTGGAAAATAAAATATTTCTTAAATATAAAATATTTCTTAATTTAATAAGACTGGGAGACATCTTTGCCAACATTGGTAATTGCAAAACGCTGTGTATAAAGATGCCAACCATTTTTCTCGCAGCACAAATGTTAACAAATCATTAATATTTCTATGAGAAATATTAAAAGTTGGGGTCCATATGTTCCTCAATGCCGTTTCCTGGGTTAAGAAGTTCGGTTACTGCAAGATAAATGCAGGAGATAAAATATTAAAACTAGGCAACTGTTTTTTAGAGATAAGGTTATAAGACACATTTAGAGATAAGACAAGACACAACCACTTGTAGAATGTCTTAACGATTAGGCAGACAGCGTGTGGTTTCAAAGCGGAGGCTTCCGCGCCCGGATTTAGTGGCTGCTTGGCTGTGGCTAGGACGCGACATCTCCTGGAGATCCAAGCAGCTAATAGCGTGTAGGTTTGATCTCACAGTCGGTCTCAAGTCTCAACCTCTCGAACGAATTATTTTGATGAGTGAGAGGAGTGAGAGGGCGAGGGTGTAAGGGTACATTATGTGTGGAATATATGTTTTAAATAGTATAAATATTCTCTTGTTTAACCTAGGGAACTGAATAACAGAGTAATGCCAATATTACATTGATTGAATGTATGTCTATATTTGGTATTTTATGGTCAAAGTAATCCAATTTTTGCCAGATAACGGTATTTCCAAGCCTGGGCATTGTTTTTTTATTATTATCATCCACGCGTGGGTGTAAGGGAGACATGTGGTGAGCATGACGTATTCTCTTTAATGTGGCTTGCCTGATCGTGGCCTGCCTGATCTTTTTCCTTCGTCGCACAGTTATAAGAACTGAAACTATTTCTGTTAGAAAGCAACGGTTTCATGTTTGCCCCGTCCGGAAATCTAATTCGGGACTGCCTTACAGAAAGGTAGTACGCTGTTCATAACGCACCCGAGGAGGACACTTACAATAATTACTTTATTAATCATATAGCTGAGTCGTATTACGAGTTCAATAAAGAGAGGTTTAACTTGAAAGGCATTGTAAACCACTGCGCCGCCTACACGTTGTTTCAAGTTATTTCTTGTTTTTATTATGTTATCAAATTTGGGTATCTAATTATTATAAAAATTGAACATGAAATCAGGCTACCTTTATTTAATTTCACCACTTTTATATTGACTATATTACTATCATAAAATGAAGCTCAGGTGTTTCTAATATTATCAAAAAATAATTGTTTATCAGTACGATATAACGATTGCGTAGGCTTCCGCGGCCGGAGTTTGTATTGTCTACTGCTGTCAACAGCATTACGCTCTGACGAAGGTCACATGTTGGCCGAAACGTCAACCACCACGACAGAGACGCGGCTCGTCCCAGATAGCCTAGGCTATTGTAGGATATAACGTCTATTAATTGTCTTCTCCAGAATACACCACCTGAACTGATATATTGTAAGAGTAAGGTCAGAGATTGATGTAAATAACAAAGTAGATAATTTTCCATCGGTTGGTCACAGTTGGAAGTTAACAATTATTTTCCTTAATTTAGTATTAATTTTGTTTAACAACTACGTGTAATTGTTAAACCTGCTACAGTGACAAGTTAGTGAAATGTGTAGTATACCATCGAAAAGGGTTCTTATTTCTTAAAGGCCCTTTGAAGAGTTAACCATCTCGGTAGCTCAATGATTAGAGCTACCGCGAATATACTCAGGGTTTTATTCCCGGCTGGGACAATCAAGTCTTTAAAGAGACTATACGTAACTTATAAAATACAGGTAATGTGATGAAATGTTTGCAACAAATAAATTAATTATGTTTAATATGAAAAGACATATGGAGTAGTCTTTCTAAGTTTCGAAACCTGTAGAGCGGTGTTCTTACGACGCAAACTCCGTATGAGGGTTTGTGGGTATGCCCCGCACGGTGGTTGGGTTTGAGTCGCGCACCTGACCCTGCGGAATGCGTACCGGCTGGGAAGCGCGGTGACGGGGGGGGGGGTGCGCGTGTCCTTGGACGTTGCGGCACCTCCCCCTGCCCTTTTCCGACACCCATCGCCCCGCCTCCCCTCCCCGCCTCCCGCCACACCCCCACCCCACCCCACCCCGCGCCGCGCCACGCGTTTGTTAGCACGCCTTGCAATTACGGACTAATTGCTAGACTGATCCCCATGAAGGTCGCTGCACTGCAAAAAATGGACAAGAGAAGAGCGGCGCGCGTCAAAATTCGCAGCGGCACCGGAACCCTCGCGGGGGAGGGGAGCTAATCAGGCGCCCCCTGCTCCTTGCCCCTTGCGCCGCACTACCCGGCCGGCGCCGAGACCGAAAAACATTCAGCGCGTAATTGGCGCAAGGCAAATTGTACCTTAATTCAGTCCCCATTTAGCCCGCGCCAGTTAGGGAATAAATTAATTTGACATCCACGCTAAACGATTTAATTGCATTGGCTGGCTAAAATTTTATTTGTGTGGAAAGGCCCTCGTCGATGGGGGGTGGCTCTGGGCACTGCTGCGTTGGCAGCTCGCTGGAAGGCCCGGGGCGGGAGGCAAGTGGGGAGGTGGTGGTGTGTGGCGGGAATGGAAGTCCGTGCATTCGTTCGGAGTTTGGATGAGGCAAGTGAAGAGTGCAATTTGATGCTGCATACCGGGGATGGAATCCAGGTAGAATAACCGCTTGAACGCAAAACCCCATCTCGAAACGTACCGTTTTTTCGCCTATATTCAGTGGGATCCATTCGGCTCTACTTGTTCCGGTCGCCGCCATTCGCAGGGTAGAGATCAAGAAAATTCAGCGCGTGGAGTAGGAATGCCACATCGACAACAAAACATCGACGGTTCGAACCATCGATATTGAGAATTAAATAATTTTTTGACTTGTCTCTCACATCGTGAATATATGCATTAGCAGCGATTTGTTCAGATTATTGCATTTTGGAGCACAAGTGTTTTGAATGATGTCTCGTTCAGTTTCTCGAAAACTCAAACAAAAATTTTTCAAAAACGGCTCCACATTTTTTTAAAACTTTTAGTAGGTGTAGTGGTTAATGTACTTTATAAGATGACACAACCGCCATTTTATTGTATTTTTTTGTCTTTTAAAAAATACAGAAACGTTTTTTTGTGAAATACCTTATCTGTCCTGTCCTTTGGCTTGACAGTCCAATACGGGCCTTGGCCGACCAGTGGTGGCGCAGCCTCTCAGCCATGGGATAAGGGGATCGTGTAGTTAGCATGAAGACATCCCTCCATCGTATATCTTCGTAACTTTGGTGTGGGTTTTCTCATTGTCGCACATCTATATTGGCACATATGTATGGAGAACGCACAGCTACAATTTTCGAATCGAACAACGAGCCACCGAGGGCCTGAAATATCTTTACCACGTTAATATCTACATTACCAGCAACTTCTATACATCATTGCAAATGTTAGTACAAGTGCTTCAAATAAGTTTTGAGGACGTTTCTCAAAATCTCAAATTTTGGGTGAAAATGAGTTTGAAATTGCGCATTTTCAGAAACGCTCAAACATTTTCTCTAAAACAGCTCCAGAGTTTTCAAAGAAAATTGCCAAAAATGTAATGAAAAAATGCATCTTGGGCGTTGATAGATGGCAGCTTGGAAGAGGATAGGGCAAAACCGAAAAGATAGCCCAGATTAAAGAAATTAGTCTGTCAGCCTGTCTGCCCGTCTGTCTGTCAGCCTGCCCGTCAGTCAGTCAGCCTGCCCGTCAGTCAGCTAGCCTACTCGCTTGTCCGTCTACCAGTTTGTCAGTCTACCCACCTGTCTGTCTGTATGGCCGTTATGACATGATATGATAATTAAACAGGACCGCCAATTAAACAGGTCGCATGCGTAGAACACAAAAATATATACATAAATTAAGGTACAATAATAAGATCAACTCTATATTATATCATTAGAAATGTACAGAAGGTACTAATTCTGACAAATTAACACAAGTATTACGTGAGAAATATATTAGAAAGCGTTCAATACGACGGGTTCAATGCTTCACTATAAGAAAGCCAACTTTTTTTTAACGATTATCTAATCACCCTTCGTAAATAAGGCTGACTTGTGGCGGTTAATGAGTCGGAGACATCTTGTAAAATATAACATCTCTAAGAATTAACTTATTTTGTGCATTCTTTTTGGTAGCAATGGTGAACACTTTATCAAACTCAATATTATGATGTAATTCATCTGGGTGATTGGTAAGAGGCAGGTTGGTAAGAGGGCAGATAAGTGGGATAATGCTGATATAATTTTTTTATAAATTTTTTTGGACTTCGTTGCTCATGCCACATTGAATTTCGTATATTTGATTTTTTTAAAGTTTGGTTAGTTCTTTATGTTTATTACAGATAAATTAAATTTCGTCATAAATTAAAACTAATTGTTACATTCAAACAATGCAATTTTCAATCCTTTTAGTGTGTTGTTTGCATCGACGCAGCTTAAAAATTGTTTCGATTATTCTTATTTATTCAGTACATAAATGATTCAATGCTGTGTAATGAAATAGATAAAACAACGTTGTCTCAAGCAGTAATGCGTTGTCATGTGTATGCCAGGTTCGGAAAACAGTTATTTTCTCTATTTCCAGTAATTACAGCTGCAGCGATTGACTGAACAGGCCATATACTGTCAATGGGAGACATAATAAAAGATGAATAATCAGAGATAGGTAGTGTTCTAACGGGTGAAAAAGTAGTATTTTTCGTTAAAGGTTTGACAAGATGTTATCTTGCCGAGAAGAGAAATTTGGAATCATGAAACCTTCAATCAAAGTAGAAAGATTTGGAATTGCCTATCAATTTTCATTTCATACAAGAACATGTATTATCAGTGAGAGAGCATTTCCTAGGTTATCACATGAAACGGAAAATTAAAGAGTTTAAACCGGTATTCACGGTAGCAGTATTATTTCCCGTCTTCAGTAATGTCAAAAATCCTATTTCTGATTGGCTTGACGTTTATGTAACAGATTATAAACTTATTCACTATTTATTTAAAATAATTGTTTCATGTGAATATTAAAAATGCGGCTCAATTGTCGAGCAGCTTTTGTTGCTACATGCCACTATTGCTATTATTAATATTATTGTTGTTATCATTAGTAAAAACGCTGCGTGTCGCGTAGAAAAGTGCAAAGGCGGCGAGGCCGAGCGAGGCACCGGCGCCGCCGTCGCCAGGCGCCGCCGCCAGGCTTTGTTCCGGTCCGGCGTCGGAGGGCTAATTCGCCGCACAATGGCCGCACCTGAACACTCGGTAACTCACGCCTCGCCACCCCCACCACGCGCCCGGCCCTTGTCGCCTTGGCGCCCCGCCTGCCCCGCCACGCCACGGCCCGCCACGCCCCGCCACGCCCCGCCCGCCGCGGCCACCTGCTGCGCCTCTGCTGCGCCGGCCCGCCATGCTCGCCCCCCCTCCCCTCACGCCACGCTCTCCTTGCTGAACGACGGGTTGCGTCTACTTCGTAGGAAGGTAGGCACAATCCCTTCTCCGCTGACTGTATTCAGTGAGCGCGCTGGAACTCATAGCATTCACGAGTGTTTATTTATAAAATAACAACTAACACTACTTACGGGAAGGACGGCAATCTGTGCACTTTTTTTGAGCTCTGGAATATTAACGCTAATCGTATACATTTTTGCGACCTTGTAAAGGACATAGCCATCAATAATAAAGTTTTTTGTCCACTGTTTTTACCAAATTAGAAATTCACAATTGTTTTAATCGTTATTTCTCTTAGACAGCATGAGAAATTTCATAGACAACCTTTGGAACAATTTGTCTTACAGTTTACATTGTAAATCTACAACATAAATCTTATATACATTTCTATTCAGAAACAAAAGAGAATAGTTACAGAAAATAAAGACACATCTGATGAATCTTTTTAAACAATACTCAGTCCATATATCCTTCTCGATCTTCTATCACTCTTTTTAATAGCTAGTAATAGTTCGTCCTATTCCCAATTTCCGTTCACGATATGTAGTTCTAAACTGCAACTACCTTATTTGACTCCCGCCGGGGAAGAAACTGACGGATAGTGTGTGACGTACTCTCCTAGCCCCCCGATCGACTGTTCTCGAAGTTCATGATTTCGCCCAAAGTTCTAAGCTAATAATTTGGATATATTAGATTAGGGGTGTCTATGTTAAGACTGTAAAATTTAAAAAGACAAGCACAAGTTAGTTTCCTCATCTACCCACGAGGCCGCCTGCACTACTTGCTTTTCAGAAGGTTCCACTACTGTTTTTCGTAACTTAACCACTTCATGTAATTAAATTCATTGTATGTAATCATCATTACGTCCTTTCACCAGAGTCGTCGTTTCCAATTGCGATTCTCTAACAGAATGTGCAGTAACATAAACGCAGTCCAGTTCGTCCATAAAGGCTCGCGACGAACCTACGGGCGTGATAGGGAACGGTAATGGCTTCGGGGCAAACTCTACCGATATTTCCGGCATCTTGAGTGTGCATCACGCGCGCATGTTTTGAAGGCAATAGTACTTATGGGATTCACTTTTATCCTCTATCATAACAGAGGATCACAGTATGTCGATTCCTTAATATAAATCACTAGGGATAATAGAGAATATCTAAGGCTGATTTGCCTTTGCAAATAGATTTTTATTATACTAGAGCGAATATTTTCATACCAATTCTTGCCAAAAACGCTGATTGTTATCCGTATTCGAGATTCATCTTTACATAAATGCTAGAACAGTGATCTAGGAACTCAAGAAATCGTGCAAAATTTCACTTCCCCTCGGAAGTCATGCAGTTTTAACTGTTTTAACGTTAAACAAATAAATGATAGTTGCATGGCTAGTACAGGAAAGCTCATGGACTACTTCAAAACGTGTCCTGTAGAACACCTGTGCGTGATACATTATTTATCAAAATGGAGAATTGTCACATGTGTAACTTGATTTTATGAAATTTCTCACCAAAAATTCATTGAAAAAAGTTATCATTTTCTAACAGCTACCCTACACAACTTAGAAGTAACTCTGGGCGCGACACTTCCTGATTCATCTGCGTCGGTGGTGAGATGTTTCTTGCTCAAACTTTTTGTATAAAAAGGGAAATTTTCGTTGCACGATCGCTTCCATAATTCGTGGTTATATGACCTTCCGCATCCCAATTACACGCCATCAGACAATTTCAAACTACTGGAAGCAATGGTAGAACGAATCATGTGTGATTGTTTGGATGTTAATGATTTCGGGCGCGTCAACTATTGTGGTCATTGTTCCCGTAAGTGTAGTACATGTTTTGTCTATATGGCCGTAATCTTCCCTCCCTGGATGGAGAGATCCAAGGCCGACCTACCGTTGGCTAGTGGGGTTCCCCCAACCAGGTATCCCCCACCAGCGAGGGCACCACTCCGGCCTGGACTCGCTCTAAGCTCCCGACCGGTCTCCCGGCATGTGTGGTGTAGTGATACGACATCGATAGCAAAACATCGATGTTAGCAAACATCCATGTTCAAAATTAAAACATCGAAGTGAATAATACTTCGACCAAAAAACATAGTTTTATCAACATCAATATTTTAAAGCTGGTTTAGTAGCCTTTAACATTAAATTCGTGTGCAACAAAACTAATTTGACAGTGTTCATGTTTATAAATTCATAAACTAAGGATAAGAGAAGGGGTAAACCTTACGCCCGCAGGGCATTTGTTTGCTGCTTCTAGATGTGCGAAATGAATATGAAGAAAGTGGAAATACAAGGCAAGAGATCATCTCGGGCGAGAGTGTTTTTTCCATGAAGGTGGTACAAACAGTGTTCCATTGGTTCCAACACATGAACTAACAGTGTTACCGTAAGTTATATTTCATATAGTAACTTTTACAGTATTGTGATCATGGGAATTTTTATTTCAGAAACAAAACATCGCAAAAGAAAAAAGCATTGATCACAAAATATCGATGTTAAAAAAACATTGTCGTTAATATACTTCGTGTTTAAAACATGTGAAAAATATGATGCTAGTCACTTTTTCGGTGAACTCTGTGCATTTTCGAAAATCGCAAAAAGTTAACATAAGAATGCAAAGAGAAGAGAATTGAAAGAACATTTATAATATGTTTTTGAAAAGAATCGTAATAGAAAAAGTTTAATCAGTATCTACCGTCGTGAAATTAATATTGTTATGTCTGCATGCGAATAACTGATTATTTTAATATTGGTCAATCCCATGATTTTTTTTTAAATATCATCAAGACGGTATTCAATAATTTATTTTTCTCTCCGATTATTTACGACGAGGTCCGTCACTTTATGAAGGACCCTAGTGTTGAGACCTTCCTGGGGACACAATTTACTTCTAATTGACTACATTGAAGAGATTTCTTATTGCTTCAAAAAAGAGCCAATGACGTATTGCGAACAGAGAGAGAGAGGGACAGAGAGAGAGCGAGAGAGACCCTCCCCAGGCAGGAAGAAGTGCACAAAAGAGAGTGGCAGAAAGGAAAAAGAAAGAAGAGGCACCCATACTTTGGCGAACACAGCTAGCAGAAAACCGATCGGCATTCCTCTTGTATTTTCCTGCAAATGAAAAAATAATGGGATGCGTCCAGATCCTATGTAGGGTATTGATTTCCAGTTAAAATGAGCTATGGGTATCAAAAATGAAAACAATTAATTTTGAATGGCACAACGGAAAAATATGATTGACAGAACTGCAGATTGTTGTGAGGCCGTCGGCGGGGTAGCGGGCTTCGACGGCCTATTCTGCGCGAGCAGCGACGCGTGGGCGGGCGGGCGGGATCGACTCTGGAGGGGGCGTCTACCCACTGCATCCCGCGATCAATTTTTCCTATGCCGTTTACTTCCCCCAAGGCATAGCCAGGCCGCATCCCGTTGTTTTCCTCCTTCACATAAGGATTGGATACTACGTTTTCCGTGGTACGCTTAGAATGACATTGATCGAATACAATTGACCCACATTTGTCTGTTTTCAAGAAAAATTTTGCATACCCTTTTAGAGCACTGCCAACGTTAAAAACCACCGCTTAAAATATTGAAGAAACGCAACATGAAATGGTGTTAACTAACTTCTTTACAGAGACAATTCTTAAGATTCTGCCATGATCACCTGCGTTCGAGGTTTCCTCTGCACTGGTGAGAGAACATTTATACGCACTACTTAAGAATGCAAACTTAACTAAATGTTTTCCTCCTCCCGGAACACCGGTTGAACGGGCTGGAGTCAGACTATGCCTTCTCAGGTAACGAAAACTGGAAGGGGATTAGCTGGGAAGCTAGGGTGACAGAAAACTGAACGCGGGATGCATTTGGGCAATTCCTAGGCAATTTCTCTGGGCGAATGACATGTGAAGGTGGGTGATAGATAGCGAATGATCTGGGCATACTTGGTGAATGAATGGGTTGAAGAATACTGTGACATTGTTTGACCGTACAGCATGAATTTTCGGGGAGGCGGCATTATGGTCGTTGTTTGGAACGCTGCAAGCATCTTGAGGTCTCCCCGGTAAAGTGAAGAGTACACAGACACAGACACACACACACACACACACACACACACACACACACACACACATATATATATATATATATATATATATATATATATATATATATATATATATATATAGTGTTCTTGTCTTGGGATCTGACCATGTTTTCTATGTGTTTTTAGGAACGTTAAATCCGAATCCGGTGTCCATTTTACTCCATCACATCAGGTTTTTGACATAACTGCAAAAAATATAAAAAATTAAAGAGGTCAGACCATGTTACCTATATGTTTTTGAGGTTTCTGAAAGAGAATCTGAAGTCCGTTTAACTTCATCACATCATATTTTGAAATTCAGAACAATTACCATTGATAGAGAAGGTAGCATTGGCCCCTGGCGGGACAACACTCCTCTCGTTGTTGTATGGCAGATTGCCTATATCGTTAGTGCCAGCCTTCTCTCCAAGCAGACACAGGTTTTAAACGTTTTTGAGGTTCTGTGAAAATCTGATGTGATGAAGTTAAATGGACTTCTGATTCTGTTTCAGCGCCCCCAAAAACATGCAGGTAACATGGTCTGACCCACGATTAGTAATATCTTTCATTTTTTATATTTTTGAAGTTACGTCAAAAACGTGATGTGACTACCGAGCTTGAAGACGAAGTGAAAGACAGGGGAGCATCGCAAGCAAACCTGCACCGAATCCGCTTTCGAAGCCACAAATTTCACTTGGATCGAACGGCACTCGAAACCCGAACCCAGCGGCCGAACCGGCTGAGTTATCTCAGCGTTAGCGTTGTCTCTGAAGTGATTCCGACCGGGTGGTACTATGTTCGTGTCCCGTCGATGGCGGATTTTCTTCTCTAGCTAAAAAGCTCCATCGACTTCGGCCTCAATCTCAAGAAGAATTCTTGAGGTCGGCTGCTGGTTGTAAAGATAGATGGGCGAATGGCCGGGGAAGGGACGGGTTGCGACAGCGGACTAAACCGGACCAATCTCTGCACAAAAGTATTCAACACTGCGCCGGGCCAGGACGTAAGTTGCCCGGGAGAGAGGGATTGCGCTGGATAGAGTCGAAAACGGAATTGTAAACTGAAGACAACGCGGTGTAATTATAATGAATAAACGTAGCTGAACGAAGTGCTGAAACGAATTGCTGAAAAATAGAACTTTTTCCCGTGTGTGGATGGGACGTGCGTGGACCTCACCGGTGCTCATCCGGGTAGAATCTGGATTGTAGGCGTCCCACACACTTCATCGATTATGGGGCGCGTATGTGGTCCGGTGTCGGAACCAAGGAACCGGCGCAGTCGCTCTCGTTCGGACCCCGGTAGCCGTAGTATGCCCGCGGTACACAAGTTCCGCGTGCGCGGGTGAGTGAAGAGGCGAATCCTTAAGGCCCATTCACAATGCAAACATAAACATAGGCACGGCGTTAACATAAAAATTAGGACTACGTTCACAAGCGGACTCATTCACAATGCGTTCGCATAAGCATAACACGTAAGACGTTAACTTAAAAGCTTGCAAGCTTCTGGCTTATGTTATGTAAGACATAAGAAATGAAACAATCACAGTACATTAACTCAAAATCGAGTTTCGAAATAGGATAAAAGTCGATAGACGAACTAACGCCATTTACCGTGGGCATGGCCGCCCCTAATGTATACGGCCCTGACCATGGGCCATGGACACAGTCGATACTTTGAAAACGATTCTCTCATCCAACCAATAGTAAACTAGAATGTCTCACAGCCAATTGAAACTCTTATTTTGCTTACATTTATGTTAGACATTGTGTATTCTTCAGCCTATCGCTTATGTTAATGTTTACTTCTATGCGTTATGCTTATATTCATGTTTGCATTGTGAACGGGCCTTTACTGCCCGAATCGCAATGCAGTTCACGCCGAAGCAATATTCACTGCGATAACTGACGGTACTATAACGTTCGGAACCTGCTTGTCGAAAACAAAGTAGCGCACTTGATTCAATGAGAGTCGAACTTTAAACACGTGATAGTTATGTAGGCACGTGTAAGTTTAGTAGTAGATCTTGTGGAAAACAAGGCAGACTTGAACACGTGGTAGTTAGTACTTAAAGATAAACTGCATGTCGAAAACAAAGCAGACCTGCCGAGGAAAGTTTTGTCACATAAGCTCGAAGCGAATTCAATGAGAACGAGAAGAGGGAGGCGGGTGTAAGAAATGAGTTTATATTAGCTGTGGCCAGCGTTCCTCTTTTGAGACTGTCATTTTGGGTCAGTGGTACGAGTCAGTGTTTGGGGGTTGAGACCACTTCGCCGGCGCCTTCCGTCGCGGAGGCCGGGCTGGCATCGCATGTCTTTGGAAGCGCGGGGGGGGGGGAGACGGCACGCAAGTGGGAAGGGCTGCGGCCATCCACTGACGGTGGAGGTGACGTCACGGCATCGATGGGCTTTTGTGGGGCGGACGGATCGCACAGATCGTTCTTTTCCGTGTTTTTTCTGATAATACCACGCGAATGCCGGAGTAGTACCGTAACAAACAGGCCCCGGTCTTCGTGCGATATTTTCTTCTTTCTTGTCCTATCCCTTACTCGTACACACGCACACTTACATACCCTACACTTATACATGTGAGAGGAGATCAGTCGGGAGCCTAGAGCTTGAGTCTCGGTCGGAAGCGCTCCTAGGGAGATACCTGGAGAGGGAAATCCCCCGCAAAGCAACATGTAGAACGCTGTCGCCAGCGCAGAATTTCACCATCCAGCAGGAAGGAACACCGTCATCTCCGGACATAAAACATTCACTACATTAAAGGGACTGTAGCAATTGACTGTCCGGAACATGAGTCAATCTATTAAGCCAGTGATGGAAGGCATATCAACTTACCGGTCAACCAGAAGTCGACCCATTACGAAGTAACATTGCCAAAGCTGCGGGCGAACTAAAAGAAAGGGAGTACTGGCAGGTGATGTGTTGGTAGCATTGGTAGAAAAAACAATACTCAGAGAATTGATGGCAAATGGTCGACTGGCATACTGCAATACAGTCAATCCATGAACATTCCATCTTTATGGAGATGTGCACAATGTATGAATATCTGATCATTTGCATTCGTTCGTATCTATAATAATAATAAGAGAGAACTTATTACATTGTTATCGTATATTATAAAACCCACACAGAAATTTGGTGTTGACGATATTAATATAAATATATTATTACCGTGCTTTACTCTTTAAATGATAATTCAGTTACAAAAAATTTTCACAAATTCTACAAAGTATATCAAAACAAAAGATAATCTACATTATAATGTAGATTACGTGTTATAATTTGCAACCTGCCCAATCGAATGTATTTATCAATTGATATTTACCCTCATATCTGCTGCGGACCTACAAACATTTGTCTAAATCATCCGTTAGTCATTTCCTCGGTATGTAAAAATTATATTTATATAATCTAATGAAGGGTTTTAACCTTCGCGATATTAGTCACAGTTTTTCCACATGCGGCAACGACGGTTTGAACAGAGAATTCTTTCCTTTCAAAGTCCCCTCCTCTCATTGTCATTGATCTTGGCCAAAAAACGGAACCACCCAGCCATTGAGAAGCCCCCTGATTGGATCGTAAAGCGATGGAGTTAGTCGTGAAGTACAAAGGGGTAGCGACTCTTCCTCCCCAACGAACCGCTTTACACCTTAGCAATGTGCAGTGCAGCCGCCGGCATTGATTTCTTTGGCTTGCTTCCCCGCCACCTTCTCGTCATTTCCCTGCCGCAGCTGCCTCCAGCTTCGCCCCCCCCCCCCTTGTGGTCAGCGGTTGGGCGCGTGCAGTGCCCGCTGTGCGCTGTGACTGGACCGCGCCGCCCCCCACCCAACTGACGCCTCCGCCCCCGCACGCCACTGCCGCTTGGAAACCGTTTATTTCCGCAGCCTCTGGGCCGCACGGCGCCCGCCGCTTCCCTCCCCCTATGCGCTTGGCCCACCCCCACCCCCCACCGACGCCCGCGCGTCTGCATCTCAAATGTAATTTCCCAGCGGAGCCATGGCGCGAGGCGGCGGGCGGCGGCGGCGGCGGGCGGCGGCGGCGGCGGCGGCGGCGGCGGCGGCGGCGAGGCCGGGAGGCCACTTAAAGCTTCTTTTTGTAGCGCGGCGGAGGCGGAGGCAGGCGGAGTCCCCCGCTTCTCCACGCCACTAATGTGCCGTTCTTCTTAACAAGAGGCGGCGCGAAAGCCGATCGGCTCGACCGAGAACGAGACCGGGGGTGGGGGGTGGGATTGAGAGCGGGGCGGGCCCGGGGCGAGAAGGGGCGGAGTCCGCTTTCCAACTCCGCTCGCTGCCTAGAGGGCGTCTCGAAACGACACCTTTCAACACCGTCGCTAGTTTCGTGATGCAAATGATGACGAAAAGCGGTCCGGCAAATTCGCGAGGAAGGCGGTTTGCATTTTGCAAACTGGCTGGCAAATTTTACCACTTTGCGCCAAGGGCGCGAGGGGCGCGCCGCCCCCGCACAGAGAAGGCGGGACGTGTGCGGACGCGTGGCGCGCGTAAAAAGGGCGTGGGCGGGCGCGGGTTCCGTTCGCGCGGGCCCGTTGGGACGCGGGGGAGGGGCGCGTGCGCGAACCGCTCGTTCCTTCCGCGCCACCGGCTTCAATCGTTCCGCATGAAATTATGATGTGTTGGACGCTCTCGTGCGCCGGGCGCCCCACGCGATCGCACGCTCTCTAATGTGCTACAACTTCAATTGCGGCTCTCGTTCGTATTCATTTCATGCCCCTCTCCGTATCCCCGCCCCCCCTCTCGTTGCCCTTCATCCCCTGGTGAGACATCTCCCACCGGCGGTGTTGCTCCGCTTCCCCCCGCTTCCGCTTCCCCCCTCACTCGCCGCTTCGTTGCCTCATTTTAACAAATTGACGGAATTTTGAGTGGCCTCGAGACCCAAATACGTTTTGCAGAGAACAATGGGTGATGTCTATGGGTACGCCGAAGGTCATCATTTAATAAACAAGCGACACGCAAGTAATTATAATAAAAGAATTACCAGTACGTCAGGCGTACGCATTAACCGTCATCCACAAAAGGCCGGCCCCTCGGGTGGTTCATAGACGGCGTGCTAGATTTCCATTGTGCGATCCCGAATTCTAGTCCCGGTCGGAGAAAAATAAAGCACTAACATTCAAATACAATCGTCACAGTTTCAACAGCTGTCCGACGAAAGAAAAGCTCAGGCGCCAAGAGTGGGAAGATGAGCTTTTGACAAAAGTCGGATTAATCCGACACAGAAATGCCAAACACATACAAAAGGCCAAGTTTTGTCTCTGTACCCGTACTTTTCCATAGACTGCGCTTCTCAAATGCGCTTAGAAGGAACATTCTGTCTTTGTTCAGGTCTCTTTTTGTGTCTAAAGTGTTGTTGAGTACATTGTTAATTCTTCTCCAAAATCTAGCCCAAATATAGAGATGTACAAGAAAGTGTCGAATAAGTAATACTTTATTTCCGATTTCAATTGCACTCTTCTCTTCTATCCTAATTCTGGCAAATATCACAACTCTCATTACTTTTTGTTTCTAAATGAAAGGTAAAAGTATTGTGCCTCCTGGTGACAGCCTTCCGAAGCTCTGGCCGTTCCGCACAGAGCTCACAATATGAAACAGAATAAATAAATTTTGAACTATTCCACTGATACACTTTTGATTCTGAAATAACAATGCGCACAGAACGTTACAAATATAACAGTACAGAATATTCTTCACTACCTAGTAACTTGTTACGTTTCAATAATTAGTTCGATTAACTCAAAAAAATAAAAGAAAAATCAGAGTTACTGTAACACGATGTATGCAGATTACTCTAGTACTCAGTATGTTGCCACTATTTCTGATAACCCAGGAATAAGCGCGAGCGGTGCCTGAATCACCCCATCACTGATTCGGATTTCACTCCACTTTTACGTAGATATGTTTATACTCTTTCAGGGTTCTCGGTTACTTCTTTACAAAGAAATCAATCAAACAAATTGAAAGGCATTAAAAAACAATTACGTATCCATATTACATTATCTACACAAATTAAATAAGAAATGTTGCACTGTTCGTTTTGGGTTGCTGTCTTTCAGCTCCCTACGGAAAGGATTTGCGCGCACTCTTACATTAGAAACAGATTGCCTATACTCCGATTTAAGCAGAGTGGCACTTCAAAGTCACGAGCTGGATGGAGGAGGGGACACGGGAGCTTAGTTACGGCTTAAATTTTTGTTATTGAATTTCCCGATTGGATCGCCCCTCTCCTTCCAGCTCGTGACCTTCAAGTGCCACTCTGTTAAATAGGAGTATAAAGGAAAGGACTGTTCAGTAACTGACGACCGCCTTCATTTACGTCAGTCTCAACGACGGTGCTTCGCACGGATGCCCATTGTTTGGAAGCAGTGGATGTTATTATTTGACAATGCCCGTGGAAATTATTAATAGAATATCCGCCATGTAATGGCATGTTAATATTTCGCCCAGTTCGACCAGTATTACAAGTAATCAAATTTTATGTATGGTCGTATACGTTCAGAACATTAAATTTTGAAATGAGAAAATATCCGATTCATTAGCGTAAATTTATTTTTTACGCGTTATTGATGGAAGCCGGTAGTTTGATTACAGAGAGCGATTACACAATTTATTAAAAGAATTCATGTTTTATTTACACTGATGAACACTTGCCTTTATCTTGTGATTGAGGAGTGATTCCATTTTTTTCTTTTCTTTACATCCACATGCGCACGTGTAAAATTAGATTTTTTTAAGAAAATGTTATCTCAAAATATCCATTACCGTGAAGATGAAACAAAGCATACACACAGTCAAATTTTCATTGGAACAGCGATTGGTAGAAAAAAATAGAAAGAGGAATCATCATCGTGCCGTGGTCTATTTTTTCTTTGAAGCAGTGACTTTTGAAATGGTCCTGCATTTAATAATCGTTAAAATACAATGATCGTTTTGAAGAAACCGTAACTATGTAGAAATACTTATTCTGTTTCATTCTTCGTTTTGTACTTCAAATCGTGCTCTTGAGAATCCTGCATTAATAAATGAAATTAAGTAGATTGTGATCAATTGTTTAAAATTTTAATTCTTTTTGTGCGTGTGAAAATGTAAGTGTTTATTATTATAACTACTAGCTGCAATTAACCAGACGTTGAGCGATCATTTAACATTATCTATTACACAGGAAAAGGAACGAAATGTATCTGCAGTGTAAAAATGGAATTAATTGTATTTACATCTGCCCCATTACTTCTACGCCCTGTTCCCCACACACTGCCCGTCCCACCTGGCGCACTAACCCCGCCCTGCTCCTCTCGCCCCTCTCCGCCCTCTCTTCCCGACCCACGCTGCCTCATCTTGCCCGCCTCGTCCGGCCCCGCCCCAATCATTTCCCAACGTCTCCCCAAGCTCCATGGAGTTTACCATCCCTCTACTTATAACTGATTATTTCTCAAACTGCTGAACTGAAACAACTGAAGGGCTTAAACAGTACATTACACTAATTACACTGAATTTGGCGCATACTATTTAAAAATTAGGTAACATTTAACGACCTATTGGGGTTTAGGGACCAAATACACGACTTATTGAAAATCAGAAGTTATTAATTATACTCTGAAACTCAAACAGACGAGTAAAACGCCCATTGCGTCTTCGCTGTTTCTGGAGTCAAGGTTCCTCTCGTCATCCTCGCCTCTCTGATCATCACCTCCTCACTTGCTCCGTTTCCGGTTCCGGTGACAAAAACAGACGAAATATCTATGCCCTCCAACTACATTTTATTCGAATTCACGCAGACCGATAACTCCATTCAATAGATATAATAAGCTTCTCTACAGTAATGTTACAATTTAGAATTCCACCTACTTAACCTATAATGGATTTCGTTTGTTGAATTCTATTGCCTTATGGGATATATAAATTGTAAAAAGCTTAAAAGATATGGAAGCCGCGGGTTGAACATATTTTAGAATATGAGATAAATGCATACATAAATAACATAATAACGTAACGTCACCGTAACTTCAGCACCTCCTGTCATTTTTTTAATAGCTGAAGATATAAAAACGCATTTTTTACAGATATGTCTCTGAGAATCAGGCTAATAGTTACTGCCAATTGCATGTGTAGGGCTTACATGGTACCTTTTTTATTATTTTATTTTACAAGGCATTGAAGTAACTTTGTTTTCTCCAAAATAACTATACATATCACGACACGCGTAAAAACAAGAATCCAATGACACACATATTGTCGTCATTTGTTAGATAAGCATTATGTTGAGTTATTTGCGACTCACGATTAACAAATGAATGAACTGCTCAACTCACCGGCCCCGTAGTCAATGTCACACAGAACTCTACTGTTAACATGCGCTTGTTAAATGTACCACTTTGGAACAAGTGTTTGAAAAGACAAAGCGAATTCCAAGACTTCACAAAGCTTGTTTATGAACTCTGTTTTTCTCCCTTTCATCTATTTTTTTATCATTAGTATAAAACAGACTGAAATAAAATACTTACAAGAACATTTAACGTGATTCTGAACACCGACTCAAGTGAAGGAACTCCTGTAAAAAAAGGGGATTCATACATATTTTTCATTTTATTCTCTCGTCGATGAACCCAGAGATTATTTCTTCGCTGGTCAGTAGAATTCCGAGAGTTGTTTATTGTTCAATCAGTTTTCAGTTCGATTAGTTTTATCACTGGGGACATCATAATTTTAATTTTTAGGTTTTAAAAGGAGAGAGAATTGCTGTTAACTCGTGCTCTCCAGAGGGTTGGTTAAGGTCACGCGCCGGTGGCAGGTATAGGTTGCGTTGAGGTGAATCGGCGAAGTAAAAAAATATCTTCACTGAACGATTACATAGTGACGATATTTTCTTTTGTGTCGTTAAAATATCATGGAGAGAGAGAGAGAGAGAGAGAGAGAGAGAGAGAGAGAGGGTGAGGGAGGAAGGTAGTTAAAAAACCTAGGGTGGGTTTCAATCATTTATCGTAAACAACACTGCTCAATTTTTTTGTTTAGTGATAGTCCAGAGTCAAAGAGACATTATATACATCATTTAAAACACTTAGTTCTTTCAAGACCATGAGTTTAAAAAAGAGGGAAGCCCTGTCATCCAATCGGGAGCTTCAGTACAAAACTTAAAGTCGTAACGAAGCTTGCGATTCGATGACAGTGTCCCTTACGCTTGCCAGCTCGTAACCTTGAAAATACTTTGTGTTTTAATCTGATCATAGTCAATAATTTAAATATTTTGTAATTGGGTGTAAGATAGAATTAATGCTAAAAAGATTGTATTTAAACAATTGTGTAGTCACAACGGAAAGATTTTTTTTTACATGTGTAAAAGTGTTTACGATTTATGTGTTAAATTCTATTAATTTAGGTTACTGGTTAGGAAGGATGCTATTGGGGATATATTTTGTGAAATTGAACCGCAGCAAATTTGCAGGTTGGGTGTAAACTACTCGGCTGAATGTGTATTTTATCCATTGGATTACTGCTTTGCGCTGTCCATTAGCGGCATCCCAATTCCCTGCTGCCACAATACGACTTCCTTTTCTATTATTTTTTCGTCGTTGGCTGTTTAAAGTTTCCATCTCTTCTGTAGCTGAGATCCATCCGTATACCTTGTGACATCAGCAGTCCTTTCAAGGCCACGAGCTCAAAAGAGAGGGGCTCGCGATTGGATGACGGTGTCCCTCTCTCCGGCCAGCTCGTGACCTTGAAAGGACTTCGTCTTATTCCAAATATAATTGTAGGCACGTGGTATCTGGGTGGAACGGATATTACCCTCAGAAGAGTGAGGATTCATAATCGCGTATATATTCTTTAAAGAAGTAATTTTTCTCAACAAGATTTCCTACAAAAATGAAAAAAGAAATACACTTAGATAATGGACCAAAAGAATTACAATATTAAATAACAAATGTGTAAAGAAACAAGAATTCGGAAATAGTTCGTCCATCTAACACGTGCTATGTTCCATCACGCCGTAAGTTTCAAATAAATTCTCCCCCCCCCCCGATTAATGTTTTATTGTAAATATTGTCAAAGGTTTCTATTCAGAAGTGACCTTCCAGACTGGGATAATATTTGTTGAACAACCTGCACCAAATTCTGTAGAAATAGTGAAAATAAAAATAACAGGATTGAATTTCTAATTGCAGCGTTCTATTTTCGAGAACAGCACAGAGCACACATCATACACTTAGTGACACTTCACATACAGTGTGTTTAATATAGTAAGATCAGGCGAGATAAAGCGCTTATACTATATAGGATAACCGGGAATATGGTAGAACTGAGTGCGTACTTCCGACGTTTTAGTATGTGACGAGAGGAAAGTACTAGAAGTCCGAAAGGCAAATCCAGTGCTGTCCTCGGCACATTCAACTCTCCCAATCGTTCCTCCCTTTTGTATCCCCCCTTCAACCGCGGCTGCAGCGAAACTTAAACCGCGCCGCTGTTATGAAATAACGTCAGCTGGGATAAGGTATTAATTAAAATCGATATCCTTCCCAATTAACCCGTCCCATTATCGGGCGATTGGTAATAGTGCCTCCCCCCTCACGGGTTAATGGACTCGGCTGACCTCTGGAAATCCGCTTTAGCGCGGACCTCAGCCGTCGCGTGGCGATCTACAGGGATTCAGGAGGGCGACTTTTAAGCCCCGGGCGGCAGGCGGTTCGCGCATCGCCGCGCCCCCTCTCTCTTCCTATCCCCGCCCTTCCCCTCTTTCTCTCTCACTCCGTCTCTGCGGCCATGGCGGCTACGGTGCAGGCGCCCGCCTCGAGCACCGGACACTCCCATTGCGCGGACCGGAGCAATGAAATCTTGTTCTTTCCGCAAACTCTGTGGTTTGTACCAGCAAGTAGTCGACGCTACTTCTCGGCGAAGGTTAAAACGTGCTTTTGTTCCGCGGCGCAAGATTCAGAAACTCTCCCGCAGCAGTCCTCGCACGGGCTCCAATCTCTGGGGAATATTCTCTGTCGTTTTTGAAGTGAAACTTCTTGAGTAGCGTTTTACATTTTCACGGTAAAGTAAGTCGCACCGAAAGCGGTTCGTTGTAACCGGGTCACGTGGAACCATGCTGCATGTAATCATGAGCGTTCACTCGTGTAAAACTGCGGCACAGCGGCACGTAGATGCCATTAAATTCACATAGCGGCGCAGTCGCACCCGCGCAGCCCCTTCCACGGTGCAAGTCGAGTCCCCGCCGAGAATCAAACCCGGGACAAAGAGCTGTGTCGAAAGTGTTGTTGTGCAACGAACTATTTTTTCATAATTTTTTTGAAATATCTTCTTAAATTGTTGTAACTTTTGTTGTTGTTTTTTATTGTCACCTGTCTACATTTTGACATTCAAAATATGCAGCAAATTTTTAAGGTTAAAAATGCAAGGTAATATTTTTTCAGAAAACCGCAAACAAATTTAGTTGTAATAAGTGCAATCAAATTTACAAAGAAGATCGATGTTTTTTCATGTAAATTGTATATATCATGTATATTTCAGTCTTTAATAAAAGATAAATATTTTTAATTAAAATGAGTTTTTTACAGCAGTTCATCATACTCATTTGTCGTACTTTTTACTTGATGTTTCTATCCTCTGTTTTCTTGCCAGAGTAAAAGTCTTTTTCATACTTATTTGAGAGAAAATGAATAATTATTTGCGGTACGTCCAGGCTCGAATTGTAATATTACAACAAAATACAAATTACGAGAAAATGTGTAATGTACTTCTAAAGTTCTTATTGAATATTAACAATCATTCAATTTGATATTGTTTCGTAATCTTGTCTGATTATGATTTTTTTTACGGAACATTTGATTAAATACAAGTTCTTTTCATGAAAATTACTGAATTATTGAATTACAAGTATTAAATTATTAGGTTATATTTGAAGATTGTAAAGCAGTAGGCTATGTCTTTTACGTTGTTGTTTTTTTTTTTTTTGTATTTTGGCTAGCGGGGTTACAGACTCCGTGTTCACTAATAGCAGGGTTAAAGTCTCCGTTTTCTATGACTATTCTTTTCTTGTTCCCACACATCACGTACTGTAGTGAAAACATCCATCACATAAAAGAGAAACACGCAATATCTTCTCTGAAACTAAATATTATTAGACATTTTAGTCACTTGATGTTTTTTATTCTTCACAATAATTTTGTACTTTTTTGTACATTTTGTTTAAAAATAAGGGTATTTGGCTGGTTGAAAACTGGTTTGAATGCTTTTCAAGTATTTCTGTAGGATATTAGCCAAAATGTTGTGTCTAAATATTCTCAAAGAAATATTTTAAATAATTTTTGAGTAAAGTTCAGGATCAAGTTTTCATCGAGTAATAAATGTAATAAATGGTGTGAACGTTTGTTTTGATTGTAAACAATAAATTTATTTATTTCTTACTAATACGTGATTGCTCGTTTTTGCGTGAAATTCGACATTCATTATTGAACGGGGTTTGTAATTTCACAAGACCAAGTTAAACAACGTATGCAATAAATGACTAAAGATATTGTCCGGTATCAAAACTATTGATGACTTTTGATACCGGACAATATCTTTAGTCATTTATCATAAAAAGGTATCTACATCACCAACAATCCAATTAATAACGTATGCAATAATTATTTCTCCCACAGTGCAGTGTATCAAGATTGATTGATTGTTAGTGATTGTGTAAGGGATGAGGATCGGATAAGGAAGAGGTAGAAAACGTCGCGTGCGGTCCGTGGCCCGTTTATTAGGATACTGATTCGGCATTTGCCAGGTATTGATCGGAGGAACAGCGGAAAACTTCCGATTAGAGCAGCCGGCTGCTATAATTCTCGTCCTGACGAGTGAATTCGACCTAGCTGACAAACTAGTGTCGAAAATCCTGCTACCGTCGGGACCCGAACCTAGGACTTCCTAGTCAGAGGGGCTACAGTAACATCAGTTGATGCCCTGATCCATCTCTCCCGGTGAAGTGCCTCAAGCTATAATCCTCAATGAAACAACAGATTCAAGTTGTCAGGCAACATTGAATTCAACCACCGCCGAAGACAACATGGAAGCGGGCTTCACATCTAATTCCCTGCACAGCGAGCAGCCGCCATTACCGTCTTAGATTTAATTTAAAAAACAGTAAAAAACTGTATGTGACGTATGGGGGAAAAGATCATCTGCGCACGTTTTCTTAAATTCCAAAACGCCTTCCCATCATTTTAATTATAAATAGTTGAAAAAAGATTAAAAGTTGAAAACAACAATAATAATAATAATAATATAATAATAATAATAATAATAATAAATAATAATAATAATAATAAATAATAATAATAATATAATAAATAATAATAATAATAATAATAATAATAATAATAATAATAATAATTTTTAAAAGGTGCGACAGTAGCGACATTTGAAAAACTAGACATTTTCGTTCCAGAGTTATAGAACAAAAGTAAGGGAACAATAGTCTTCACAAAAATTTACCCGAAAGTGTCACAGTAATTTTCTTGACTCTTATGAACATAAAAAGAAAAGTCCGGGAAAAATCTGTTGAATCGTTAGACCTCAGAAAATATAACTGTGGAATTTGAAACTGATTCGGTGCATTGAGGGATGGTGTAAACTCACCGGAAGTCAACCCATTTCAACACCTCAGTTAACAAACATATTTTTCTACTAAAATCCCCCTAATCCTCCTAAAAGTCACTAATATTTCCAACGAAAAATATTTCATCAAGTGGCTTGATATCCAAGTAATCCGTGACCTTGTAGCAGACTTTAAAAACTATAAAACAAGTGTCGATTGAATAACAAATTTCCGTACATTTATCAAATATCTCATTGAAAGAAAAGTTAGCTTCCCTTCAAATTAAAAAAAAACATTTGTGTTCAAAAATCTGCACCAATCTATATCAGAATCAGATATCTTTACAGAATTGAAATTACATCACTTAACAATTACCCATCAAAGACGGAAGAACGTAATCGTGTGCTTCGCGGACAGCCATGTGAATGTTCTCGGCTGACCGGGTGACGCCGCATCGAGGACAGTGATACCAGCGTTTCGACAATTATATCGTGGCTTTCGGCATTCCAGCCCTGAAGACCACGATACTATGGCCAAAACGTCCGCATTACTACCCTCTACGCGGCTTCATCCTGACAGCCGAGAGCCTTCACAAGACTGCAAGACGATAACATCCTAATTTCGGTAGTTGCCGCCGACTTAAATCGGCAATGAACGTTTAGACGCAATACGTACGATCACTCAAATATGCAATCATCGTGTGACTTCAGAAAGATAACGGTAACCTAAAGAAACCATCAAATTGCAACGATGCTTAGATTACGGGTACACGAAAAACATGTGCAATCATGTGCAAACTGTGCCTACTGTTCGATAAATCATTATTCAGTCATGCGTCCGCAAAAAATCATAAACGGGATTGTATTAATTGCAATGGCAGCCATGAGGTTGTCATACGAAACGAATTGTGTCCACATTGTAAAAAAATCATTGGTCAAAAAATAGTGACTGGCTTAAACCGTACAAAACAGTAAAAAATTAATCCAACAACAAGCTATATTGTTGTTGGATATATCACCTCTAAATCTCACCTATATATTGTTATCACCTCTAAATTGTTCTCACACAACCTTTTTAACCCACAAATTCAGACCATCCCAATTTCTTCACAGCAAAACTATCCAAATTGAAACACTTCTAATTCACAAAATCAAACACGCAATCACAACCATCCAACTTCTCACAAAAACTATAATTCTAGCAATACTATAATCAACGATAATAAGTTCCATCACATTTTGTATAATTAATTTCATCAACTCGCCAATACCATTCTTAATCTCAACCACTCAAAACTCAGTCACAAAATATTTGAGTAATAATCACATCACATGAAACCAATTAAAGTTTAATTATCATGAATTGGAATCCACATCATTAGAATTGGAACACACATCATTAAAAACAAGACGACTGAATTTATTAATTTCTTTCATCACTACCAGACTGACCTGTGTAACTGACCAGTGTAACCTGTGTAACTGAATCACACCTAGATAATATTCATTGCCTTCTACTCTATTTACAGAAAGGGCAGAAATGAGACAGAATAAAGTAGCGAATTAATTGCAATATCAACATAGATCACCCATAGCCAAATTGACATTTCACGGACACCAGATATCGAATTAAGAGCAATATACTGTGACGTACCTGGTGATGCCGGGTATTTCACTGCAATATAACACTAAAGGAGGGTATCTTTTCCGTGAATGGGTCCCTGGATAAGTTGGTATAACATTGGGAAAGTTAATTAGAAATGGAAATACAGCCATGAACAAGATTTATTTGCAAATCAAATAGGTTAATTACATGATCTGACAACGTTTATACACTCTGCCTTGGTACCAAGATTAGGTGTAGTATGCATTTATCATACCTTCGGGGCCCCGACCAAATACCTTCGATGCTCGTAGAACAGCTCGTACCGACAGGGTTGCCGACCTCTACAGCAGCTGTGGGCCGTCGGCGGCTGATGGCGTGGCGATCGTCCTGGGCTGGTGACCTTGTGACTCCTCCCCGACTCGGATCTTGATACCACGGCGTTGCACCTCTCTCGAATCACCTTCCGTCGATGGATTCAATTACTCAACCCGCGCCTATCACGCGTGCTGGTCCCAGTTCCGTACCACACAGTTTCGGTAAAGTTTCCACTACACTAATTACTACAAGCGCGATCGATTGTTCTATCAACACGAATCTTTTATTCTAATGATAATCTCATTGTCTACTTCACTTATTTACTGCTTCACAATTACTATTGCTTTACGAACACATCGCATGTTCCCTTTTGTCCATGCGCTAACGGCGAGCTTTTCGCCACACGTCCGAACTCTTCGCCGCTCCGCTAACGTCTGTGTTCTTCGCAATTCTCCTAACGACTGCCCGCACGTGCTCGCTGCCCCGTTTGTAACCGACATTCTCACGCTGGCCTCCCGGCGGTGGCACCGGTGGCGGTAGCGACCGTTGCTAGCTCCCGTCGTTGTTCGCAGTGCTTGGCATACGTACCGCGCAGTCCAAAATATGTATTGATTACTTACACTAATTTTCTAATTAGTGTAAGGGAACACATTCTGTGTTTCAATATATATATATATATATATATATATATATATATATATATATATATATATATATATATATATATATATATTCAACCAGTTCTCTCGCCGACTTTGTTCAACTAGTTTTAGCGCCGACCACGGATATCGCCACATCGTGGGCTATGCCCCTGTAAATTAAATTATTTGCCACTCGCTACAGGTGCTGTCCACGCTTCACCAGCATGAGAAACAGGCGCCGGGGCCCGAGCGGCTCCGAACATTTCCGAGGCTAACGATATGCCCGCCGGCCCGCGCGTCACCAGAGAAACGGTTACAGAATCGTCTTCTGGTCTTGTCCTTGCCACTGCATGCGTCCATCACGCTAACCCGTGCAAGTGTTCTCGCACTGCACATATTTTCTTAATTAGCCTCAAGACACCATGTGTGTTACATGCACTATGCATAAGTTCATGGACACATCGCCTTCCAGTTACAAAGTGGAAGTGATTAATCTGAGAATTGTTACGTATCCTGTGTTTCAAGTGATGACTCCACATGCAGTTGTTTCATACCTTACGTAACCAATTTCTGCTGCATGATACAGTGAACTACACGTTTCAAAAATATTGTTTCACAACGGAAATTCTCTATTAATAAATGAGTGCATGTAACTTATTATTTCAACATAAACGTAGTGCGCATTGCAATTTATCAGTTGTGTAAAATGTGCTCAATGAACTACGTCTTAAAATACATTCTACGGTTCTGTAATTCATTGTGTGTTGAATTAATGCCAACATAAACTATGACTGTGCCCCCTGCCGTGAACAGTTATTAACTCATGTGGTGTAATTGAATACACGCGCTATCGACACTTTTATCGTACCACACTGCCTGCTTCTATGATATTATTCTGCTATTCTTCTTCTATTATTGCAATTAATGTTACAATTTTCTTAGTCTTAATTATATTATTTTTCTCTCTAATCACTACATGTCTATTGAATTTTCCCAAGGTAACAGTTACTCGATCTGTAAATATAGACATTTACAGGGAAAGCGTCCGCATTAAAAACGGTGGTCTACGAGTTATTATCAAAGCTGCTGTAGGGAAGGTGAAAGAGGCTTTCTGCTGCATATCCGAGCTATCTCAACAGCCCACGTGCCTCGTCAGTCAGCCTTTAATAAGAATCTTGCACCAAAGCATGCAACTTGCCAAGAAGCATGAACTTTCTACCTTCAGGTTAGATGGTTTAACAGAAAAATATTGTCTGTTAAAAGCACCGTCCGTCCGTAATAGAATTGCTAAATTATAGTCTTTTTAATTTATTTCACATTATTGCTATATACAATAAATAAGTTAATGATTTAATAACACAACACACAACGAAAACAAGGAAATAATTCGTCATTCAATCATATTCCTTTCACTTAGCAAAATATTTATGTAAGGAGGAAGATAGTAAGAAAATAAACATCAAATATTAATAAGTAGTAAAGAATTTAAACATATACAATTTTCGGTTATTTGATAGAAAAAATCAAACATTTTCCTATGAAGCCGTACTATTTGATACCGTATGATTTCGTCGTTCACCGACCCACCCCACTTCATGCACATGTATACCTTGCTTGCAAATGTACACCCCTTTCCGGATTTGGAGGGGAAATGAGTGCAGAGTGAGGGGAAGTTGCCCCTGCCCATAGGAGCGCCGGGTTCCCCAGGCGGGCAAGTAGCTCGTGCGGGCGCGGTTTGACGGGCCTGTTTAGGCTGTTCACAGGTAATATTGTTCTATTCATATATTGAGTATTTTGTCCGTGAATTGCCACAAAGGATTGTTGGTTTAGAGGAGTGAAATTATTATTGGTATTGTTAGTTCTAATTGGTTACTACAATTTCAACTACTTTAAATGATGTAAATAACTACTTTAAGTGATTAAATTCGGTTGTTTTTAAGTCCGGTATTCATAGCTGATTTCAAAGTCTCTTGGTTTTTTCTTATACTGATTGCATATAATATGTGATACGGTATTTTTTGTATAAATTACTATGGTTGTTTGGTGATTTTTATTTGAGTTATTGGGATAGTAGAGAGAAATAACGTATTGATGTGAGTTACAATCTCATTCCGGCGGGGCTCTTTAGCGCCTCAAATTTGATGGTTTTATTTCTTTGTTTCCTAGAATCTCTTCCAGTTAATTTTATTTTTGCATAATTCGAGGTTTATTTTGTATGGAGATCAGTACGAGGATATGTTCAAATTCAAGCTCGGATACTGTGGTGGTGTGAAATACTATGTTTGCGATGTTATACCTGTATCCAATACGTCTTTGATACATGTTCGACCATGTGGGTACTGGGTATTATCTATTGTAGTGAGGATATTTCAATTATTGTGTATTATAGTTTTGGAAAGACTTTTGACACTGTTGGTGTGGAAGCCTCAGTTTAAGTACTTTGCATTTAGAATTCCGAGCAATATTTTGATTTCGTTCGATTTGAATAGGTTAATTAGATTCGCGTGTTTAATTTTTGCCATAGGAGATTCATAGGTTGATATTATAGTAATTGTTTGGCTATTTAGCATTATGTATTGAAACACAGAATGTGTTCCCTTACACTAATTAGAAAATTAGTGTAAGTAATCAATACATATTTTGGACTGCGCGGTACGTATGCCAAGCGCTGCGAACAACGACGGGAGCTAGCAACGGTCGCTACCGCCACCGGTGCCACCGCCGGGAGGCCAGCGTGAGAATGTCGGTTACAAACGGGGCAGCGAGCACGTGCGGGCAGCAGGGTTGCCAGATTGGGCGGAATTCCGCTTTTTGGGCTGGAAAACGGCTCTCTCTCGCGGGACAAAAATTGATTTCGCGAAATACCGCCCAATGGGCGGAAATGCATCAAAACATGTGCGATTTTGGGCGGATTCTCATATTACGAAGAAATTTTCAAAAAACAACCACAACATTGACAGTGAATTTGACTTTTTTACATTATACGAGATTTTTATTAATTATTTGTTAATTTGATCAAATTTACTTTGAAAAGGGAGTAATGTTAGTTTTTAGATCTCTAGTACAAGGTGTGTTCTAAAAGTCATATTCATTTGTCGTGCACAACATGAGCATATATTATATAACATCGGCAGTTCTTGGAGTTAATTTTAGAACACACAATTTAAAATTAGTTGTTTTTTTAAAGTACAGTTTCACTGCCAGTATATTCCGTTAAGACACAAGGATTAAGCATGAAACATACATCTGCAACCACTTCTGTGATAATATTTTTATGCGTGGATATTTAAAAGAAGGTAGGAGTGAAAATGTGAAGGGGGGAAATTATTTTATAACTGACAGTATTTTTACAATAATATAATTTAAATAAAAAATAAAAATTAATTACAAAATTCACAAACTGCTGTTAATAAAACTAATCAAGCATTTCATAGGGGCACTATCTCAAAAAAAAGCTTCTAATAGAATTATTTTAATGCAAATTCAAAATGCCTACAAAATTCAAATTGAAATGTTGATTTTTTTCTTATTGTGCGGAATTGGGCGGATTTACATCCATCCAACGGCGGATCTTTGTACGAAGCATCTGGCAACTCTGGCGGGCAGTCGTTAGGAGAATTGCGAAGAACACAGACGTTAGCGGAGCGGCGAAGAGTTCGGACGTGTGGCGAAAAGCTCGCCGTTAGCGCATGGACAAAAGGGAACATGCGATGTGTTCGTAAAGCAATAGTAATTGTGAAGCAGTAAATAAGTGAAGTAGACAATGAGATTATCATTAGAATAAAAGATTCGTGTTGATAGAACAATCGATCGCGCTTGTAGTAATTAGTGTAGTGGAAACTTTACCGAAACTGTGTGGTACGGAACTGGGACCAGCACGCGTGATAGGCGCGGGTTGAGTAATTGAATCCATCGACGGAAGGTGATTCGAGAGAGGTGCAACGCCGTGGTATCAAGATCCGAGTCGGGGAGGAGTCACAAGGTCACCAGCCCAGGACGATCGCCACGCCATCAGCCGCCGACGGCCCACAGCTGCTGTAGAGGTCGGCAACCCTGTCGGTACGAGCTGTTCTACGAGCATCGAAGGTATTTGGTCGGGGCCCCGAAGGTATGATAAATGCATACTACACCTAATCTTGGTACCAAGGCAGAGTGTATAAACGTTGTCAGATCATGTAATTAACCTATTTGATTTGCAAATAAATCTTGTTCATGGCTGTATTTCCATTTCTAATTAACTTTCCCAATGTTATACCAACTTATCCAGGGACCCATTCACGGAAAAGATACCCTCCTTTAGTGTTATATTGCAGTGAAATACCCGGCATCACCAGGTACGTCACAATATATATGGATTCTCTAGTGCGTGCAATTGCATACAAAGTATAATAGCTGATTATGAAGCGAGTTCTAACAATTCTTCTGAATCAAATTTTTAAATTTTATTCTCAATTGCGAATTTAAAATTAGACTGATGAATTATTTCATTTTAATGAATTATTTATTTGCCTTAAAGAGAAATTTGGAATTATTATTGCTAAATTTGTGATAATAACTGTCAAGTAACTTCTCCCAAAGTCTGTCATGGGCCAGGTATCCAGTGACATACCGCCACTCCAGACTAATTTGTACAACCCTTACTTTTAAATCTACTTTTAAATCTTACTTTTTTTACCTTGCTCGTGACCATGAAATGCCTGAGGTAAATGATACATATCTTTCCAAAAATTCGAAGAATTGGCTTCCTATTTCTCATCATTTATAAGCAGTATCTCAAAAACACTCCCGGAATATATAACAACAAAATGAACTGTCATTTATTGTCAGTAGAAAATCGTAGTTTACGTAACAAGGGCGCGAAAAGTGTTTCACGCACGGGTCGAGTTTGTCGTTCGACAAGGTGAGGCTCAGCCGCTGTCGGAGAAGAATTCTAGTGGCCAGTTGCTCTGGTAGGTAGTTTCCCGTGGATTCTCCGATCAACACCAGGCGAATGCCGGAGCAAAATCGTAAGAAACGAGCCAGCTCCGCGCGCATTCTTTCGTTCGTGGTCCTAATCCTCACCTCTTACCTAGACACACTTACATCACTTACATACACTACACCATTACATCAGTCGGGAGCTTAAAGCTGGGGTCGTACCACGCTGGTGGGAGGTACTGATTAGGGAAAATCCCCTCAAGCCGATGTAGGTCGGCGCCGGATCTCTACAGTCTGCGGGAGAAGATGATCGCCATATCCCGCAATAAAAAGACATTCACTGCACGTGCGGTGCTAATTGTTGTAGTTGACCTTAGTAGTTAACGCGCCCGGAATCAGCAATCAATAGGTGGAGTTAGTGCCGGAATGGAGTCTCTTTTGTGTTCGCCTCTACAATGAAATCATGCTACAATGAGCATACGTTCCACGCATCTGGGTCAGGCATTTGACGTTCACGTTCACAGCATTTGAGCGAGTGCGGAGAATTAGGTTCTTCGTCTCCCTTGACACCTGTTCACCTACATTTCTATTTGATTTATAGTAACATCCTGATTATCAGGAGTAGCGGTGTTATTAGCGGTCGTTTTTGACAAATTTCTACTTAATTCCTTGTAATATACTGCGGGATAATATTGCTGTTCTGCGCAGGCCATCCTGTCATATTGCTAATTTTGCCTAAAGCGCTTAATCCGCCTCTGCTGCAGATATCGACTTGCGAGTTGGAGCTTAATGTTCTCTATAGAAACATTAGGCGGAGATGTGTCCGTTTGCAAGGTAGCGTGAAAAATGCGTCGGGGCCCCGCCGGGCCGCGCGGCCAGACGCCGATAGTGCACAAATCCCTCCGGCGGAGGAGCGAGCGCCGAGCCGCGCCGCCTGCGAGGGCATTGTGACATGGGGCGGGGGCGGGCGGGCGCTGCCGGGGGGGGGGGTAGAAGGCCGTGATGCGCGAAGCCGAAATGGCTCTGGGCGCGCGACGGCCACCTCTCGAAGCGGCGTAATCCAGGCGACCGTGCGCCGCGGGCGGCAGCGGCCGACAGCGACGGAAGGGGGAAGAGGGGCGCGGCGGGAGCAGCGACCGCGTGGAGCGAAAGGCCCAGATTACGGGCGCGCCCGCGAAGGGCGTGTTTGCTTTCCCCGCCAGATAACTGGCCGCGGAGTGCACCGCTTCAATGTAGCGCGGCTGGTCCAAGGAGCGTAAAGCGGATTGGGGAGCGCTCGGCGGGAGCGCGCCTGACCCCCACCCCGCGCCACCCGTGGAGTGTAGAGCAGTTGGTGGCGCCCCTCCCAGCTCCCTTCCCTACCCCCGCTCCACCCCGCACCACCTCGCTCCACCCACTCCTTAGTGCAGAGCAGTTGGTCGCGCGAGAGATGCCACAGCCGTAGCCGCCCCGCCGAATCGTCCCTGGCGACGACCGTGAGCCATGTTCGCTCGGGGAGGGGAGGGGTGAGTAAGGCCTACAGCGACAGCTGAGGGGGCGGCGAGGGGCCGGGATGTGATGGAAGGCGGGGCATGAGGGGCGATTTGAGGCGAGACAAATGGCGAGTCTACGGCGCTGCATGTGAGCCGAGATGTGGCGAGAAGCATATGGGGCGTTCTGCGGCAGAGCATCAGCGTGATTTGCGGTGTGAATGTCGGAGATGGTACAGCGATACCTGTGGAGTCTGGAGCGGGGCCTCTGACAAGGCACGTGCTGAAACCTGTGTTCTTTGAAGAGTCAAGACATGTGCGCACTGTGAGACGGTGTGTAACAGACTTCGCGATGGGACAAACGGAAAAAAATATTTGACTGGATGTTGTAGTTAAAGGATGTAGATTTCTGCTAGTGGTACGCAAGTAATTTTAAGATTCGTGGTCCTTCAAGGACTGCCACATGCACTTATTTCAGTTGAAATGGAAGATAGCATGTCGAAAATAGCAAATTCCCATTCAACATCCTCTCCAATTCCATGGAAACGTGTGTGTATACGAATACCCTATACGCACCTCCTCATTCAATGGCTTTCATTCAGCAACCTTTATTGTTCTGCCTGCGCAAATAGTTCCTATTACAAGCGAGCTAATATATTTTTCTATAAGATAGTTTCCCAAAAATGCTCATTCATAATTGACCTTCGTAAAATGAAAGAGCCTGGGTAGGGATTCCACAGCTCAAAAAATGTCCACAGACTGTTCTTCTCTCTCTTACGTCACACACGTTTGAAACAGTTTTTACGTTAAAGAAATACACGACAGAGCTAATGAAGTTTAAAAATAAGCGAAAATACGTATTCCACTGTTATCAGTTCAAAAAAAAGAAGTAGCATAATCTGCATAGGTTTTATCGTGAACGGAGAGCAGGGTTGTATGTATGTTTTGTTCAGAACCTTTAACCGAAATATATCAATATTTGTGTTATAATGTAATCATCTTTTGTTATCATTTGCAATTGAATATGCAATCCTGCAGAGGTCGATTTTAAACCTTGTCCTTCTTCTTCGGTAATTGAATGATAAGCCATCGAAGGAACACGTATATTTCCTCATGATACAATGCTCTTTGGAAAACGAAATAGTAAGTGGTAATAGTGTTTTACATAATGTATATAGGTTTCCTAATTATTGAATGGAAATAGTAATCTAAGGAAATTGTTTCAATGTAGTTTGTATTTCAAATCTATTTTATCTGCCATTAAAATGAGTGATGTGCAACCAGCTGATGTATTAGAATATGTTTATCTTGTAATTCAATCAAATCTCAAACGGAACTCTATTATAAATGAATTGAACATAAAATTAAGTTCAAAATGTTTTGCAATCAGAATTTTCACAAATGCAGTCAACCTTCTTATATAGCACGGGGTGTACATTTTTCAAATGTTCTCGCACATTCCCAACTAATATTAGCAGGATATTCTGGTAAAAACATCGTTGAGTGCTGGACATCTAGATTGCAATTGTACGAATTTTCTCGAACGTTTAACGATCCCAATTTTCACTAACATTTTTGACTGTTTTCTACGTTTAAAAATATATAAATCAATATTTTCTTTTGTTTAACTGATGAGCTTAACACAAAGTATACTTTAGAGAGTGTCTTCAGTGTGTATTTGGTACAAGTAGGGAGATGTTGGGCGAAATGTAAAAAAAATATACACAATTGGAAAGATACAGATAGATAGATAGATAGAGATAGATAGATAGATAGATAGATAGATAGCATGGGTGTGTAGTGATTACTTTGTATACCACAGCTAGCGGCCAACCATCTTCCCTCCCCCACCCCTGTACTAAATATTTTTGTTATCTGCTATAATTATGGCAAGGCTGGTATTGGCCTACCGTTTTCAATTACCTGCTTCTTCTCATTAACAGCAACGTTGAAAATGGTCTCCCCACAATATCGTCACTTTACACTCACTGGAACACATACTACATACATTTATTTCTGAATATCCGTTATATTAGACAAAGCACGTATTACTACACTCCAAAGTTACTACAAATCCTCACAAAATTAGAGTAAACATGACAATACGTCACACTACAATGGATCACCACTGAGTCACACAATGATCTATCCAAGCACTGGCACGCAAACCGATTCTTTAAAAAAAGAACGCTGTGCTATTTAGAAATTCAGGGATTGTAGGGATCTGATCACATGTGATCACATTTTTAAAGAATCGGTGTGCGTGCCACTGCTTGGATAGATCATTGTGTGACTCAGTGGTGATCCATTGTAGTGTGACGTATTGTCATGTTTACTCTAATTTTGTGAGGATTTGTAGTAACATCCTTCCTCAGAAAGAAATAATAAAATATCTTTTGAACATTCTGTTTGACTCTCATTACAAGAGAAATAAAGATGTGGCCAATAATCATTTTATAAGTTATAAACATCTTCACAAACGGTACGGTATTTTATACTAACAAAGCATGTCATTTAAAATAATCTTGCATTGTTGTAGCACTGACTTACGAGTAATAACGTAGGCGAGGCCTGGCCTTAAAGCAGTGGGACGGGGAGAAAAGTCATCAAACCCCATCTAGCTGAATTCAGTATATTATCTGCTGCAGTTCCGCCCGGTTTTATAATTTTTCTTTTAAATTCTTTAATTTTATCACAATTTTACTTTCTAACGTTCGTTTACTAAAATAATTCATATCATTTATCAGACAGTTAATTTTTTGCCTGTACAGTATTACTAAAATTAATTGTGAAATTTTATTCTTGTCTTGTTTCTCTTGTTTCATGTTTCACTCTTTGGATTTTGTTTACTTTTCCTTTTATCTGATGTTCAATTAGTTTTAAAAAATTAAGAATAAGCGTTTTATAATGAATTCTCTGTTTTATTGGTATACATTCTATTATGTCTAGTACCGGAGTTATAAATACACTCCGGTTATATAATTACTATGTTATGCTATTATGTATTTATTACTATTTATTGTTTTAATAATTGATTAAACGTTTGGCTTTATTTTTGTTGTATCTAAAGTTTTTTAATTTTAAGTTTTTGTGTCATAGTAATCAAGATGGAGTACAATTAATGTTTTATATAGCAAACACCTTGTATAGCCATTTATATATGACCCAATACTGTTTGAAATATTGGTCTTTTTTGCCAGATTTGTTTATTATGTTCTCTATGTAATCTTTAAAATTGAACTTACTATAGATAATTACTCCCAAATATTTTTTAATAAAATTTTACATACTGATTTATTTCCTTTACGTCAATTGTGGATACTTTTGTTTCCCTTACTTCTATGTTTCATCAACTAAGTAAAATCATAAATTTATTCTTTGCAATATTCATTTTTAATTTGTTTGCCCATAACCATTCTTGTGTTGCAATAAATACACTCTGAAGTTTAAATTCAATTTCCTCTTCTATTTCTCCAATTACATACAATAAAGTGTCATCAACAAATAATTGAATTTATAATTATCAATTTTCAAACAATGATTACAAAATATGTTTATCATATACTTCATTAAATAAAGTATAAAAATAATTAAATAAATTAAAATTAGTAATAATGAAGTGTTCACGAAGGAGAAACCTCCACAACTGCCAACCGTCAATTGAGTATAATAAATGAACATTGTTTCAAGGCGCAACTTTTTGAATTCTACTGTGTCCTTCGGATAACATCTTAGTATTATATCGAGAAGAAACAACGCGGCAGGTCAAGAACAACAATTGTCTCAAGTTGAGGATACTTTTACGAGCCAACTGAAACCTGATGGAATAAAATCCCTCTCTTATCTTAAGCTCTTTTCCCTGTGAAGGTCTATTCTTTTCGAATGATACTGCATTCTTTTCAGGCCTTAAATCCCTTTCTGTTCCCCCTCCACCAGTCTGTCTCTCTTCTTCTATCCGCCACTTCCACCGCCCCTCCTTCGCTTTCAGAGGCAACTGCCTCCCACTCTCTCAGCAAGAGTAACTGCCAGACCAATGAGGTCTCTCGTTCTTCCTCTGTTAAATACATTTCACGGGCAAATCCCAAATCCGCTAGAGCCGCCCAGTGCAATCCGCCGGAAAATACAGCGTCTTCTTTGTAGCAGTGGAATTTCTACCAACTTCAAGCATTTCTGATTTTTGAGTAATTTTGTACATTTGTCCGTAAAGTGAAATTACAATATAGATGTGACAGTTGTCGTCTCCTTTTTACGCGTGATGCAGTGGTCTGTAGCCCAGAGTTAACATCCTGGCCATGGAATCCTTCCTTCACCCTTCTCATGGAATGTGCAATGGCAAAAACGAATTGGCAGCAGGTTTCCTTAGGATTCACCGATTTCCCCTGCCTGGTATTTCCCCATATTGCATAGCACCATCATATCACTGATCAATATCTCATTACTTTCCTATTAATTTTTGGAATTAAAACACTGGTAATGAACGCCAGTAATTTATCTGCAGAACTACGGCCTTTAAAGGTCCCCAGAAATTGCCCCTTAATAATAATAATAATAATAATAATAATAATAATAATAATAATAATAATAATAATAATAATAATAATAATAATAATAATAATTAATAATTAATAATGTGTGAATAGTGTAAGTAATTCACAGTATTCTATGTCTACAGGTTTTATTCGGTGGATTAGAAATAGTGAGATAAATTCACGTTAAGTTGTTCAAATGGTGGTGAAAATAGAGTTGTTAATTCCTATAAATAAAACTTCAAAATTCTTAAATTAAATACTGTAATAATTTGTTATTTATAAAAAATGTCTAATGCTCGGATGAAGTCAAATCATGATACGCTGCGAACAAACGACCGACAGTGGTGTGCACGGCAGTGACCGACAGACAATGAACTCCAAGAATTGGTAGTGAAATATGATACAAAACAAAAACGAGACGTAGCAAAATGGCTACCAAGGCTGATTCATAAACCCACGGTCCGTGGCCGTATAAGGTGAACTTCCGGTATTCGTCCGAAAAAAATAAAGAAAGTCATGAAAATCACCGATCAGATCAGTCAATCTACCAACTTGTTCTCGGCAATGCAAATATTTGAGGTAATTCGCAATTTATTGTACCTTATGTTATGTGTACAATCTCATAATAATAACGTCACTACTTACAACGCAGCTGATGACATGCGTCAGAAAGGAGCTAAGGAAGAGGGAACACACAATTAAATATTTGATATCTACATATTGCGTTATGAAACAGCAAATTTTCATATTCGCTGTATATAAAGAAATATTTTATTGGAAATGTTAGTATACTATGTTGTGCAGTATTTGTGAAGACATTGTTGTTGTTGTTATTCTTCGATTTCTTCTTCTTCTTCATATTATTATTCTGGAAAAATGGAGTCGTTCTCTCCAGGAAATGTAATGCTGCTTTCAGTCGAAAAAGATAAGTTCATGTGAGACTCCACGTCTCATGACGCCTCATTGCAGCTGAATGGAGTCTCTGTGGATTTTGATCTCCAGAGAATCGATTGGTCGCAACTCTTTTCTGCAGCAGACCAATAAAATGATGTTACATATGGACCCCTTCCATGGCTTGACTGAGAATATTTTCTCATCTACAGACACTTCCCCTTCCTCGCGACGTTGCTTCGGTAACGTCGTGAACACCCACATTCCTGAAACCTTTTTTCTCGTTGTTTTTTAATAACCTGTGAAGGAGTAAACAATACTCATTTTACTTTTCGCCTATTTTTGACTCTGTAAAAGGAAGTATTTCACATTTGCAGTTGGATGAGCAAGGTAATTTTGTAAACAACAGTGGTCCAAAGACGTCACAGAAAAAACGAAATAGATTCGGATAAAAAAATTCGAAGGTATCAATGTTTTACTATTACGTCAAGAGTGTTTTTCTATTATTCATAATATGGAAACTAGTTAGAATCCAATAAATATGTCTTGTAAGAAAAAATAGCATCCAAACCCTGACCACCTATGTAGGCGGCGTTGCTTGATTTGTGGAGTTCTATCACAGGTTTATTTCGCATTTCTATAAATGTTCGGTTTATAGCTGTGTGATTAAATTTGACTGCTTTGCGCTTTCCAATGTAACACGTATACGTGTCTGCGGTTGCTTTAAGCTTTTTCGAGCTTTGTCCCGCAATAGGCAGTTGCTTATTGTAATTCAATCATTTTAATTTGTTCCTTCGTTTCAAATTTCACAGATATATCAATAGTCACAAACGTCAAACTCTGACAGAGCTCCAAGTTACCGTCCTTTTTTACTCCTTTGGACACAAAATTATAATTAAAATTCTACCAGTTGTACAATACAGTAATCGGACCACAGTCCATTTAAAGTACACAAGCAATAATACCTCAGATTTTCATATACAATAATTTTTTTCCATATTAAACATACATTTTCTCATTTAAGTTACCATTAATTTCTAAATATTGCTCTTGCATCAGTCTATCATATTATCAGGCATTAACCGTTGATTGTCGAAACAAACTAAACTATCCACACGACTGAATTTTTATCAGCTCTTCCCTCGTCCCACTAAAAGACATTTTCGGCAATTGGAAATATTCTTTCGCCAATGGAGCTTGGAATCTGGCGCTGGCGTGCACGTTGACTTGTCCGGTTTCACCCCTGCGAGGATCTCGTCCAGCGCGGCACCTCGCCGGACGAGACATTGTGCATTTAATTGCATGTGTGCGTGCGCGCGTGTGTGTATGTGTGAGGGTGAAGGAGAGGTCGTCCCAAGGACAAGCAAGGAAAGCTCAGTTTCTTCGGTACTGCTCAGTTATCCGCTCTATATTGATCAACGGAACCGCGGAATTATCTTGAACACTGTTGTTGCATTCGACCCTGCTATGTAGCTAGTTTATGGTGTAGAAAATCCGCCACCATTCACTCGCCGCGCACCCGCCTGCGACCCGCCTGCGACCCGCCTGCGACCCGCCTGCGACCCGCCTGCGACCCGCCTGCGACCCGCTTGCGACCCGCCTGCGACCCGCCTGCGACCCGCCTGCGACCCGCCTGCGACCCGCCTGCGACCCGCCTGCGACCCGCCTGCGACCCTCATGCCAAACGTCTGCGACCCGCCTGCGACTGCCCACGACCCGCATGCCACCCGTATGCCACCCCCATGCTACACGTATGCAACCCGCATGTCACCCATGTGACTCGCCTCCCTTCAATTTTTGTCGTGCCAGTGGCCCGCTTGCAACCCGCTTGCATCCCACCAGCTACCCCCTCCGACCTACCTCCGACGTGCCTGCGACCCGTCTCTGACGCGCCTCCAAATCCTCTCCAATTCGACATCCACCACAACGTAGCTCTTGCGCACACGTCTCTCCTGCTCATCGTCGCTTGATCTCTGCCCCTCCGCTCTCCGTCCCACTTCGCTCCCTTCCCGCCTCGTTCGCCGTCCCCTCGCACCCACGTTGCGTCGTTCCCTCACCTCCCCACTCTCTACCCCACACTACCTTTTTCCACCGTTGGCGGCGCCGCCGTCGCGACGCGTCGCTGGCTCAGCGCCGCTCATAGCGCGGGCGCTCGGAAATCCGCTGGCGCCATCGCCGCCTTCGCCGCTAGTTGCAGAGCCGTTCTCTTTGACGACCGTCGAACGTTTTTATTACTGCCTGTTAGCGGCTGCGAGTGAAGGACGCGGCGCGAGCTGTGGGGGCGTAGAGGGGGGCGTAGAGGGGGCGTGGAGGGGACGTGGAGGGGACGTGGAGGGGACGTGGAGGGGACGTGGAGGGGGCGTGGAGGGGCGTGGAGGGGGCTTGGAGGGGGCGTGGAGGGGATGTGGAGGGGTCGTGGAGGGGTCGTGGAGGGGGCGTGGAGGGGGCTTGGAGGGGGCGTGGAGGGGGTGTGGTCGAGCGTAGGCGGGTGGTGACGGGTGGTGGCGGCGTGGGCGGGCGTGAGCGGGCGTTGGCGGGCGTGGGCGGGCGTAGGCGGGCGTGGGCGGGCGTGGGCGGGCGTGGGCGGGCGTGGGCGGGCGTGGGCGGGCGTGGGCGGGCGATGGGTGGCGGTGGTGGTGCGTGGGCGAGCGGTGGCGGACGGGGGCGGCTGGGGCGGGGGGCGGGCGGGGGCGGGTGGGGGCGGGCGGGGGCGGGCGGGGGCGGGCGGGAGCGGGGGCGAGGTCTCCCATCTCCCGCAGCCATCGATCGCCGAGGGACCCCGCAGCGCTTCGCGCGCCGCGCGCACGAAATGTCAGCTGCGGCGAAGTGTCGGCTCCCGGCCCGCCCTCTCCTGCCCTCTCCACGCCTCGTGCCCGCACCTGCTCTGATCTGTCAGCCAGCCCGCCGTGATCCCTGCCTTGCGTCCCTGCGCTTTCACATCGGCGGCCGCCCACTGCACGCGCGAACGGAAGTGGAACGCGCTCAGACGACGCATGCGGGCACCACCTGCCACGTCTCCTTCTCTGTCCTCTCTCCCACTTCCCATCCCCACTTCTACATCACCGGCTGAGCTAGCTCAGAGCCAGCGTTGCTGCTTTCCCTGCAGTGATTCTGAGAGAGAGGTCCCAGAGTTCAGTTCAGGATTTTCGACACTACCTTACGTAGATTCAATTCAGTCCATGGTTAGGTAGAATTCAGCCGCTGTGTGAAGGGTATTTTTTGTTACGAGCTGCTCGAATGGGTTCTTTGCCGTACTTTTTCCGATTAAGACCAGACGAATGCCGGAACAGTACTCTAACAAACGGGTTACTACCACGCGCGATCTATCTTTCCTTTTCTTCATCACATCCTCTTCCGTTACATATACGCATTTACACGTACATCCGTAACACTACCACTCATATCGGGAGTTTAGAGTTCGTCTCGGCTATGTCAGTGACACGCGGGTAGAGATATCCGGTAGGGTAACTTGTCGTGTAATCGTCGCCCAATATCACCATCTAGCGTGCGATAAAACCACCTTCCGAGATAGTCCATTCACTACGTTAACGGGACAAATGACAATAACAATTGACGTCCCCGCAAACAGCAATCACTGATTACTTACCCCTCCGCCTCTTCCATCCTCGCCTTTCTCTCTCTTCTGCCTCTCCCTCCACCCCCACACTGACGTCGCGGCCTCGAGCTGCAGGGGCGACCTGCGCTTCGCGTGTTCACGCCGCTGCTGCGGGACGGGGAATTGACACAAACATTGACGAAGCATGTTCAGTCATTTAAAGGAAAAGTACAATATCGACGAGTGTTCAGAAATGTCACAGAAATTGTTGAACGACGTGGGACGTTCAATTCGTCGGCACTACTGGGATGCAAATGCAGATATTTTCACATTTATTTCAAACAAAGTATTAGAACAACACTTTAAACCGTTAAATTCATTTGCAGCTTTAAAATTCGACGAGTGTTGGAGCCCATTTTGTCAATCACCAAGGTCAATTTCTATTTGTAGTTTACGTGAACGAGTATCACTATTCCGTGTCTAAAGAATATTTGTCTTTGTAATCCATCAACCTGTCGATCCCCCGAACCCATCCATCTAGCTCTTCATCCATCCAACTTTCGGAATACCTCGCGGCCGTCTGTCCATCCGAGCATTATCTATCTATCCATTTAACGATCCACCTGTGCATGCATCAGCCGTGCATTCAGCGTCCGTCCGTCCAACTCTCTCTTTCTCTCCCTCTCTCCCGTTTCCTCTCCCAATAATCGAATTGGCGCCTCAGTCGCGGCGGAGATCCGGCCTGCCATCCGCACCCTCCCAGTTGGACCGATCTTTTGATTTGATGGGGTGGCCGGTGAGCCCATTGGCGGTGGAAAGTTGCGTTGGATGGGAGAGAAACGTTTCCTGGCCCTTTATTCAAGATACTACTTCCGCATCAGCCTGGAAGTCGTTGTAAGAAGCATCGGAACCAACCAATCACACCCTGTTTAGAATTCTTCTTCTTACAGAAGCATACGACGACGCAACTACTTAGTCGGCGTTGAAGTTCCCCCATCTTCAAGAATCGATCCCGGGTTCTCCGGGTCTTTTAGAAATCGCTGTTGGTATGATTCAAACGATGGCTTTTTTTTTTCAAGAGATGGCCTTAATGCCAAGCAGGGGACTTAATGCAAACCAACTAACTCAGATATCGTGTTTCATTTGTGGCAGTGATTCACTGCGGATGTGATATGTGATAACATGCCTGGTGCCATCCCTTCCTCGATTCGCGAAACAATTCTTCCGCCCCTGTGATATCGCAGGTCGTTGGCTGCCACATGCGGTGCGGTACTCCTCTGACTCCGCAGGTTCCACTCCCTCCCCTACCCCCGCCCCTGTTCCCACCCTGCCCCGCCGCCGCCTCTTCCTTCGTCGCCACTTCAACTGCTGGTTCGTTCGCTTAGCGCCGTAGTCGATGCTGCTGCCGGTGGCGCTCGCGTGGCCGGATGCTTTCTTCGCCTTTCCTCGAAACCTCGGAAAAATGGAGTCACGTTTCTCCGGTGGCGCGCTATCGATTGTCTATAAAAGCGAGCGTCCGTTTGGGCGCGCACCCTCGCCCGCCGATCGGCTGGCGGTGCGAGGAGGCGGGCGGGCGGGCTGGCGGGCGGGCGGGAGGGTTGGCGGGCGGGCGGGAGGGTTGGTGGGCCGGCGGGTGGGCGGGGGGGCGAGCGAGCGGGCGGGCGGGCGAGCGGGCGAGCGAGCGGGCGGGCGGGCGAGCGGGCGAGCGAGTCGAAGGACCAGAAAGCGAGCGGGAATGAGGCCCGGGAGGCCAAACTCTGCTCCCACGTGCGAGTTCCAATGCTCATCTCATGCACTCGAAGTGTAGGGGGCAATTATTACATGAATTTTCGTATTTTAACGCGACTCGCCTAGTTATGGCTGTCGCTCGTATTAGCTCGCATTAGCGACCAAAATCATCACGAGGCATCACTGAAAACAAGATTAGAACATGCCCCTAGCAGTTCTCGGCATTGCCATTTGACAAAAGCAGTAAAACCCTCTAGCACTTTTCTCTTCTCCTAGCAGAACATTATTAAGAGGAGTTGACTAGTTCAGGAAAGGAAACCGCTGCATTTGATCTATGGCAGGTTTACCGTTTTTGTAATAAACTGTGTAGTTTCGTCTATGAAGCAGATCATTGAGAAACATAGAGAATTTAATAAATTAACACACATGCTCTTCATAGATTACTTCAAAGCTTTTGACACCATAAACATAAATACACTATTTAAAGTATTGAGTCATAAAGATCTCCTACCACAGATTATTTCTGTCATTAGGAACATCTATAGATACTCAGATATTTGTATCTAAGGCCAAGAGAATAAGAAAGAGATAATAAACGAAGGAGTAACACAAGTAAGTAGTCTATCTACAATTCTTTCTAATTTATATTTAGATGAATCATTAAATATGTGGATATCCAGACTAAAATCTTATAGTCATGGCATAGGACAAGAAAAAAACAAATTACCTTATTCGCGGATGACCAATTTATAATAGCAAACGATGAACATCGCCTCCAGAAAGCACGGTTTGAATTCCATATGCACCTGAAATGTACAATTTCTACATATCATCTACAAAAACAAAAGTCGTAACTTTTGAAGGAATGGAACCGATTAGATCCAAATTAGTTGTATAAAATTCACCCATAGAGTTTCAAGTTTCAATTTCTTGGGGTACTAGGGGGGAAATAGATACACATGAAGATATTGGAAGACTAAATCGTATGAGCGGAACAATCCTGAGAAACCCTGAAAACGGAAGTCAGAAAGGACACTATGATTAAATTTTAAAATGTATCAAGTTTCCCAACACATTTTTATGGAAATGAAAATTGGACAATGACTAAAAAGATAGCACAAGACTACAAAGAGCTGAAATGAGATTTCAGAGATCAGTAGTTGGTTATATAACTTATTAACAAGAAAAGGAATTTAGAAACTCGTAAAGAAGTTGGAGTATGTAATCGCCAAAAAATTAATTACTACGGAAATTCGAGGACGCAGCACATTGAAAGGATGCAAGACAACCGCCTGCCGAAAAGAGTTCTACAACACCGCCCACAAGGACGGAGAAATCCTGGCCGTCCGAAAAAGCGATGGGGTGACCATATGGGAACGGAGGCGTAACGGGCAGTGCCTATATACTTGAAAGAGAAGGAAGTTTCGAATATTTCCAGTTGCCCCAAAATGCTGCCCTTTCGTAACCGACGTTAATACGGCATCTGTTTTTGGATGCTTCATTGATATGCGTAACTTGGACATAAGAGACGATACAAAATGATACAAAATTTCCTTCCGCACAAAAGTGCTACAAGAAGTGGTCAGGGTACAATTAGGACTAGATCGGACGTAGTAGTTTTTTATACACCAAAGGAGTTATACGAGTTCTAATCTCGGCCAGAACAAAGACCGAGGTCCAAATGCCAAAAAGACCGAAGGTCAAACCATTAAATATTAAAGGAGATCATTAGAACCAATTAAGGCTCTTGGTGCGTACAGGTTTTTATTATTTATCTAATTTTAATGATTCAGTTTTACTTATTTACTAATTAATGAGCTGTAAATTTGACTCGATTTGTCGTTTCATATTTCCCACCTACAATTTTCTTTCATAATTATCTTCCGTAGGAGAACATATAGCATCATTCAACAGTCTTCATATTTCCCTCGTAACCACGATCTTTTCTAACCAGGTACATTATATAGTGTATATCGTGCTCCGTATCGAAGACAATGATATGCAAAACGTATCAGTACAAAATACATTAATACATGAAACGAAAACATCGCGAACTTTCCGCCACTCATTAAAAAACAGAGAGCGAACGTGATAGATTTTCAATCTCTTGTAGTAATGAGATATTTTGAAGAATTCAAGAGAACTTCCATAGAAAGCGTTATCTCTATTAAATATTATAATTAAATGCAGCGGAGAAAATTACATTCAAGATAGGAAAGTGCAGTGAAGGAGTATTCCCAGGAAGACAAAATTGATCACATTATAACACGCAAAAGATGTATGAGTTAAGAGAAGACAATATTATAGGGCAGATTAACGGCGAAATACCGTAGCGATGTGGAGACGACGTGTAAATGTTCTCGTAATTGTGTGGAAAGGCATTTTGCCTTTGTACCACTTTGTTTGCGTTTGATTTTTTACGCGTCCCCAACACTACGACTGCCTCATGTATATCTTTGTTCATAACAACAATTTCATGCAAGATTGACAAACTGTAAATAATAACATTCTTTTGCAGCAATTCATGTCTGATGTTTACTGTCAGTGAAGGGTGTAAAATTTGTCGACCGTGTGAAGAATTGGCCGATTTAGAGGCCGCATACAAAGTTTATAACAAGCTATTACATTGCATAATGGCAGAGACATTATTTATGTATAGACACCGCAAAAGCTTCACGGAAAATTGAGCCACGATTTTTCTGAAAATTTTCAAACATTACATATTCGTGGGGTTGTTTTCGTATTTTTCTAAAAAAAAAAGCTAGTTTTAAATCTAATAAAATTAGTATGTCAGATAATTTTACCGTCATTCAGACTCGTATTACAGGAAAATAATTTTTACTTTCTTGTCCTCACTTCATAATAAGAGAAAGATTTTTAATCGTGGGCCGAAAATCGACAATTTTTCGGCAGGAAAACCCTTATTTCAGAGCCATTGTAACGAGAAAGTGAATAAACTGTGTTTCCTTATGTAGTACTTTTTCTCCAACATTTTTCTTCTTCTCCTTTTGCTGCAACGTATTCTCCAAAATGGGTATTCTTCAATCAATTTAAAGGAACACGAGGCCTTGCAAGTTTGAAATGGATATATTAATGTTTGAGGGTATTATACATGAAGGCATTTTCAGAATTTTCTCAAAATGGCTACAAATTTTGGGATTTCACTTTGTCCCCGGATGGTTATATGCTTAAAAGAATGGCGCAAGTCTCATTTCCTGTAAAATCCCGGACTTTTTGTAAACTGCAAAAGTTAAAATTTTTTCGGCGTGTTCCTGCAACTACAATGTTAAAAATGGAGGGGGGTTTGTGCTATTATCATTTCTGACTGCGATTTCGTTGCATTTTTGAAAATTGCAAAACAACAAAACTACAAATTTCAAGATAAATATTTTTGTTAAAAATTAAATGCGTTATAAGAGATCAGATCTTTAAGTCATGAACAATTTTTTGAAAAAAACTGGTAGTATTCCCTAAATTTCTGCTTCAAATTAAAACAAGTTATAACAATAAACATTTCCTCAAAAACCGTTCCTAATTTGTTTTTCAATTTTTCCCCCATAGATAGAGCAAGGGACGTAAACGAATGGAGCAAGTCTCGTTTTAGTTGAACCAACTGAAATTTCGAAAATTGCAAAAGTTATTAATTATACAAGAGATTATTCGCACTACTAGTTAAATAACTACCGCCGCTGTTAACTTACAGACCCAGTAGGAAAATAGGCACAGTGAAGTAAGCACAAAACTTACCGGTAATATACGTAAGTTCTTTTAAGGAAAAACCTACAATTTCCATCTAAGCAGTAAGTACAGCAAATCATTCAATATATTATCTCTCTTACTCATTTAAATACGTTAATCCGTTACGTTGTCTTTTGAAATATTGTGTTCATTGTCTTTCACTGCTTCAAATACTACAAAATATCTTTCAATTTATATTTAACAAGTAAAGAAAACAAATTAACAAAAAAAGATACCTGGAAATGAAGAAAAATAATGAAAATTTGTTTTACATTTAGCACAGCCACTGCACGTCACCCTAATAAACAAGCTACCACTGAAGTTCCAAAGTGTATGTCGGAAATAGAGTTCGATGTAATCGAAATAAGTAGTCGATTAGTTATTTGTAAGTAATACGTAGTCGAGGAGTTATTTCAAAATAGGCGTTTTTAAATAGTTCTCTGTATTGGCACGAAATTTATTTATATATTTCTTTATTCAATTAAGTTATCATTGCTTTGATGTATTGCTTATGTGTTGCATATTCCCTCTCTGACCTGTCATTGGTTCAGCGCTTAAACATTAATTTTTAATTATTTGACTTTAAAATGTAATCAATATATTACAGTTTTAATCTCATCTGATATGATTTTGCAGAAGGGCTGGATGGTCACACTAAAGCCTTGGCTCATAAATAAAGCAATTATCATTATATCATGTGTAGGATGGGAAATAATTGTGTCTGATGAATTTGCACATTCCTGTTTATTTTATATCATAATTAAAAAATCAATGCATGCGCAGAAGGTAGAGCTTAGTTAATATGTGCAAACCGCTTTTGTTGTCAGATTTTATTTCCTTCTATTTTTTACTTGTTTAGAGAACAAATTCTTCACGTTTTAAAACGAAAATAGTTGATAATATTACGACAATCGCAAGGAAAACTCTGTACTTGAAAACCGCATGTACTTTTATGAAGATCCATCAGCAGAAAAAAAGGAATAGTAATATTGGGATTAAGTACGTATCATGTAAAAATATATAAAGCATCACAATCTGGCATTTAAAACATTTAACACTCAAAGGTCAGAACAAGCACAAACTGGAGAAGGAATGACGGGAAGCAGGTAAGAGTGGTCACTTGCTTAAGTGGATGACATTGTGTATTCCATGGAGAGTAATAGAACAGAAATTGTTCTTGTAATAAGATGATTTGAATAATCTTTGGAAACGAGAAACATTGAACTAAATATACCAAAAGTAAGGCGGAAAAATACAAGAAAAACAGTTGTGAATTTTTTTTGTGTCAAGAGGAAAAAGTATAAAGAGTTGAAGAAGTAAAGTAGCATTTCGTATTTTACAAAATAAATATAATAGATCTAAAGTTGCATGAAAAGGGGAAGGAGAATGAACTGGGCACACATTCTTGTGCGAAAGAACTAAACAGGGATGGGAGTGAAAGAAAGGAAATAAATGCAAGCTCATTAATTAATTATACGTTCAACCATCCAATTATCTTGAAGAAAACTATGATCTTTAATTCGGTAGATAAAACCATAGATTTGTCTGACAAGATTTTTTACAACTTAGTCAATGTTTTTTACAACTTTGTCAAAGTTTTTTACATCTTTGTCAAAGTTTGAGCAGAATTTGATATATCAAAAGTGTTCATAACAAATCTAAACCATCCACTTATATTCAAGAACAAAATATTCCCAAAATTTTCTTCCAGCTTCCTTCCATTCGACCTATAATAAACTGAAAGATTATTTAAAAAAGAATTTCAACATTAGGCTCAGAAATAGTATTATCAATAAAGGAAACGTAATTATGAAAGACCCTGTTCACATATTAGATAAACACATCCTTTAATATGATGGCCTGATTGCCCGTTGCCGCCGTGCTCGTGCCACAAAGACAAATGAACAAAGGCTCATCTCATTGTTGCCAATCATTGCAGAGAAAAATATTAAATTCTTGTGGGGTGGCCAACCGCCCCGGATAGTGTTTTAGATTTGTTATATGACGAGGAATTCTTTTCAAAATGGTATGGAAATCAATAACTTGGTGCTTATATGCATCAACTTTTTTCATTGGCTCCCTATTCCATTGTTTTGTTTTAACGTCTACTAGCTTTAACGTTCCCCTCCTCCTCCCCCTCCTCCTTCCCATTAGTCCGATCCTCCTGTTACTTTCTTCTTCTTAAACTTCACCCGTCCATTCCTGCACGCAAAACGCAGCCGATGTCCCATCCCCGGGCTGTCGGGCCGCTGGGCTCCTTCCGATTCTCAAGGCGGGATCCACAGGTTCTGGCAGGAGGTGCGGGGCGGGCGGGTGGGAGGGGGCGGGCGGGTGGGAGGGGGCGGGGGGAGCGGACGGGCCGGGCGGGGCGGGCGGGGCGGGCGGGGCGGGCGGGGCGGGCGGGGCGGGCTGGCCGGGCGGGGCGGACCGAGGCGAGGGGAGGCGGGGAGGGGCTGGGCGGGGCGGGGCGGGGCGGGGCGGAGCGGGGTGGAGCGGAACGGGATGGAGCGGGGGCGAAGATGGGAGTTTGGGCGGGGCGGTGTGGGGCGGGGCGGGGCGGGTCTGGGCAGCACTGGAGAAGCGCCTGTCTCGCGGCGCCACGGCAGCTTCGCACTCGCACTTGTTGCCAGCTGTCGCCGAAATATAAAGACGTCACTCATCCGCGCGCGAGTAACGAGAGACTGACGCGGTTAATATTGCGTGGGCGGCCCTGGGGGGGGGGGGGCGGGGACAGTGGTCTGCGAGTTGCTCACAGGCGCCGCGCCGCGTTGCTCGCCCCGCTACTACCGCCATCTGTGCCGTCTTCACGCTGGGAAAGTCGTTTCACGACAAGCTAGAAAATGTGGTTTCTGTTAATTGTGCTGATGGTTGTGGTCGTCAATAAAAAAACGCAGTAAAGCGCTGGAAAGTGTATGAAAAGAAATAAGTATTTCTTTCCAAATAAAAGGCCAACTAAAATTTAATATTATTTCTTTATTCTGCACAAATAGAAAATTATGACGCTCGTCATTCATTACGGAGCCTTTGAAACTTCGACGCTCTGGGAACGGGATTTATTGAGGAATTAATAAGTGAAGTCGGAGGCAGGAACAGCACCGTGTACACTATTCTTGTTCTCGACACAATTACCTCCAGCAGCTTGGCGACGCGGTGCAGAAGTGGCGCTGTGGTGGAGGAATGGAGGGGAGTTATGATGTCACCGCTGCGAGAAATGGGGTATTGGGGGGATTGCAGCGGAGTCGTCGAGGGCGTGTAGCAGAAATGAGTCTGATTCCCTCGCGGGGCACGTGGAGAAAGCGGTGAGGAACACGATATTCCCCTGGAGACGATAGCGGGGAAGTGGCTGGAAATTGATCGTGAAACAATGAGGGAGCACGGGAACGGGAGCGGGGGCGTGCGGGGTTCGCTCGAAGGCGTGGCTGAGTCGATGGTTAAGTGCAATGGTCGTGGCGGCGGTGATGAAATGGCGGCGGCTCGTACCCGTGGGGTGTCTTGATTGAAACGAAGGTCATTGCGGGTTCCGTCGCGGGGTCCGTCGCGGGGTCCGTCGCGGGGTCCGTCGCGGGGTCCATCGCGGGGTCCGTCGCGGGGTCCGTCGCGGGGTCCGTCGCGGGGTCCGTCGTGGGGTTCACCGCGGGGTTCGTCGCGGGGTTAGTCGCGGGGTCGTGGCGGGGTCCGTTTCGGGATCCGCTGCGAGGTCTGTCGCGTTGTCCGTTGCAGGGACCGTTGAGGTGTACGTCGTGGGGTCCCTTGCGGGGTTCAGTGCAGTGTCCGGTGCGAGGTCCCTTGCGAGGTCTTTCGCGGGGTCTATTGGGGGGGGCCCGTTGAGAGGTACGAAGAAGGGTCTGTAGCAGGTCCCTTGCGAGGTCCGGTGCGGAGTGTGTCGCAGGGTCCGTTGCCGGGTCCGTTGTGGGGTCCGTGCGGTGTCCGTTTCGGGGTTCGTCGCGGTATCCGTTGCTGGGCCTATTGAAGGGTGCGTCGCGGGATTCTTTTGAGGGGTACGTAATGGGGTCCCTTGCGGGGTTCAGTGCAGGATCGGGAGCGAGGTCCCTTGCGAGGTCCGTCACGAGATCCCTTGCGGGGTCTTTCGTGGGGTCTATTGAGGGACCCGTTGAAAGGTCCATTGCGGGGTGTGTTGCAAGTCCTTTGCGAGGTCCGTTGCGGTTCGTGTTGCGAGTTCCGTCTCGGTGTTCGTTGCTGGGTCCGTTGCTGGGTCCTTTGCTGGGTCCGTTGCTGGATCCGTCGCCGGGTCCGTTGCGGTGTCCGTTGCGGGTCCGTTGCGGTGTCCGTTGCGGGGTCCGTTGCGGGGTCCGTTGCGGGGTCCGTTTCGGGGTCCGTTTCGGGGTCCGCTGCGCGTTCCGTTGCGGGGCCCGTCACGGGGTTCTTCACGAGGTTCGGTTGCGGGATCCGCGGCGGGGCGATCGGTACCCACTATTCGTCCAAGCAGACCGCACACGCTGCATTGTGCTCTGCCATCACCATTTCATTCGCTATTGCATAATTACAGCATAGACAAGCCGTGTTTTACATCCATCACCCCTCCGTGTTACGCGCATACATAAAGCAGGCGTGGCCGCGCTGCGCGGAACGAGAAGGGGCGTAAGCTCGTGCGGCTGGCATGGTTCCTCGCCAACCCCCACGTCTCCCCCCCCCCCCCGCCCCGCCCCGCCCCACCCCACCAGCCCGCTTCCCGCAGGGTCCTCAGTCTCAGCTACAGCCGCTCTGAGGACACTCGGTGCTCATGAGGGACTCTCTCTAAACACTGCACAGAAAAATGCACTCTCTTACGCTTATAACAACCGACTGAAATGTATTTTTGTCGAACAACCGTATTGCAATCAACAATGAATACATATTAACGGTCAAACAGCAGTGGAAGCTTGAACATAATTCATTATTTTTTTTATTTTTAAAGTCATCGAGATTCTTTTGTCGAAGAATATCTTCAATTATTGCATATTTTCTTCAATTTTGTTCTCTTATGTCATCTTCAAGTGTTTACAAATACGTCCTTAGCGTGCTTTTACGTTAATTACTGACAATATCCATGATATTTGAAAACCTACATAACAAAAGAGGGGGATCATGGATCTTCTCGGCCATTCCTAACCGCTGAGAAATACAACGGAAACCGGTCTCGTGACTTAACAAAGCAAAGACCTTTTAAAGTCAAATGTACTGCCTCCCTTTGTTTAAAATAATTTCACTACGACTTTTGTAAAAACCAATATCGTTCACGTGCGAAAATTATTATTACTAATATGCTTCACATATACAAATGCAAATATGGGGTGAAGTATTTTTCTCTTAAACGCTAAGCTTCGAATAAAACGTTAAAATATGTCTCATTTTTTAGTATTAGGGCATAGGAATCAAAACTATTTTAAAGCTGTAAGAAGAATGATTTTTATATCCCTCTAAATCGGCTCCCTGTCAACGGTTTTAGACAATTAAAGTACCAGAAAATAGAGAAAAAATTAGGAGTGGAGGTCGCTATATATTGAATAGATCGCAGCTTTTCTTAGCCAATAAAAAGGAACGAAATTTGCATTATTTCAAAAGTGCTACTGAAATAGAAACGGTGAGTGGGTGTCTTGCGCAACTTGCCAAGTTCGCGGGAAATGAAAGAGCAGTTGATTTTGCTGAGCACATCATGTTGTATCATCTCTAAAACTATTGTTTATGACTATCAGTTATAAGTTTGCATTATTTAAGTATGCAATTGTAAGTTTGAGTATTTTATTTCTCTTTTTTACATATTGGAATTGAACATTCTTCAATTATACATAAGAAATAAGTGTACGCTCTGTCTTATATACTTTCTCCCACAACCTTCCGTGTGTTTCCTAATACTGAACAAATCTTTCTTCAATTTTTTTTTTTTTTTTTTTTGTTTTAGCTATAATCAATACATCACAATTACATTACTTAGGTGTCTGACACATGTCTCGTTATATAAAAATTTTGATGATGACATTAAAAATGCAGTTATTACATTAAGGGAAGGTTAATAGCAGAATTTGCAGTTGTAGGCCAAAACCATATCCATGTCCATTTATGTAAAGTTTGTAGTAAGTGTAAAACATATCCATTGTTTTCTGTGTTAGGCTTTCTGCAGCTCTTCCTTCTATGCAATGTAATCGCATGGGTTCAGCTAATATTATTTAATTTCATATATTTGTAGAACATATTGTATATAAATTGTAGCTTTCTGCTCTCCATTTCCATATAAGCTTGAACTATGACACATCTCTCACTCCTCCGTAACCGCAATGTGCGAAATAAGGGTACTAAGTTTTAACTTCACTTATTAACATATAAATTCATTACGTATATTTGAAAAATCAAAATAGTGCTTTGTACAATTACTCAAGGAGGATATTGGATTAACATTCATATTTTCCTTGGGAACTCTATTGAGAGGACATTTATTCCTTTAAATATATTTAATTAGAGAAGTTATCTATCAACACTTTTTGGCCAATTACGGAACTTCCCTGATTAGGCCGCTGCAATATTCATTTTCGAAGACATATTTGTTAATGACGTTATTCGTTGTCATTACATTGGATTTCAAACTATATCGCTTAATATTACGAATTTCTTTAACATCTTGTGCATTTTGTTCAAATTTCGAAGAATAGAGACCTTGTGTGTACATGTACATTTTCTCTATCCAGTTCTGATTGGAAAGTTTGTTATTTCCGAAACGAGTAATTCCGTGAACATAGCTACACCAAATTTATTTATAGTAATGATAATGCTATCAAAGGAATATATTGCAACCAATTAATAATTATTAACGCTTACAATCGACGAGCCCATATGTTAGAATGCAAACCAATATTTATTAGATGGAAATAAATGTTGCACTCATAATTAATTTTCAAATTGCGGTCTTTCATGTTGGTGGAAACCAAACTAGCCATACCACAATTTAATACTTCGTTATAAAAAAAATTCTAGATATTATTTTGGAACAAACGATTTGTGATAACGGTTGCATCGAAAGAAAAGTATATAAACATGTCTAAAAAATAAAAAAAAACACTAGTCGTGTTACAGAATGGCACAGATTTTCCCGTATTAGTTCTTTATTTAATTTGGTCTCAGCTAACTATTCGGACTTGTTACATACTCTTGCCGCCCAAAGTACATTTTTAGACATTTTCTTAATTTTTCGACGTCCTAAAATTAAAACTTCATATGACGTCATTTCAAGCGCTTCCAGTCACAAATGCAGTAGTGTTTACAATTCGCTGGAAATGTGCATATTAAAAGCCCGAGAGATCGTCCAAAAATTACATGTGTGTAATTTTTTTAAAAACATATGAATACAGAAAAAATAATTCTATGTCATCTTAAACAGTGCAATTAGCACTAACTGTTGGAAAAGTTTGAAGAAAAAAATTGAAGCCATTTTTGAGGAAATGGCGTTTAAGCGTTTCTGAAAATGCAGAATTTTAGCTTTTTTTTACAGAAAACTGTTCAGTTTTAGGGAAACTTTATTTAACATTATTTAAAGTACATGTTTTCATAAATACATTAATGTAAAGAATTTGCTGATTTTGTAAATATTAACGACGTGAGAGACAAGTGTAAAAAATCCCTTTTTTGTAATTTTTGAAAAACAAAAGAATAAACCAATGTGGTGTGCATGTCATCTTATAGACTGAAAGAGTAAAGTTAAAATTTGGAGTCGTTTTTGAGAAAATCTTGTTTATGTAATTTTTTAAAATTGCAAATATTGAACGTAATATTGCTCGATAACAATCAAAATTTTCAAAAAATGTACAAGACCTTAATGAAAGAACTTACTATGGAGAACAAATTTTATTTGAAAGAAATATCTCTATCTTCAATTTTGTAGTTGCAGGAAGACTCGCGAAAATTTTGAAATTTGCGAAAATTCAGAGTTAACCGTGGAAATTAGACCTATGTCACCTTTATAGTTGTGTTTTACTCTGAGAAATTTAAGGAAAAAAGTTGCAGCCGTTTTGGAGAAAAGTTTGAAAATGTCCGGAGGGCTTCAAGTAAAGTACCCCCAAATTTTAATGATTTTTTTCAAAATCTCAAAACTTCGACTCGATTCACATGGAGAGACGTTTCTTCAATTTGGAAAAAATTCTACGCATGGTTTAGGTGCTAGTGGCGTTCACAGACGGACAGACAGAGTGACGGATAGACGGATAGGCAGACAGACAGACAGACGACAGACAGACGGACGTTTTGAAAAGAACCACTTTTACGGTATTAGGGGACCTCAAAACGTGTATTTCCGTCGAAATCTGAAATAGATTTTCCGCAGCATTACATAACTTTCTCTATACTTCGTATATACGTACGTATACGGGAAAGAAAAAAAATAGTTTCATTTGAGTATTAAATTTGTGTTCAAGTTCTTATATAAGCGCGTCAGAAAATAACTCCAATATTATTGAATATTGGTATATACACAGCATTCTAACAATTTATCGAAATCTTTTGCACCGTTCTATGCACCGTAGAGGCAGATGGCGTAAGTAATAGGGAAAATTGATCTCGCAAACGACTGATCAAGGTTAACAATATTAAAGAAGCATATCTTATGAATTGCCAATGAAAAAATCCAATTTATATAATTTCACCTTTTTTAATTATATCAACATGGGGACTGTCATTTCCAATGGTTTTTTTTCTTTTCATTTGTTGGTAGGTTTATTATTCTCAACCTGTTTCACGCTAAAATTCTTACTAACCAGTTAATAACCCAAATGTAGACACAACACTCGATGGTTTCATGGTTTAGAGTGTTGGTCGTGATCGATCTCACTAGAGTCAAAGGCACGGTGCTATCGCTATCCTTGAGTGACGCGAGAGCTAAAACGATTGCGGTGGAGAACCTTAGAAATTTGAGAGATGGCCTTTCATCAGCTGATGTCTCACTTACTTTGGCCCGCTTTGTTTCACGATGAACGCGAGGCGCTGGGAAAACAATAGCTAATTTACGCGAAACCATGCACGACAGCTATAAAGGCTCGGCAACTTCCGCCATTCGCCAGACGCCGTGGTCGCCAGCACGAACGCGTTCGCCCCAGAGCGATGGCTCTCACAGGCCACAGCTGCATTATCTTCTATGGAATACGTATTGATATTGCTTACGTCCACTGCGTGGAGAAACTGGGAGAAAACAATGCAACCTCCTGCCATGTGGGAGATGTCTATGGTTTTGTTACATATCCAACAACTCGAAGAAAATTAATAAAAAACAATAAAAAAGTTTCCATTTTGACTGAAAAATGCAAATATTGATTCTGTTATTACGCCTGTTCACATATTGCGCCTACCGAATATATTCGCACTCAGTGCATCGCTGCTCAGGTCACACAAGTATGACCTTTATTTGATATTTGATATTTTAGGCCTCTCATACGAGCGTTGTGTTGTTGCGCGACAAGATACGCGCGTCGTAGATTGACACTGTATCTTATGCGGAACGGCCACAGCGTGCGTATGCTGTTTTACAAAAGATAGTGTTATTCTACGACGCGTGTTATTTGACGCGCGTCAACGGAACGCTCGTGTGGAAGGACCCTTAAGTGTTGCGTTGTGGAACAACTAATTTTTTAAAATATTTTTGGTGTGTAAACAACTGTTAAACTAATATATTATACTATGTTATTCCAGTATTCGTGATGACAGTTTTTGGTTAAAATGCATTGCGATGAAGTGTAAAAACGTATTAATTCATGTTGAGCAGTGAGCGTGCTACTTTTCGAAATACCATTTTGTGTGGTTTAGTTCAGAAGTATTTTGAGGTTTACAACCCACTAGTATATATTTGCAATTTATGTCTTATCAACTATTCAATTACTTTTCCTGAGTATATGATGGTTAAACATTACATTTAAAAAGAAAAAAATTTCATCGGATAGAGCAAAAATATTTTTAAATGGCAAGCGTATTTTTTCCTCGAAATCTGAATTTCCGAAAATTGACAAAGTTCAATTTTTTCGTCGTCTTCCCTACAACTTCAATACGGAACATAGATACATATTGCATTAATGAGATCTGTTGTAAAAAAATAGATCTTTAAATATAAGGGCAAATACAATTATATTAAGAACAAGAAGTTTTCGAATAGTTTTTGCTTGAAGTAAAGATAATTTACTAAAAACATTATTAAAAACGTCTTCAAATGCTTTCTTTAAATATGTTCCTAGTATACAGGAAAGGACGCTTAAAAATTGAGCAGGAGGAATTTTCGTTAAATTCTCTGAATGTTCGAAAATTGCAAGTTACAAATAGTACCAGAAAGTGTGAGTAATTATAGCTTTAGAAGTTTACTTTAGTCTTTGTTTTAAACTATTCTTGCTTCCGCAGAACTAAATAGCTTCCTAAATGCTGCGTAAATGTTGTCCCTTGTTTGCATCTCCACAATAAAGGAAGCTTTGTTCCTGACATTCGTCGCATGCAGTTACCACTGCCTAGTGTGTATGGAATTTCATAAATCTTTATTTGAATAATCGTTTCATGATAATTGGTATTTAAATAGATAATGCACTCTACTTTGTTTAAACAAGTATCGGAAGCCATCCTATCATCTGAAACAGCCCTGTCCCTTTGAAGAATCTTGTGTGCGGCGTACCTGCAAGCGGCCGCTAGCAAAAGCTGGGTTGAGGGGCAAGTGGGGTGGGGCGAGGGGGTGCGGGGTTGCGGAGGCGGACGCCGTGTGGGTCGGGCTTCCAAATCGTCTGCTTGAGTTGGCGGGTTGGGGGAGGGGAGGGGAGGGGGTGGAGGGCGGGACGTCGCCCGCTGAGGCCGTCGCTGTCATCGCGTCGCCGCCTTAATAATTAATTTTCCGTTTCGCTGGCGCACGCTCTCTGCCTCTCTCGTCGTTTTTCGGCGGCTCCCCGCCGCTCCCCCCCCGCACCCCAGCTTTCCCCGCCACTCCCCGCCGCACCTCGCCTTTCCCCGCCGCTCCCCGCCTTTCCCCGCCGCTCCCCGCCGCCCCCCGCCGCCCCCCGCCGCCCCCGCCGCCCCCGCCGCCCCCCGCCGTTCCCCGCCGCTCCCCGTCGCTCCCCGCCGGCTGCATCTCGGCGTCATTGCGTGGTGAGCGCGACGTGAAGATTGTGTGACGAAATGAAAACCTCCTTATTTGCATACGTGCATTCCCTCATTTCGCCCGAGCGCGCGCGGAAGAGCGGGTTAAGTTTTGCGCTGCGGACGTTGTGATTCTCTTTAGTCCTAGAAAGAAAACCTCGCGATTTGCATACGTGCACTTTGTCTCTTAGCCGCTGGTGGAAAAAGGAACCTGTTTTTCGCTGGAGGCCTCGTGATGTACTTTATTCGCCGTCGAGTATAAACTGTCGGCGGATGCTGCTGATTAAAGTACATGGAGAGTTGCCCTGATCGCGTGTCATTAGCAATATGAGACAACGTAGAAATCGATACTATGAGCGCAGCTATTTTGTCGATAATTACTTTGGTAATTCCGTTATTACACAAATAGTTCAAATATTAATGAGGTAATAAATGTCATGTTAATAAAAATAATGGTAAGTAATTATGTGGAGATAATAAGCCATTTAGGTAACGGGTTTTCGTCATGAGATAGTATGCATACGTGAAACTACCTTTACATTCTTGTGGTATACTCTCTATTTGATATCTTAAGGAAAGCAAATTGCGTACCTTTTCTAAATAAGAGATTTAATTTTGTATTTAAGCCATACTATTTCACTGAAAAGTTTGTGTGTGGTTTTTAAAAGAATCCGTTTTTGTTTATTATAACAATTTTACTACTTCTAGGTTTGGATAAATAAAAATTATAAAAATGTACTTTAAATAAAGTAATGAGTAGCTTGGTGATTTTGATTTTTCTACGTTTCCTCGTGTTTCAATCAGCTAGATATTGAATTAGTTTGTTAATCAAAATATTTGGATTATGATTGTGATGTATTTTCCACCGAGCAATTAGTATACACAAGATCAGATAGTCCAGTATTAATATAATGACTGCAGTTTCCCCAGGATTGATATTCTCATAATATTCATATTAGTATATGAGAGATCGTACATTTTAGATTAATATAAAGCAACGTTAGACCGTGAATAAAGACACAACATTTTTTTTTTACTTACCGTCAAAAACAGTTCAAAATTCTGTTAGACGCACTCGCGTGTTCTGTGCACGTTCTCTTAAACTCCGGAATCCCTACCCTAACGCATTTACAAGGGGAATTATAAATGCAGGTGTAAACGACCGATAGTTTTTGATGATTGGAGAAACACGTTTTCCAACAGTCTCCTTGTGTGAACGGGGTTTCTCAGTTTACACAGGTGCAAAAAAAAGGGTCGGCGGCGTAGGGTTTACAATATTTTACACTTTGCAATATTTCTGCTGTAATCACCGAAGGGAAACTGCGCGACATGGGTACGCAGTCAACTGGAATGTTCTCGCAGATTCAGATTTTAATTCTCAGATTTGGTATTACTCTATCACACTGGCTGACAACGCATTGCAGCATATGTAAAAGAACTCTGGCATTAACATATCATCTATATTTTCAATGACTTAAAGAGAGACAAAGCAAAAATCTCAATCCTTGATAGTTGGAAATTTTCTCTAAATATTTAGTTTCGTAATATAATTATATGTTCATTATTGTCAAATACATTCTTTTAAAATGTTTTTCTCCCATTGTATTCCTTCCTCTGTAAATGTCAAAATGACAGTCATTTATGTTATGAGTCTCTCATTTTCGTTCTATCTTTTGAACGAAATCATCTACAAGGCTCTGATTTTGCTAGTGAAACTTCATGTTTCACAAAACAATAAAGTTCACTCTTTAATGTTGCTTGCACTGTAAAACTTTATATTCTATGACTGTTTATGGGGAAAACATCTTTTGTTTACGTGGTACCAAAACGAGATGACTGGTTTCATAGAATGACTAACTTCGGCACTGATTTCTGAAAAATGTCATTTTTTAACACATTTGTCCCACTATCTCCGAAACTACTCAAGTGATAATTTTACATTTTTGTAGGAGGTGAGTTAAGTAATATATGATTATATAATATATGATTGCAACGTGAGTACAGGAAGTTTTATACTTCAGACTTTCTGCACAAAAGTGCAAATGTTAAGTAAAAATATTAATTTTTCTTCAATATTCTATGAATGGCAAAAACTATTCAAAATATGTAAATATGTTTATATTTACTTATACATTTCCAACTAGCTGCTCCCAAAGTTTTACAGAACTAGGTCAAATATTTGCGTGGATAATGGTCAAATATATAGCCAAATTAACATGGGAGTGATAGGGTTAAACTCTTTCTATGAGTAAACTAGTAATGCAAGGATTAGAGAAAATATAAGCTCACGTAAATGTTCTTACGTGTGACTCCAATACTTTTTTTAAAAATTTTCTCTTCGTATGTATCAGAGAACCGTAGAAACGTTATGTCAGTTCCATTTACGCTTAAAAGAATAGGTCTCATATTCTGTGATCTCTCTGAATTTTCGAAATATACCAAAGTTAGAAATAATGAGAAAAATCTGCTGTTGAAGCACCACTAGTTTAGTATTGTTAACAAAAGAGCTACATCCACTAGCGGCCCTTCTCTTACTACAATTAGTGAAAGGAGTGCTCTACAAAACGGACGTGTATTAAAGCTACGTTTATGTACAGCTGTGAAACAAGGTAAATACATGTGTGTATGAAAATAAACAAATGGGAAGACAGACAAGTGTAAACAGTATTATCTACATTAACATCTTTTAAATAATGTATATTAAATAGTAAAACTTTAAGTTACATAATAATTTTTAAGTAAAAGGTTCGGGATTCTAATTAGTATTTGAATGACTGAATAATTGCAAAAAGAGTGGATGTGTTGAACGCCATGTATATAACCTGAAAACTAATAAACATAATTAGATGACTATACTTTGGCGACAAAACTTACCACTTTTCTATGCGAATATTTGAAGAAAAAAGTTCAATGATTTTCCGATACTGCGTTATGGCGAAATTGTTTCTTCTTTCCTTCCGCTTCAATTTTTCTTTCAATTTCTCTGTATCAAGTGTCAAATAAAGAAACCTGTTTAACAACAAAAGGAACTGACAGTAGAGAAACGTAATTAAAATTAGTTAAATATTGGAACAACGCCACAGCACGTCAGTCACGTAAGCGAGCCGCCACCAAAATCCGCTCAGATCGATCGATGAATATCGACTTGGGAGCAAGTGGTCCGAGCGGTATAGGCGCTGGCGTTGACCACACACAGCCTCGCAGCCATTTCTCAGCGAGTGGTCGAGCCGCAGGGCGGCCCATGCGTCGCGCGATTCACAGCGCACGCTCCTTCAAGGTCCGGCTGGCGGCGCGGCGCGGCGCAGCTCCCTTTGGGCCGCAGCACGCCCCGCGGCACCTACGCTGCGCCCTGCGCGCTGCGCGGAAGCGAGACAAGGCTGAGAGAGCGGAGGAAGCGAGTGGGAGACTGGGTGGGAGAAACGAATACGAAGGGTGGGAGTGAGAATGGGTAGTGGGCGAGAACGGGATGCAAGGAGGGAACGAGCACGGGAGGGAAGAGAGCGAATTGGAAGTGGTGGTGGGATGGGGGAGAGAAATAGCGGGAGCCCGACGGACGGAACGGAGCGGTTGGTGGGCGGAGGGGGTGGGGGGCGGAGCAAGCAGGGCGGAACGGAGAGCGAGCGGGGCGGGTGAGTGGCGGGGTTGGCGAGCGGGAAAGAGCCCGGCAGGCGCGTGGGGGCGAGGCGGGGAGGAGAGGGGCGTGCGGGGTGGAGAGGGGTGTGGCGGGGCGGGGCGGGGTTCCGGGCGACGCGAGCGAGAGGCGCCCGCGGCGGCGAGTGATGGCGCGCTGGGCGCTGACGACGCCCCGGAGGCGCGTTGCGGCGACCGCCGCCGCCGCCGCCCGCGTCGCCTCGTGGCGCCTCGCACGCCGCAACGCACGGCGTCCGCGTCCGCCGATCGCCCCAGCGGCAGCCGCTCCGCGCGGTGTTGAGCGCCTCGTCTCGGCTCGAGGGGGAGAGCCTTCTCGCGTCGCGTCGCATCGGGCAGTCGCTGCCGGCGCCGGAAGAAATGCCCCGCGACGCTCCCTCGTGATTGGGCCTTCAACGTCTCTCGCGCCCCATGCTCCGCCCCGATCCAATCCATTCCGCCACACTACTTCCGCTCCCTTTCTCACAAGGGTTGCTAGACCGTATTAGTAACGAAGGATCTTGCCAGGATTTGACATCGTCGCGTCATAGTATGTCCTGTTCCGTTATTGTTAATTGTAAAAAATGGCAAACAAAATCTACGATCGGTAGGAAATTTCATTTGTAATCGTAGGGTGCCAGAAGATGCAAAGAAATGACATTTCTCTCTGGAGACAAACATAATACCTGGGCTTGATTCCCAATAAAGAATTGCTTTTTCTTACTATTCGTATCTACGACGAATAATAATTTCGTATAATAAAAAATTCGTAAAAACAAATACTACGTACACCTCAGGAAAGAGCACTATGATGCCTGCAGCGAATATATTAGCAGTTCTCTCACTAGATTCTATATAACATGCTTGAAAATATTGTTATTTTAACGTAATCACAATGTGAAATTATTTTTGTCGGTTAATGAATTTGGCCATTCATTTGTTTCATTACATCTATTGTGTATTATTGAAAATAGTGAATTGCAGATATTCTGCCTTCTAGACATCGATTTAAAACGAATATAAAGCCATTACGTTTTTGTATTTGCGCTTTAAACGTTTACTTTTGTGACAAATTTTTGCCGTTTAGATACATTTTGAACCATTTCTAAAATAGAATAATAATTTTTATTTATGTTTATGAAACGTATGACTTATACTGGAAGTAGCTATTGTATTTCCCATTGCTTTTTTTGAATTCATTTTATGTTTTGAATGTAGTGGCCAAGTCAATCGTACAAACCCCCGACGCCTCGCTCCAGGCAAAGGCCGAGCGACGCCATTTGCCTTCTGGGTTTCGTTTCCGGGGACGCGTTTCCTAGGGGCAGCTTCGTCGCGGCCCATGCGATGCGATGCGATGCGATGCGATACGATGCGATGCGATGCGATGCGATGCGATACGCTAGTTTGGTCGCGTCGCGCTCTCTCCCGTATGGCCACGCCAGGAGGGGGCGCGACGGCGATGACGATGGCAACGACCAGCTGCCCATCCGATCGCGCCCTCGTTACACGGCGACCCCAACAGTCGACATTCCCCTACCCTGCACTCCACGCCGTCCGGGGAGATCGTATTCATTCATAATAATAACAATAATAACAATAATAACAATAATAACAATAATAACAATAATAACAATAATAACAATAATAACAATAATAACAACAATAATAACAATAATAATAATATTAGCAATAATAACAATAATATAAGTATGTTTTGCATATAGATTTTATTACAAGGTAGCGAATATTTTCGTATCAATTTTTGCCCAAAACGCTATCTGTATTCATAATTCAACTTAATTTGGTATAAGAACTGGGATAGTATAAGAGCTGGGATAGGGATTCCAAATCTCAAGGAAACATGCACAGGTTTCACTTTTTCCTCATAGTACGGCATATTTTGATAACGTTTTTGAGTATAAAATAAGACTAGAACGATGTGTCAAGAATGAAGGATTGTTTATAGAATACGAATAATTAAAATGAAACAATCATTACCAATTAAAGAAACGTAGTTTTTTAAAATACTTTCAGTCGTGTCTATCAGAAATACAAAAACAATTTTGGCGTAAATGTATTAGTTTGTTGTCGAAGCATCAGAATCTGCAACAAACAAATGAGGATGTACGCATTAAAATTGCGAAGTCTGACGCCATGATGACATACGCGGATAGTGTGGAGATTTAGTAAATGGACTCTTCGAAGATGGTAACTTTCTAATTTGGACGTGATTTTTCGTACGATGTCAATTCCTCATGATATTTCAATGTGTCAAATTGTACATTAATTTAATGACTCCATGAAGTAAAATCTACAAGCTTAAAGTAGCCTACTCCACCCAGAGAGACCTTCACAAGTTTAAGAGTTCAGACAAACTACGTGCAACGAACAAGATGGGCTTCCAGTAATAGTTCAAATTAGTCCAAATTAAAATAGGCAATTCAAATGGTGCACAGTAATAGTTGATACATTTAATGCTAACAGAACGCAACGATGGTGTGACGGTTAGCGTACCGGACTGTTGCACCCAAGTTCGCGGGTTCAAATCCGATCGAAGCCGTGGATTTTTAAGGGCGAGAAAATCCTTCGTACGCCTTCCTTCGGAGGGGAAGCAAAGCCGGCTGTCCCATGTTAGTAGATTTACTTGCATGTAAAAGATCCTCAAGCCTAAATGACGCCTCTGAGCTAAATTCAACTCGCCTGTTTCTCGCCCAAGAAATACCTCCTTTCTCTGCTAGTTGATGAAAGGAGCGTAGCGAAATTTGCGTGGTCAGACGGAAGAGCGGGCCTGATGGCCCGAGTCTCGCCACGTAAAATAAGGCAAATTCAATTCAATTCAAAAGAATACAAAGTGCCGAAAATGATAATAAATGAAAATGATGATGACAGTAATAATAATAATAATAATAATAATAATAATAATAATAATAATAATAATAATAATGCCGATCAGATGGCCGAGATCGCTAAGGCAGTAGTGCCGGAGTGGTTTCGGACCAGAAGATCGCGGGGTCGAGTCCCGCCTCGGGCATGGATGTATTTGTGTATGTCTGTATGTGTTGTCCTTTCACCCCCATTATCATCGTATCATCATTTCATCTTCCATACCCCCAGGGCTAACAACCGTGGGGGATAAAAATCGGATCCAGCAAAAAATGCTGGTCCCCCCCAAAGAATTGTTGCAAGCACCTGCCACCGTGATAATAAATAAAAACTGAGCCACGGTAAATGCAGGATGCTTGCTTGCGTGGTCCTAGTTGGCCGATTAACAATAATAATAATAATAATAATAATAATAATAATAATAATAATAATAATAATAATAATAAATTGTTCACTGAGGGAAGAATAGAACCATGTACCTATTTATGCGTCTTGCATATCTTTTAACACAAAAGGAAGAATAAAAAAGCAATATCCGGGTTTTTGCCCTCCGGATTGTGAAATGGTCCCACTGCGCGTGGAGGCTGGGGCGCTCGAGGGGGAGGGGATGGTGGAGAGAGAGAGGGGGAGGCGCGATCGCGCGCGAGATGGGCGTGGCGCGCAACTGCGCCCTGAGGAGCCGGAAATACAAAAGATCTTCATTTCCTGAGACGGAGGGGTCTGCGGCGGCGACGGCGGCGGCGGGGGAGGCGAAGCCCAGCCGAAACGAGAAAACAAAACATTAGCATGAGAGAAAGACGCAGGCGACGGCCATCCAATACTCCCGTAGCGGCTCTGACGGCGCCTGTGCCAGCGTGGACGAAGGCACAATGGACGCAGCGATGGTTCTCCTGCGCCAGCGGCGCCGGGAAATATTTCTACAACCTTGCGACTTTATAATCATGAAATAATGTTTTATTGTATGTAGTGTTGCGAGTACTATCACTACCATCTTCGCTCAGTGTATTTAAGGGAGTAATTGATTTTCTCATAATAATAATAATAATAATGATAATAATAATAATAATTATTATTATTATTATAACAATAATAACCAAAACAACGATTACTGCAATAATATTATTATTATTAATGCTGTAGTGATCACATGAACCCACATACACACACGCGTGTATGTGAGTGTGTGTGTGCGCGCGCGCGTATATGTGTATGTGTGTGCGTTTGTATATGTATGTGTATGTATAACGGAAGTTAAAACCACATCGGTTTTGTCATATTTGTTGACATATTGAAGTTGTTTTACGTTAAGAGTGGATGATTTCAACTGATTTTTTGGAAGTAAATCTGGATTATTTGAAAAATGTAACAACTTTTTCAAATCCACTATTTTTATTGGGAGTGCTGAACATTATGTCGTAATGCATATTATCTTCATTAAAATATTTTATTTGTAAATGTAAATGGTAAATCTAAATATGAGACCTTGCTAATTTTTTTGTCAGCTACTGTACAACAATGGCCAAAAAACAAAATTAGAAGTGTGAAATGATGTGTTTTAAAACTACGAGAAGATGGGGAAATATTCTGGAATATAACAGACGACTATGACAGGGCGTGTACTACCTGATTATGAATAAATAATTCCTGTCAAGTAATTCCTAGAACGTTTTAACGAAGTAGCGACGCAATTTGTTCTCTCTGAACTACGGCTGAGCTTTGGTCTTTTAGATTCTTGGAACTTACGTACAGCTTTCTGCTTATGCGTCAGTGGCTCTAATTTGGAACAGTCTACATATTTAAATTAAAACCCCCTTTGGTTTTTAAATAGTGTAGAATCTTGTCGCGCTACAAAACGGAGATAAGACACGTGGCACTTGGCCTGCATCGCCGGATGTTGAACAAAGGGCGGAGTGATGACGCACTGGGACTTTCCGTGGACGTAGCGTGGCCAGGGCGGCGGTGGAGAGGAGGCAATGGGGGCGGCGGGTAGCGTCAAAGGACCTACATAAGGCCAGGAGAACAATGCCCCAGTCTTCTTGTTCTAGCGGCGTCGGCGACAGGTGATGCGCGTGTCTGTGCGTGTAGGTGTACTAGGGTGAGGGGCCGGCAATTCATTGTCGTGACTTGCGACGCGCGTAGGTGGTCTTGTGGTAGTGCGGTGCTTCACGCAGAAAACATTGGCAGAATGTTGCGGTGAGGTAGCCGTTCGTAAATTATCTCTCCTTGTAGTGGGTCTATTTATTTAGTTTATTTTAAACATGTTAGTTGTTTAATTGAGACTACGGTCTAGATTGTGAATAAATCTACTTTTTTACAAACCACTCTCGTCTGTGTTCCGAGTACACCCGTATGACGCCACAATAGTTATCACAGTTAACAGAGATAATTGAGAAATAGTTAATCGAGGAACTATTGTTTGTTTGGTATGTTACATTTTGTGCTAAATGGTATACAATGCTGAGTATATAATATATAACCATTACACACAATAGTGGTCGCTAATGACTTAGTAGTTAATGAGACCTTAAATAAAAAAAAAAAAAATACTATTTGTGTATCAAACGTCCAGTCTTCTTTAATTGCACCAAAGCATTTATGAATTAGAAAATATTAAATTTGATTTTTGAATTCTCGTGAATACATTTATGGATGAAACGTCCCATTCCCAATTTAACTCTGAATTGTATATGGAATATACTACTATTAATAAAAAAATACACATTTCGATTTAATTTGATTTCTTCAGTCAAAGAACAGTAAAAATTGTATGTGAAGGATGAGGTAGACGTACCTTCTCCTCACGTTCTTTTGACCTCGTAAATTGTTGGGAATTTCTTCATTTAAAAAAAAATAAAAAGCCCGAGATAATTGGAAACAAGTCTGCGACAGAGAAAGCAAAAAAGGTTATCGGATTTCCGATGGTATTTAATTTATCACTTATTTTTACAATTTGTTTTTCCAAAAACCATAACACACTATGTTATGTATGTACAATGTTATTCTTCCGAAAAATAATTTGTTCCTAAAGATTTCTCTGGTTTTGTATTTATTTTAGCAAGCTTCAGATTGGGCATTGGGCGTGTGTGTGTGTGTGTGTCATTTTGTGAAGTCCTAAGTGTAACTGTATAAGAGGAGTTGAAGGCATGAAGTAGAGTGAAGAAGCCTAGTTTTATTATGAAGCTCCATTTTGTCTGAAGATTTTCTTTCGAACCTATCAAATCCGGGTTTTTAAATATTTTTAAAATTTCTAGATTTTCTAAGATGTTCATTTTCTTGCTTTTAATTTTTAAGCACAGGATTTTGAACATTGGGTTAGGGTCAAAAGAGTGGTGGTGTTCAGTTGAATGGTTATTAATTGTTGAATTGTCTAAATTTAATATTCCGGATCTGGATCTAAGATATTCACTAATTATGAGAGAAAATTTCCTCCCAGTTTTACCCGGATAATGTTTTAAAATTAAATAACAATAAAACGTTGGGGAATGATATATCTTTTGTCTTTATTAAAGAGAACACTGTTATCACCTAGGTACTGAATATGGGAACAACACGGTATCAACTCTAAAGGGTTTCGCCTAAAAATTGTTGTGAACACAATGAACACTTGTGTGAACAATACCAAATAATTTCATGCGATGGCTGGTGATTGATCCTAAATTGACTAATTGAAGTACATGTGAAAATGACCAAGTGGATCGTCATATTAAACACTCAGTATCGAGATAGAATCATTTCTTATAATGTTTACTCAAATCCTTGTAAGTTTTCATTCTCCAGTCTTTTCCTAAAATGAACCAAACAAACTGGTAAATTTTGATAATCATCTGGTACTACAATTTCCGTATTACTTCTTACTTTTTTTCTACGTCTTCTTAAAATTCTGCCAACGGACAGAAATGAAAGCCCCATTACTGGGATGATAAGTGTGATATTCATCACATTACGAGCTTTGTTGAGGAGATAGAACCCCAGTACATGAGCAACATGCAGGTTCCTGTTCTGACCCCTTCACCCGCGTGGACATAAACTTTCTGTTTCTGGGGCTACGTAAGGTTACTGCAGTAGTAACATTATATCAGCTGATCAATTTATCCAATAGGAGAATTTAAAATTCTAGCAATATGAAATATAGAGCCAAAAAAAACGATTTTCATCAACCGTAAGGATATTATAAGATATGAAACCACCACATATATTCAATCTTTATTTACGTAAGGATAGAATTCGATTTTAAACGATATTAGTATACAGAATGATAGAACGCATAAGAAGCACGAGAAATGTCAAACTCATTTTTGAATACGAATGGACATAATACTATTTGAAACGATGCTCCCCATATAGTGGTAATAGTACTTGTTCTTAATGTCCAATATTGATACAAATGATACCAATTGTTGGCAGTGCAAAATAATTAGCTGTTGACATTTGTTCCCTACAAGAAAACATTAAAAACTGTTGTTCTTTTATGTACAAGTATGATGTGAGAAAAGAATCGAGCAAAAAATGTAGTTTTTATTATTATAATAAATAATAATACACTTCTTGCGATCATGAACTCCGTAAAATGTATGGGGGAAGCAAAGCTGTTAGATATTTAGTAGTAATAATGAATAACAAATGAATCAGGCTTATAAAATTTAATGCAGTGACCACAGTCGTCAAATCCAACATAGCGTTCTCGTAGAATAGTAATAAATGAGAAAATCCTTTGTGCGATAATACTATTGTCAGCCCAGTATAAACTATTGCGACACAAAGCATTTTCAATTCCATGAGTTCGTTCTTTTATAATTCCGAGGCAATTATTTCCCATCCCTTTCGTTGGGTCAGGGCGTCTTCCGCCTCCGGTCCTCCAGTTGTTTGCCCGCGCAGCGTGGGGGGTGCGGCGTCGGGGCGGGGGGCGGGGGGCGGGTGGCGAGTGGCGAGTGGCGGGTGGCAATTCCAGAGAATGTGGCTGAAAAGCTGCTTGCTCGTGGCGCTCGACTGTTCTGGAGGCTGCGGCGGGGGGAAGGGGGGAGCAGGGAACCTCTCGGAGCGGCCGCGGGTTCTCTGGCTGCCGCCGCCGCCACCGCGCCCGCTGGCCGCCCGAGCGAACTAATTCGATTCCGCCAAGTGGGCGCGGGGCTGCCTGGATTGGCGGCGTGATTGGTCGGCGTTTGCGAACCCTGCGGCGCGCCGCCCGCCCTACTTTGCGCGGATGGGTCCCGCGCGACACCTCCGCCCCGCCTCGCACCGCCCCCCCCCCGCCCCGCCCCGCCCCGCCCCGCACCGCAGCGCAGCGCCCCGCCCCGCCCGGGCCCGCGAGAGACCCGAGACGCCCACGCAGCCAAGAACGACCACTTTCCAATCACTTGAGATCACTGGATGGCCGCGTCCATTATACAGGAGGTCGCAAATCGACATCCTGTTCCGAAAATCATTGATCGGATGATGTTTTTCAGATATTCTTCAGAGTTGAAAAGTTTATATTTTTACTGATTTTTTCACGCTTTGCTACATTTTCAAATTCTAAATCGATATTGAAATTTTATAAATTCTGTTGAGTTGTTATAATTGATACCAATTTATGGAGTCAAATTATTTTATTATTCTATATATTCAGAACTAGCACAAAGGAAGAAGTTAATAAATGTATTGTGGATTATAAATAATCTTAATGTTAATATCATAAAGTATGTAACCGGCTATTAAGTAATAGAAGTATGTTCTTAAATTTGTTACATTCATGTATTATCACAGAAGTTGAATGTATTGGACTTGAAGTGTTTGAATGTTTTAGACTTTCAAGTTTCCTAAATTATCATTTCGACCTTTACTCTGATTTTTGTACAAATAATCCAATGTGCAAAATTTTGTTACCTGAGACGCAATCAAAAATATGTTCAAAAATGTACGAAACGTTCGAGAAAATAACTCTGTCGGAAAAAGACGGAGAGGGGAGGCGAGGCGTTGCATAGTAGCGGCGAAAGAGGGGCGACGAGTAAAAAGAAATTGCCTTCCTACTACTGGCGTTCACATAATGGTGAACTTTGGTTGTGTTGTTTTACAAACATGGCGATTTAGTACAGTTCTGTAATCGTAAATTAACCATGTCCGTTCGCGCATTTGCAATTGTTTATATGTCTATAAAAATGGAAAACAGTGTGTTCCTTGAATCGGAAGAAAACTACCAGGGAGCCATTTTAGTAAAACAGAGCAAATTTCAAACATGATTTGTAGATTTGTAATTTGAGTAACAATTAAGCTAGATATTATGCAATCAATTTCCAACTCATGTCAAAATTGTTATTTTGCTCTGTTCAGTTCAGGGACAATTTGGGGACTCTCCCCGGGAGTAATAGCGCACGGTACGCAATTGTTTATAAAATTGTTAACTGTTGTAAAATTATTCATTCGTACTTTTCGGTTCTGGGACATCAGGCAGTCCTTCCCACTTTCGAATTTTAAAAGTGGGAAATTGTTTTTAAATTTGTCAATCGGCGCTATTGCCTCTCGTTCTCGAGATAGTCAATTGTTTAGAAGAAATTGGCACATTGTGTCAACTTCCCCTTCATTTTAAAGCGAATCCATTTCCACTCTGCAGAAAAGTATATTGTTCAGACCATTTTGCAGTGTCCCGCTTATCGCCGGTAATTTTGTATTAACAATTACTGACTTAGGGAAACTCGATGGAAATGGTTGATCATTAGCCATTGCTATTCCTTAACTTTCAAAATTGCTCTTTTACTCTAAACACATTAAAATTCTCGTTTTGATGTTTGAATTCGTCTGCATGTACCTGTTTGATAAACAAGCATAGTAGCATAGACTTCAACATACTTGTTTCCACACGTTGGTGATTTTATCTTCTGAAGACCTTTATTTTATTGAATGTTCACTTCAATGTATTGTACTTGTATTGGGTTCATTTCCAAAAGGTTAATGCATATTCCCTATGCGAAGACTTACGCGAGGACTGTCGCAACTCGCACATTTAATCACACGAACGTAATGCACTGTTCACTTAAAAATTCACGCTGTGCATTATAAAACTTCTATTCTACTCCGCGCTACTTATTCTGTATTTTCTGTTCACATAGGTGCGCATTTATATCCTTGCCAAGTTCAACTATAAAACACAATTCCACAAAGGCTATTACTGATTTCTACTTTTCAAAATTCCTTACATTTACCACACTTGCGTTCACGAATTTCTCCTATTAACTTCGATTTTGCGCCAACTATACTAGAAAGTTCCAACGTTTTCCACTCTCAAGAATGTAATTTTGAAGTAAATTGGGCGATTGTTTTCCTAACGACACTATATTTTTGAACTAATAGAACAACAGTAAAGTATTGACGTTTATGTCCCTATGAAATTCAGGTCACTACGCAGGCATGAGCACAAGGACAGTCAAATTGATATAAAATAGCACGTGCACTTCACGAAAAATACAACCCTATGCGCGCAGAATATTGTATCAATTGCCCGAGGTAGAGTGTAAATATCCTGATTACCTTTAATTCTTTCTCGTCGTCGCCATAATGCGTCAGTACGCCATTTTCGTATGTACTTTGTCGGATCCACTGTCGACACGTCCGCTCCCCCGCAGATCTAATACGCAAGTCTCTTGCCGCATACCCTCTTAGCGCTCCAGTTCCGTCGGCCACGAGTCTCACTGCCTGCTTCCGAGTTGAATCCTGACCTCGAATCTCGGCCCAGTGCTCCGCCCCCCCCCCCCCGACTTTAGAACACCTTGCTGCCGCGCGCCGAATTCACACGTTGGTTCGCGTCTGTTATATACGACTCGCCGTAATCCGCATGTCATAATATATTATATTATATTATATTACATTATATTATATTATATTATATTATATTATATTATATTATATTATATTATATTATATTATATTATATTATATTATATTATATTATATTATATTATATTATTATTATTATATTACCACCAACAATAAGTAATTCAAAATTAAATAATTCTGGCTATTTGGTTTGTGGGCTGAAGTGCTGCTGGAGCAGCTCTCGATTTTTTCACCGCCCGCACCGCTCAGCGCAACGCAGCGCCAGCCGCTGTACCGTGAGCCGGTGGGCGGTGCCGCTCGCATTCCGCAGCTGAGTCAGCCGCGCTTCCCGTCACACCCCGCCCCCGCAGTCGTCTCCGTTCCCACCTCCGGCCCTCCCCGCCGGCCCCCCACCCCCCGGCCGGCCGCTTCCGCGCAAGGCGTTGGGCAGTTACCGCTCGGGCGGCGCCGCTCCACTTGGTCTCCGTCGCAGCTCGTCTCGTCCCAGTTCCCGCCGCCGCCGCCACCACCACCGCCGCCGCAGCCACCGCGGGGCGAGGAGGCGGAATTTGTTGAATCGCGGGTGTCGGCGTCGCAGATTTAATTAATCTTGCTGCGCAGCTCCACCGCCGTCGCCTTCGTCTTCACCCGCTCCTTCACCCTCCCGGCTCCAGCACCCAGTTCCCGAGCGAAGGCGCCTCGTCCCCCTCGCTCCTCCCCCCCTCGCGCAGCAATCTGTGGCTGTCTGCCCTTCCCCCTCTCCCAGTGTACGGCGCAGGCCACCTCGTCCGATTGGACCGAAATCGCCACACAACTGCGCCTCATTCATTGCGACGCCCCGCAAACGTCAGGTTTTGTGCCAGATTCCCTGATCCGTTCACCAAATGCGGAGATGGCTTCACTATGCGCACGTTTTGTTGAGCTCCCCTTTTGATAGTTTGGGTAGAAGTAGAGATGGAAGTGTGTGCTCTGGTTTTATTAGCAATACTATAAAGTCGAAGCGTAGTTCGTTTTCCGACGCAAGTATTTTCTCTATTACTCGGGAGCAAACATTTCTAATTTTCAAATGATACCAACCCCTGCTGTTGGAATCTATATTCATAATTCAACTACGTTTAGGAAACGGATGCGGAGAGATTCTGGAGCGCAGGAAACGTTTCGTTTTTGGGAAGGTTATGTTTGCCTTGCACCTCAGAAAAAGTTCAAGTCCTTTTTTGAAACCATTATTTAATAAGTAAAAATTATTACGATTCGGTGAAGTGTTTACAAGTACATGAAAGATGACTACACTCAAATGCTAGCAGCACTGAACTACCCTGCTGGACTACTGCCTCGATAACTAAGTTATCCACTCGACTCGCACACGCTTATTTTAAATCAGATAATATGTTGTTTTTTTTAATTTATTTTCTTCCTGTTCGGCAGTTTTGTCTTTCAAGGGTTTGTACATTTTTATTTTAATACACAGCATTTGGACATATAAAATCTCACTCTTGTATCTTACTACTAGCTAGTTTACAGGATTTCATACTTATATTTTTAACATATCTCAACGATTTACCCACAATACTCAAATGTTACTTTACAATATTCATTCTGGAATTTAGATGCTCCCTAAACATACATTCAAAAATTATCTTAATATTGAAGTGAAAAATTTTAAATGTTTTAACATATATTCTTATGGTGGGTATTTATTCTTATAGTGGATAACGTGTGCCTCAGAAATGGCTCATGGGGAAGCGTGTGGCATGTGCTCAGAGTATACTTCTGTCCCGTATGCCACATACCCCAAACGTGAGTTTTTTGTATTGAGGTACTTATTATCTTTTACGAAGTAAACCCACTGAAATCGCCTACCTTGGAAGCGCTCCTCGTCCTTCGGTTGCTCCCGTCCCTGCGCGCCGGGGCGTCGGCGCGCGGGTGGTGATGGCCGTGCTGTGCTGTGCTTTGCAGGGTGGGGGAGGACGGCGCGTGGGACGGTAGCGGCGGGATCATCACCCCCGGCAACGGCACCACCCACAGCGTCACCGGCCTGCTGCCGTACACCGTGTACAGCTTCCGCGTGGTGGCCGTCAACGCCATGGGCTCCAGCCTGCCCTCCAAGGAGTCCTACTACATGGTCACGCTCCGAGAGGGTGAGTACCCTGTCTACGACTGCGCGCTACTCTCTGAAAGACTTAACTCTTATTTGACTAGCGTGCTCGTATGGGCACGCAGTAAGAATCTGCAGATAGTTCGAACTGTCGCCTTAAAATGTGGCATAAATGCAATTAGAACTTCATGTTCTTTCCCGTAACATTCTAAAAGATGTCACCTTGTCTATTTCAAAATAATGAGGAGAAAAATTATTATTTTTCTCACGTTCAAAAACTTTTTTAATGATATAATGGTGTAAAGATTTCTTTAAAAATAATTCAGTCAGGTAAGGGTTAATAATGTTCCTTTAATTATAAACAATCATAATCTATTTAAAATCAAATAATGAATAATTTTCTAATCAGAAATCCTGGAAAGTATTTTAATAAATGTATTCTACCAACGTTTGGTGTATCTAGTTAAGACCTATATTCAGGCATACATTAACGGAAGATGACAATAAAATGGATGGAATCAAATAGGCTCGTTATTTTTTAATTTACTGCAAATCAGAAAGTAGCAAAGCGCGATTCAAATACTTTTTAAGACAAGTGTAGTTTTGTAAATATAGGCATGTTAATGTCGTGCGGCTTTTATAATGTTATTTACGAAATATAAAAAATGTTTAAGTTCGTATAATATATTATTTCAAATTTGTAGTATATTTTCAAATAATACAAAATTAAGTCTATTTTATTGCCTTCCATTTTATGGCCATTTTCAGTTAATATGCGCCTGGTAATGTGTCTTAACTAGAGACACGAAACGTTGCTAGAATACAATTTTTTAATAGAAAAGTCCATGTTTGAGATAAAAACTTGTTTTATTATTTGAGAACTGTTTAAATAGATGTTGATTAATTATATTATAATTAAAGGAACATAATGTAATGTTTAATGTAATGGAACTATCAGTAACCTGCAATTTTATTGTAGTTCGAGAAGTGTAGTCATGTGATTTCTTATGTGTTTTATTATGAAACATTTGTTTAATTCGGTTCCTTATAATACTTTTGATAAAATGAAGATAAAGTGAAGATGAAATGTAGATAAAATGAAGTTATTTCAGCACTGTGGCAAATTACTGTAAGTTAATACAAGATAGCATAGATGGCACACATTTCGATATATTATTTTTATTTCATCAGATCAAGACGACAAGTTGAATAGTTCCTTTTGGAGACCAAATGCTGCGTTAACCCCCGATGGCTATTTCATTTGAATTTATGATTTTTTTGCCTTAGAGAAAATGAGAATTAATATAGCTAAATTCGTGACAATAACTGGCAAGAAACTTCTACAAAATACATTAAAAGCCAGGTATTCAGTGACGTACCGCCTTTCCGGGACTATTTGTACAACCCTTACTTTCAAATCTCGCGTCAATTTCTCTGGACGCAAGCTGTAGTAAGCGTGTTACCTTGACATGCCTGGTCTACGGTATGAATTAACTACGACCATGCCTGAGGATTCGACCGTTTAGGAACATTAAAGAAATACTCGAGTACCAGCTAAGGGAAGTAATCAGCATGTACGAGTATTCTTTTAGAAAGGAAATTGCATATGATTGCACTCTTTGATTTTAAATTGACACTTCTTCAGAATTTACTTAGTTAATGAATGCAACAATAAATGTTGAAATAAATGAACACACAAAACACACATGAAGGAAACAATACAATAAACACAAAAATCTAAAATCAACAACAAATAAAAACATTGAAAATTCCAAATGACATAAGCTTACTAATTTAAACACAAGAAATATGAATAGAAACAGAAATATGAACCCTTATTATACGTACCCTTATTATACGTACCAGTATTAGTAGTTAATTTGGTTGAATTGTCATTTGCTGAATCATTAATTTCAAATAAATAATTATCTTTTGTACTAATTTCTTTTAAGATGTTGTTGAATATTTTAACAATAACAAAAGAATTAACTTTCTGTATATTGAAACAAGCATAAACATTTATATGTTCATGAATGAACAATTAAATAATTGTGATAACTGTTCAGAATAGTTATTACTTTTCTCAAATTTTACTTTTAGAAATTCAGAGTTATATTAGAGATTTTCGTAACACCTAGATTTAGCTACCGGTGTCCGCGTTTCCCTTGAAATACTCTCAGGCAAAATAACCTTGACGGTGCGTTGCTGTACTAGTTCCAAAATTAACGGTTCTGAGTTACTACTTCTCCATTTACGATTTCTGTCTCTGTGCGTACAGCTTGCGAAATACTCAGATAAATCTAGGCACTTGTGAGCTGTGCGGTAAATCGCAACACCGTCCCCCGTTGTCCATTGTTCCTTGGTTGCGTAAAGATCTGCAGACTTCTCAGGTGTGCGCCTCTCCGGCAAGGTCGTGAATGAATCCAACGTATCTTCTGCTTGCGAACGATACAGTTGCATACGCTTAATTTTCCTGATAAATGTCTCGTTTCTCCTGCAGTGGTCAAATCCAATATAATGTTCTCTCGGTCAATGCATCTCCCATCCGGATGCAGATCGTTTCGGAATGAGAACGACTGAAACGAAAACTCCAGATGAAATCGATTAAAGCAAACTTAAAATTAAAAAGGTGTAAATAAACACGATCTGCATTGGTTTCAGAAAAAGTTCTGCACGTCGTATAACCAATAGCTAATTCAGTTGTGGGCGTTCTTTGTCTAGATGAAATTCAAAACCCTATCTTTTATAAAAATTTAGATTCTTATAAGTACAAGTAAGTTTAGGAAAATCCATTTACCTCTTTTCGAGGTTCTTGTAATAGCTTCTAAAACAATCACGTTGTTATTCTTTCCGATTCTTGTTGATCATTTTCTCTACACAACCGGCGATAAAACGGTAGAATCTTTCTCTAGTTCAAGCGAAATTCGTTTGAAGGGCTAGAAAATTTATGATTGGCAGTCCCCAATGAGGTGTGAAATTTGAGTCGTCTGTGTCTGCTGTTCGTGCAGTGCCCCCCATCCATCTTGTGCTGAATTTAAAGGTGGCGCGAATTGTCAAACCACCTGACGCAAGGGAGAGACCTGCGGCCATTAAATATTTGCTATTCACATGTCGAGTCATAGAAGAGCATATTTTTTAGTTTCTCGTACTTACTTCGCAAAAAGAGAAAGTATTGTGATCGTGTTTGGAAAAACGGCAAATTTTTTAGAGAAAAACTCTTATTGCCGGGCTACGGTAAAAAAATCTGAATAAATCTTGCTACTATATCTAGTAAATTAATTCCTGTAATATGTTAGTAATCCGTATTGCTGGTCCTTGATACCGAAAAAGCGATTGATGGTAAAACGTCAGTCTGTAGTCATAGCTGTCGCCTAAACCGTTCCGCCGAATTTCTCCACAATTGATATTCTCCCATCAATCTGCACGAGCCCCAGGCTTTGGGAGTTTGAAACGGATATTGTAATTTTTGAATGCACTTTACACGAAGCCTCAATAATATTTTAAAATTTTCAAAACAAGTCACACATTTATTGATTAAACTTTTTCCTCGAAAAGTGCTTAAGAAAACCCTTTAAGAGAATGGTGCATGACTCATTTTCGTTGAATTCCCTGATTTTTAGAAAATTGCAAAAGTGCAATTTTTTCGGCGTCTTCCTACAACTACAATATTAAAGATCGAGATTTTCTCTTAACATTTGCACTTGTACGGCATGTCTGAGATGACATCATGAAATGATTTACCAACTTGTGTGCCTGCAGGCAATGTGTTGTCCTTCCGGTCCGAGGGCATCTCTGAGATGACGTAATAAAATGGCGCATTGGCTTGGAGGGTTGGCGCATTTCGTACATTAGCCAAAGAGATATGATTTCAACAGGAATCAGAATATCGGTGAAAAGTGTCGAAGACTAGTGAAAGACATTGTGTAGTTCCAGACAAGCATGGAGGAAAGGTTGAATGGAATTTATAGTTAGTTCTTTCGAACACTCACGTGTAGAACAACGCGAATAAAATAAATACACAGTGTATTTTACAATCACTTTTTTCACCCCTATTTTCATATGAAATTATAAATACGTAGAGGACACAGTTGACAAGAAAATAAAAGAGGGATATAATTGAAATGAAATATAATATACAAGGAAATGAAATAACATTCAGTAAATTATATATTCAGAAAAAAAACTATCTTGATCTTTCTTATTGAAATGCCGCATTAAATTAATTACTTTCTTCAATAAGAAAAATTTCAACGGTTTTCTCTTCACCGAAATACTGATTGATGAATGAAATGCCCAGTCTTGGCAGTTTCAAGAGAATTTTCTCCCATATTGCCACGAAGTCGGCCTTACCTTTCGACTAGCTCGGTCAGTAGAAAGGTGGCCTGAACGAGGGATGGCGGGCGGACGTTGTTTCGATGTAAATGAAATTTTTATGAGATGAGATTAATATCAAATTTAATAATCTAAAATAAGAAATGAACATTTACAGTAGTTACCATAAACCTAACACGAGCTCGTTAGGTTTTTCCCCACAATGATAATCAAAAAGATAAACTAAATTTTATGATAAATAGAAGTTTACATGTTTTTTTGTCGCAGATTCTTTATTTGGAGCCAAAGCGCGGCTAAGAACCATTCTTTTCTTTAACAAACTGCACTTCAATCCATGAGTCCATTTACTTAAACGCCTGAGGGGCAGTTAAGCTCTTAAATTACCGTCAGCGTGGTAGTCGCCGGATCCATTGATCTGCTGGGCCGGGTGGTGTGCTTCGCCGCAAAGGGTCACTGGTGACGGACTCTCCAAGGCTGCAGGGGTTGAAGAGCCTTGAAGACGGGTGCAGGAAGGCAGGATACAGAGATCCGCTCAGTCGGTCCGGTCAACGCCCTCCAGGCGATCCACCACCACATCATCATCATCATCATATTATTATTATTATTATTATTATTATTATTATTATTATTATTATTATTATTATTATTAGTAATATTATGATTATTGTTATTGTTAATATTATTATTGATTTTATTATTATTAATATTTCTATTACTTTTATTATTATTGTCATAATTATTATCGTCATGGCCCTTATACAGTGAAGTGATGAGAAGTGTAGTGTAGTGGGGGGGAAGGGAGTGTAGTGTAGTGTAGTGAAGTGTTATGCAAACTAGAAGTGAATTTAGAGTTAGCTAGAAATAAATTGGAACTATTATATCGACCCCCTAATTCTAATAGTAAACCCAATTGTAAATGTTGAAAATGTTTAGTAATTCTAATTTTAATTGTTATCATGTTTGCCACCGAGCATTAGCTCAAAGCGAACTTTAATAAATCTATCTACCTATCTATCTATGACTACCCTATTGTGTGGGGGAGCCCGTGGCACACATTCCGAGCCGGCCACCACGTATCCCTTAAGGAACCACACCCCGTCAGAAACGACGTAACCACCCCCTTCGAGCCTCTGCGGCGCCACCCACATGCCATTAAGTAAGAATTATGTCCGTCCTGGTACACCACTTCACACGATGATACCCTGGTTTGACGACAGCTGGTGACGATCACTGCAGGTCCCTAAGTCACTTCCGCGTGGTGAATTATGATACCAGTCACAAATTGTGCTACGAGCGGCGTTTATGATTGATAAGTCCGTCGGACTTATAATAGTGATGAATTTAGTAAAATATCAGCTGATTTACTAAATAATGGCCAAGGACGGCACATCAACCTGACTCGACTGAGAACACTGCGCGCTGAGATGTGAGCGCGGTCCGCGTCGCTTTGGATCTGCTTCCCAACCTCTCCCCAGGCTCGCCTGTCTCATTTTCCTCGTGTGTGCTCGCGCTAACCTTCACGAAAACCCGTTTCCTCCACTATGATAATCAAAGTTCTGCAAAGATCTACAGATTTTAGAAATCTGGTTGGTGATAGGTTGCAACCATGTGCGCACTAGAATTACGTAGTCCAATCGCTAAAGGCGTTTTAAAGGGAATTCGGGTGGAAAATTTCCAGGATTCACTGTCTCATGTGTCCTTGTCTAACACCGTGTTTACAAACAACGTGTGCGGATCGGAGTTGATCCAGGAGGGACATAATTCTTACTTAATGGCATGTGGGTGGCGCCGCAGAGGCTCGAAGGGGGTGGTTACGTCGTTTCTGACGGGGTGTGGTTCCTAAAGGGATAAATGGTGGCCGGCTCGGAGTGTGTGCCACGGGCTCTCCCACACAATAGTCATAGCTGTGCGGAGCGAATCGGAAGGAGGGGGTCGCGGACGCGTTGAAAAGACCCTGGTCTGAGGGGCGCGTGAGGGACAGCTCGGGTGGGCCGGCTACTGTAGGAAAACTACTGGAAATAATTTTATTTAATAACAATGTAAAGCCACAATATGTTCTCCCAAAAGCGTATGTTCTCAGTCATATTTGAATGATTTTAATGGGACGTATCCTGTTTTCTAAAAATAAATGTTTTTTAAGCTACTTCTCTTGGGAAGATTATTAGATAAACTTCATGATAATGGTAATACTATCAAACTTTGTAGTAAGCATGACGTTATTAAATACAGACGACCTAAAAACTAAAACGCTAAAAACCTACTTCTTTAAAACGGGTATAAACAAACATTCACTGAGTGTACAAAAAACGCTGCAAATGAAAACGCATGGTAAGGTGCAGAACTCAGTAATCAGTGGTGGGCCCCACCACCGCATCCTAATCTGCAGGTTTATTGTTCAGTTCCCTTTTGGGGCCGCAGCTCGGTGAGTGTTAAGTTTAAGAAAAAATGGGCGTTTAAAATTACAAAATTGAAGATCGAGATGTTTGCCTTAAACATTATCCGTTCTAAGAAATCAGCTCTTTAAAAGACTCATAAGTACACTCTTTGAAAAAAGTGAAGTTTTCGTGTAATTTGTGCTTGAAATTAATGAAATTGATAAAAAACGCTCTAAATGTTTTCCACGGATAAACCAAGGGACGCTTAAAACAATGGCGCATGTCTCATATCGTTGAACTCTTTCAATTTTCGAAAATTGCAAATTAGAAATAATGTGATAAAATATGTGCTGTTGCAGACCACTAGTTTATATACTTGGTGCGTAAATATCTGTCGTACTTATGAATACGAGAGTACGTCCATACGTATCTCCTTTGAGCTTTTGTCTTAGTTTTGCGAAGCGATTTTGAGAGTTCTTACCTCATGTTCACTTTCTGTATTGTGCGTGAAAATATGGCTGATAATGAAATTCATAGATTTTGAGCACAATGCAATCGCAACGTGTTACCTCGTCAAATTGTTTACTAGTGGATTTAGTCGTTTAAAAGCAGTCGAACATGGGAAGTACATGATGTCGAGCCGCATCTACAGATCGCAACATTGAGCAAATTCGTGCCTTGAATCTGAATAATCGACGAGTCACTATTGATAAAGTGGCCAACCATATGCACATTAGTCATGATTGTACATTTGTGAATGGTTAGTTCGATTGTCAAGAATGATCTTTGTTTGCGTGAAATCCCACGTCTACACACTGCCGTTCACACCGTTCAAGCATTCAAAATATGAATTTCCAGGTGTTAGACTATCTTTTTAACAATTCTCATCTCTTGTGCTGCTCAAAAAAAATCACGGTGACCATATTGAAAAATGGTGTCATGGTAACTTTGAATTGTTTTTGTAATACACTGTAATATTGTTTTGCATATACCCATTGACTTACCATCGTAACACACCATGTTTTGCAGAATTCGTGGAGTGCTTTTGTTTAAATATTTAATTTATACAATGTTATATGAAAGTATTTTAGCTGTTCTTCAGCAGTGATATTGAACGCGCTATTTTTAGAATAACCATTGTGTGTTTCATAGCTGCCTTTTCGCTGCTGAAGGCGACGATGTTTCTGTTTTGCTTAACGTAGTCTCTACTGTTTCGGAAAATTATATTAAATAAATAAAAATCCTGTCCTTAAGAAAATTACGGAAATTTCAATCGCGATCACTTCTAGGCTTAAACACAATATTCCAAGTCACCCAATACGACTTAGCCACCACCTAGCAGCTCCCAACTAGAATAAAAAAATAGCTACCCATTAGATTCAGTGCACAACATATTGAACTGAATTCATCCGGTAGGTGCTCTGTGAGTTTCCTATTCATGTGTAGTTAGATATGATTGTAAGATTAGATTTAAGTCAAATATTAAGTCAAAAAATACATATAGTGTAGTAATATACATATATTATATTGAACTACCTTTATTCATTCATTAATAAATATTTATATAAAAAAATCTCCTAGGCGAAACCGCGACCGCGTGGCGGCAGAGCAATGCGAACCGGTGATGAGAGGCAGGCTGGTGAACAACCGCTAACAGGCATCGGGCACGAACCTGGGTCAGCAGGATAGACGGCAGCCGTCCAATAAGCATAAAGAGTCTTCAATCAGGCTCGGAGTTATGGGGAAGCATTCAAACGGCGTATGTGGACGCGCTCAGAAATTGAACTGCGGCTGCGGAAGTTTGCCACGAGCGCAAACGCGTTTGCGTCGGGGGTTGGGGGGAGGCCATGCGTCGTCGCGTGAGCCCGTCCCGCCTTCCCCCCCCCCCCCCACCTCACCCGTGCATCGGGGAGGCCCCGGCGACTAGTAATCTTCCAAACGCACGCGGCTCTTGCGGCCAAGAGGGAATTAGCTCTAACTGCAAAAGACGGCGTAGCACCGATGGGTATAAAACAGATTATAGATACTGACTAGGAGGAGTTGAGGGTAGGAAATTGAAGAGTACAGAAGTTAATTTGTTAACACTTTACAAATGTAAGAGTAAAAAACTCGTAATTTGCTTTCTCGTGCTTCTATTTGTTCCCTTAAACTCCCCCTACACTGTCCTTCAAAGTATTACACGTGATTTCGAGCTAATTTCACCTTGCCCCTAAGTGTTTAACCTACGATACTTGGGCCAGTAGCCAATTTCACCAGATTTCAATAGTTGCATTTATTTATTTCATTTATATTCATTTATGAACTTAGTTATTAATTTTGTAGTTTCATTTCATGAGTTAATTATATAAGATTTGCGTATTTCCCTCTCTGTAGTGCCGTTGAGGATGAGGAAAATTCCAGAAACATGTCAATAAAATCGCTTAAAATTGAATAACATTAAATATATTGTGGTTCATATTTCATTTGTCCTTAATCTTTCTGGAGTAAAAAATATCGCCGCAGCGGAATTTACCTTTATAACACTGTTTTATATTTGAATAAAAAATATCACTAGCCGGAAAAAATATCAACCTTTCCTCTTTGAATCGCCGAGAAACCAGCTTAGAAACGGAAATCGCGAAGAAAGTTATTTATCCAGGAGCAATTTACATGTATAACCGTAATCACATTTGCAATTATATGTTTAAACAACGATTTTAGTTAATAATTTGCTATGATTTCTAAATCCCAAATTTGAATGTAAAATAAACACAGACCCTTTAATAGGACACTTTCCCACACATCTCACAAAAATAGTGGGCTTATTTTTAATTTCTATCTTGAATGATTCATTCAAATGTTTCTATCTTGTCTACTTTGACTACATTTTGCATTCCGTAATATCAATAATCTGAAATTATTCGCTTGCCTCTTTTACTTGTATCTTTGGGCTTCGTGTAACAATTGCCGAAAACAAAAACGATCCGTACAAAGGGAAAGAGGATGTTCACATACATTTGTGATTGTTAAATGGGTAACAACTAATAAAATGAGAAAACTAGATGCTATATTTCCAATTTTTCTGTAACGTCAGTATATACAGTGATTAAATACATATTTGGAAAAGCAAAACGTTCGCATTGAAATATGTAACGCATTTCATTGACAAATACTAATACCCAAAGTATCACAAAAAAGCGAGAGATCGTATTTTGCAGGTTATTTCCCCAAAACCACATCTACTTATCATTTCATGTAGCTTGATTTACGACAGCTGATAGTTTCATATGTAATGCGATTACTTGTGAAAATTTTCAAGTGGTAAAAAACCTCATATCTATTGCTACAATTCGATATTGTGCAAAAAAATCCATATACATTATTATTATGATTATTATTGTTATTGTTATTATTATTATTATCCTTTACTTCACGACTAAAGATGTTATGAGTCGGTTTAATATAAAACCTACGCCAGGTCGCTACCAGTTTGCTGGCACTTCCTAGTCTTTTGAATGACCTGGAAGTTTGGCTAAGTTCTTACACAAATTTGTCGGAACAATAGCCAGAGCTCCCATAACTATCGGCACGACCTGTGCTTTTACGTCTCACATTCGATTGATATCGATTTCCAAACTCTTGTATTTAAGACGTTCCTCTGCTTCATTGGTTACGACGTTTTGATCACACAGCACAGCCACATTTACTAGTGGACTCTTTTTTCTCCAAATTCTGGATAACAATATTCGGTTTGTGAGCCACTATCGTGCGATCAGTTTGAATTTGCTGGCCGTACATCATTGTACACAATACAACACCGGTCACCGGTCGCCGGTTTTGGTGAGTGTTCTTCGAGCATGTTTTTGGAACTTCGAGTGGGGTACAGATCTGCCAGTCCCTTCACACCAGTCTCTGCACACCCTGTCCTGTCTTTTCAAGTATTGGCACGGTGTATGTGACATTTTATAAATTCTGACAAATCTGTTTATGTAAGTCAATATCACTGATTATGTATATTTTGATCATGTTTCGTCATTAAAACCACGGCATTTCAGTTGTTCATTAAAACCACGGAAATACATTGCCACTAACAACAGCCTAAAATAAACGCGTTTTTCCCAGAATTTATAAAATGTTGCTTATACCGATCTGGTTTTAATCCAATTAATTATAAGATGATGTAAACTTCTTCATTCTAACTTATACGTCTTAAATCGTTATTTTCTTTAACGATTGTGTTAATGTTTGCTACTCAGAGGCACGTGGCACATACGAAAGAACACATTAAGTTAACGAAATTGTGGATATTATGACTATTATGTAGTAGAGGCTTCGTTGTTGAAATGACGACTGATTCTTTCCTATGTTCAGAGATTTTCTGTGTTTCATTAAGATGACCTTAGAATTAAGGTATTTAGAACATTTGCAAAACATACGTAAGAACTGTTTCCATGATAAGCGATAACCTTAAACAGTTAATTTGGATTCTGAGGGTAATGTCAAAAAGCATTGGCGTGTCAATTACGAATGGCTTCTAGAAATTGTTCTGACTTTGGGATAATTGAATTTTAAAAGCATGTCTGAATTGCGAACTTGCACCTTGAATTGAAATTTACTTAACTACATACGTAAGTTCACATTCCTTCAATTACAATTGTCGATAAATAAACGTATGTCAATACTCTATTACTTATAACGGTATTATTCTTTTTTCGCATACTCCATGCTGATGCTATATGCTTCTAAAGGCAGACCTACTGGTTAGAATGGAATTGTGAATGTTATAACAATGTATTTACATTTTTGGAACGTGTGAATTCTGGGGAGCGGGAAGTCTTAAGGTCAATATTTATATGTATATACAATTTATGCAAAACTACTGTTTTCTTCTTTTTTTTAGGCTGTAGCCTCTCTTTTAAAACAAAGGAAATACATTATAAAACAACAGACATTCCGTGTAACCACTTTCTTGATTCACATTTTTCGTTGTTCGCGCTGCCATAAATTCACAGTTTCTTTCCATCGTGTTCCCTTCCATTTTCTTATATTTTTAATTTGCATTTGTTCACAATTTCACACACAATTTTATATCTAAGGAATTGGCTTCCTAAGACGGTTCCCGGAGAAGCGAGTGTTATGATTCGTGCTTACAACAAGCTCCGCCTATTTCGCTGACAAACGCATAGAGGAAAGAAGCAACTTTCAGAGGGAGGTATTTGTGAAAGCTAATTGCTGCCTCTTTTTTGCTCCCCGACTCCCTTTTGCTTCAGGATTGGTCGGTAGCCGGCTCGTGAAGTTATTTTTTTTTTAATTTATGCGGTATTTGTTAAACAAGGAAACTTAAAGTATTTAGAATAAAATGAAAAATTAGAGAGCTGAGAAACAGGAATATCTAACTAGCAATAATGTTCATGGCAATATATGTTAGCGTTGTGACCGCATGTCCGCTCCACTCCCGCTAAGAACTTTAATCGTATGTGGCAAAGAAACGAAACGAGCCGTGTGTAAAATGGCTCGGAGAAAAGACTTGCGTGGGAACTGCTTACGGATTGACAGCAAAAGAAATAACCGTTGTCATAAGATGATAGTTTCTTATAAACAATTACGTCTCTCCAAAACGAAAGACGATAGCGGCTATCGGATTGCGGAATTTTGTATCCCGTTTAAAGGCAATTTAGAAAAAACAATAATTGTTTTTGCAAAATTAAAAAAATAATCAACAATTTCCAATTTTTTAAATTCTAAAGTGGGAAGGTCCCTGATATCCCATAACACAAAACTGCGAATTAACAATTTTGCAACAATTAACAATTTTATAAACAATTCCTAAATCCGTGTAATTCTTACCGGCAATGACCCAAATTGTGTTTGGGGAGAATATCGCAAAATAACAATGTTTACGAGAGATGCAAAATTATTGCTAATATGTACTTTATTTGTGGCTAAAATAGTATATATGGACTTGATCTTTCAATATTGCTGTTTTTGTTTTAAATGGTTTCCTAAAAGTCATTTATCGATTCGAAAAATGCACGTTTTTGCAAAATTTGCAAATTTTACAAACATATGAACAATTGCACCTTGATTGAACAACTTGAATTTATAATAGTTTTCTTATCTGTAAATCGATGGTAAACTGGTTTTTGATAAAGGTCTTGGATTTTTTTTAACACTAATATTGAAAGTAAACGTGTACGAGAATCTAAATGCTCTAAAATGAGTGTTATTTTATCTCCTCTCGAAGTAATTTCCTCAAAAAGAATTGTGTTAACAGTGGTTAAACATATACGTATAATGTAAACGTATATATTTTTATTTGGAAATATTTCCATTTCTGAACTAGCAACATCCGCCGTTTTCTATGACGTAATTTTGCTAGGCCAGCCCCCCCCCCGCCTTTGAGATTCGCTGCGGCTGTTTGTGAGGCTTCTGTACAATTTACACAGGTTCGATTACGTAATTTTACTAACCCCCTTAATCACTGCAACTGGTTGGCGTGCCATTCGTATGAATAAGCAAGTTGTACGGAAATTCCTTTTTTTATCTACTATTAGTGAATTGTACGTAACTATTAAACAATCGGCATTTCAAACATTCCATCAAGCAGCAGTAATAATCATTCCATTCTTTTAGACTCAGCCGACTATCTGCCACACATATGTCCATCAGACCTTGCTCTACGGCCTCCTTCTACTCGGAAATCGCCGGCGTCCCCATAGATACATACTACAAAATGATTCATGTACCTATTGTCTATTCTCAATATAATGAGAGTCCCAAAGATTCCGGTATGTCTCAGGGTCATTGAACAAAAGTAAGAATCATGACCGCCTTTGTAGAAGACGTAAATGAAAGTACTCAAAATGGCAAACAAATAATTTATTGATTTTTAAGACTGTTCGTGCACTTTCTACTGATTGTGTGGTTACTTGGCTGTTTTCTCATAACGAAACGCTTTCTTAGCCTAAATACCTAAAACAAACCCCTAAAATTTATAGTACAGTGCTTCTACTCTGTTCGTTGTGTATTCTAAAGGATCCCACTTTATTATTTTAAGGAGCTGGGCAGCTAACTTTTTCCAGCATTAATCTTCATTGTATTTGCGTTAGCCCATGCATTAATGCAAGCTCTTCTGGAACGTCATGGGCTGAATCTATTTGTAATACAGTCGGACGAATATAAACGATATATAAGCGATACCGTCGTACGAAAATATGGACGTTCCTTGATGATCATAGAATAAGAGAATCAAAAAGTGACACTAGCTTTATCTAGTCATGGGAACTCCAATGATTTCATTACAGCTTCTTCTTCCACGTCATGTTCAAATAGCTCTTCGCTTTTTCTCTAGAATCCTGAAGCTGATTTGTCGTTGCGAATATTTTTATAACACGTTTACGAACATTTTCTCATCAACTTTTACCAAAAACAGAAGATAGTCATAATATAAGAAAATGATCTCATTATTTGCACCTCTACATCCAAAAATACATATCATTGTCAAGAAGACAGGCTAAAATGAAATAAATAAAATTTCAAATATTATTCCCTTAGAGTAGATTTAGATTTATTTAGTCAAAAACCGTAAAAACTGTATGTGACGTATGAGGGAGAAGGTTATCTGCTCACGTTTTCTTGAGTTCCAGAATCCCTTCCCGTCATTTTAACAGTAAATAGTTCAAAGATGAGTAAACTTTTAAAATAAATAAATAAAATAAAATTTTAAAAATCGCGAGAATAGCCATATTTGAAACAATAGACATTTTCGTTTCCGAGTTATAGAAAACTTATTTGCATCGGTAAACGAATTGCAGGTATGATTTTTCTGCATTGCTAACAAAATTGTAACTCGCCTTACCACTTCTCCTACCATTACAAGCAAAAATAGAGTTCAACAAAACGTGCGGATAGTGAAGCTACATTTCCGTCCAGAAGCAAAACAAGGGGCCATCTCAACATTTGCTCAATAGATCAGGGAAACTGGACAAAAACCTGATCGAGATGGTGGGTCATTGACACGGTAGCTGCAGTACATTATTTGTTACAAACATATTAAGTATTTTTAAAAATTTATACAATACAAATGTAAACTAATTCAATATATCACTGTTTTGTTGAAATAAACATTAGTTTTCTTTTTGATAATCAGAATAGTCTCTAATTGTATAGAAACAGTAATGCACCAGAAAAGATTTTACTTTTAACTTAAATTTCTGAACCGACTTCAATTGTTTAATGTCATCTGGCAATGCGTTGTAAAGTAACGTACATGCATTGTATGTGGATGTATGATATTTTCATAAATCCACATACAATATACGTTACTTACCACGCATTGCCAGATGACATTAAACAATTGTTGCTACTAACACTATTGAACGTGATTTTTACGACGTGTGTTGTAATTATAAATATCAGTATTGCCTGAAAATATGTTCCCATCGTTAAGTAAGTCACTTTTGACAAATATTACAGAATCGTAAATATATAGGCATAGATAGTAGTGGTAAGATTCACTATGATAAATACGTCAGAGTAATATGTTATTTAAATATAGAATGGGCTTATGCAATAGTACTGTGTTTAATAGTTTAAACGTGTACTGAGTTATATTATGAAACTTCTAGTAAAACCCTCAATATCTCAGAACTAGGTCACTGTGAGATAGACCCTTGTTGTACTGAGCCATTCAATATTTCTAATGCTTCATATTGCCGGCGAGTATAATACGTTTAGAGGAATGCACTGGCATGTTAGCCCAACTTGTCCCGCCGCCTCACTGTAGCGAGGTTCGAATTTTGTGGCCTTGCACTCGGCGCGCATTCAGTTAGCGTCGGGGCGGCGGTGGGAGGAGCTGCCCTGCCGCCGCGGGCCGGCGCGGGGCGGCGCGGGGCGGGGCGCGTCCGCGTTCGCGTGGCCCGACTCCATTTCCGCCTGCGGCCGCGGCCGCCGCTCGACGAGCCAGCGCTGCCCGGCGTCGCCGCCCGCAGCGCCAGGGGGCGGCGATAAGGGAGTGTGTTTCACCTGCGGGGCGCCATGGCTCGCGCCCGGCCCCGGCCCCCACATTCGCACATTTCTGCTTTCTCGCAGCGCGACCTCACCCGCCCACGCACTTACCAACTCCCACTCATTCGCTCTCATCGCAACCCCTCGCCTTCTCCCACCCCGCCCCTCCCCCTCCCCTCCCTCTCACCCGCCCGTCTCGCCTCGACTCGCCCTCACCTCACCCTCGCCTTCGCTCTCGCTGTTGCGTGCCCTCAGGCCAAAGTGAGACGCGAGACTTGCGCCGCAGCACAGGATGGGGACGGGGTAAAACGGGCGGCGGGAGTAGTACAATGCCAGGAGGGAAGCAGCGGCGCCGTGGGCGTGGGCGGGGTCGCGGTAAACACGCGCGGGAGAAGGGAGGGCGACGTGAGTGTGGGAAGCTCCCGCTCAGCGGGGCCTTTGGCGGGGGCGGGCCGGGACGTGGCCGGGGCCGGGGGCAGGGCGCCATACAACGCAGCGCCGCGCGGGCTGTACTCGCTTTGCGCGACGCTGCTTGGCGCTGCTTGGCGCCGCCTTTCAGCCGAGGCGCAGTCGCCCTCGAACCGCTGTGTCAACATGCGTGAAATTGCACGTCGCCTCGGCACGGCCACGACGCACGGCGGAGCCCTCAGGCCCCAAGCGGAGGCGGTGGCGGAGGCGGGGCTGCCGGGGGCGGGGTGGGGGAGGTTCGAGGCGGCGGAGGGGGCGAGGGCGGAGGCATGGGGGAGATGGGGGTGAGGGCGGAGGCATGGGCACCGGCGGGGTGGGACGGAGGGGGTGCAGATGTGGCGACGGTAATGGGCGGGGTGACAGGAGGCGACGGAGGAGGGTGAGTTGGAGGCGAGTTCGGGCTTGAGGCGGAGGGCTTAGGGTTGCGGAGGTGCAGGCACGGGCGAGATAGAGGCGGAGAGGGAGTGGGGCGGAGTCAGGGACTGACGTGGGGGCGGGGAGGAGGCAGGTGAGGAAATGGAGGCAGGGCGGGGATGAGGCAGGAGTTGATGTGGGGCGGCGGCTGGGTCGAATGCGGGTGCGGAGGCAACAAGGACAGTTCCGCTTGGGCGACCTTCGCGTCTTTGCCTTCCACTTCACATGCCGCCGTCCTTTTCTTTCAGCCAAATCATGTTGTCGTTCCAGGGCCGGAGGTTCACATCAGCAACTCATGACTGCACCTCATATGTATCGATAGACGCATGTTCAAATATATTACGACTGACCAAGGACAATAAGTATATTAACGTCTATATCTAGCCATAACTGTTATATAATATATATAATATATAATATATATTACAGCTATAATATATAAGTGGTTTGCAGAAGCGAAAACTCTAAGGAAAACATGAAACAAGTTTCTAAAAGTTGTAAGTGCAATATTGCTCAAGTGCAACACATCCGCAATAACGTATTGTTTCTCAATACTTCTCTAAACTAAATATTTAAGAAAGGCTTCAATACAATATTACAATTGCACACAAGTTTCTGGTTTTGAACGCGAAAGATGAATAGAGAATTTAGTCTCTCCATACTCCTAAGATGAAAAAGTATTGTAATCAAGCTCCGGAAAACAACGAATTATTATTACTGGCCTGTTATAAAAAATGTATATATATATATATATATATATATATATATATATATATATATATATAGTAAATTATTACCTCTTCCTCCTCTCGTTGTGTAGTCGAAAATCACCTTTCTGTGGGTACTTGATGCCGGAAAAGCGATTGACGAATGAACGTCTGTCCCTTCGTCCGTCCGTCTATCAGTCAGTGGTCAACGCTACTGCGTTCATACGTTGTCTCAAGTTTGATATTCTCGGGCAGATCTAAAAGAACTCGTGGCCCCACGTGTTTGAAACTGTTACTTTAATTTTTGAGTGTACTTTCCAATCTAAAAACGTATTCAAACTGTTTTCAAAGATGGGTCCATTTTTTAAAAATAGTTTGTCCTCGGATATCATAAACGACGCTTTAAATGACCCAAGTCTCATTATAGTTGAAATCCGGTACTTTTGAAAATTGCAGCGAATAATTCAACAGTTTTGGCGTCTTCATCAGCTAAAATACTGAAGATAGAATACTTTCTTGCCCTTACTTCTTAAGAAGACAAAGTATTGTAATCACGCGCAGGGAAACGCAGCGAAACTCCTATATATAATACATCACTTCCTCTCATACTTGTGTACAGATAAAAGTTTTGTGGGTCCTTGATACCAAAAATTGGATTGAGGAAAAACGTCTTTCCGTCCATCTGTGGTCAATGCTAGCGCCGAAACCGTTAAGCCATTTTTCTCCAAAATTGATATTTCTCGATAAATTTAATCAACTCGAGACTGTCAAGCACATACAAGTAACTTAATTTTTGGGCATCCTTTACACGAAGCCTCAATAACATTTTCAAAATTTTCTCAAAAATGATTCGAAATATTTTGATTAAAACCTCAGCGTAAGGGCCGTTTAAAATATTGATGCAGGTATCATTTTCCAAAAAGTTAAATACACTGTGATCAAAAGTATTCAGACGGCTGAAAATCACTTACCATTTCGTGGCGCCCTCCGTCAGTAATGCTGGGATTCAATAGGGTGTTGGCCCACCCTTAGCTTTGATGACAGCTTTCACTCTCGCAGGCATACCTTTAGTCAGGCACTAGAAGGTTTCTTTGGGAATGGCAGCCCATTCTTCACGGTGTGCTGCAGTGAGTGGTATCGATGTAGGTCGCTGAGACATGGCACGAGGTCGGTGTTCCAAAACAAAGGTGTTCGATAGGATTCAAGTCAGGACTCTGTGCAAGCCAGTCCATTACAGGGATGTTATTGCGTGTAACCACTCCGCCACAGGCCGTCCAGTATGAACAGGTGCTCGATCGTGTTGGAAGATGCAAGTGTCATCCCCGAATTGCTCTTCAACAGTGGGAGCAAGAAGGTGTTGAAAACATCAACGTAGGCTAGTGCCGTGATAGTGTTGCACAAAACAACTAAGGGTTCAATCCCCCTCCATGAAAAGCACGACCACACCATAACACCATTTTGGACGTGTCTGGATACTTTTGATCACATAGTGGATGTTTGTGCGTGCTCCGCGTTAAATATGTGTCTTCTTGTAAGTACAATGGTAAAGACAGAATTTTTCATCAACAAAAACCTGAAATAAGGTCACGACCAAAGTTTCGAAATTCTGAGTAATTTTCGCATAATTTTCCGTGCGATATAGATAATTTTTAAAGATATTTTCTCAAACACTGCTCCAAATTTTCTCTTTAAATATTATCTTCGTAAATATGAAAGGACACTAAAGAAAGTGGTGCTAATGTAATTTCTGTCAAACTGTGCATTTTCGAAAATTGGAGGAAGTTAACATTTCAAAAATTCATGTTTTTGTGTAGAAGTGGGTCAAAGGCAGATATTTTCGTGTATTTTTCTTTCAAAAGCAAATGAATTAAGCCATGCCAATGCTAGAATACCGACATAATATTTCTGACAGTCTTCTGATAAGATGGTTTTTGCTGATAAGATGCTTTTCTTAAAGATGTCCTATCCATTGATCAAAACAAAGCACCTATTGGAATACTTTTAGATCATTCAAAAGCTTTTGACGTCATTTATCATAATATTTTACTTTCAAAATTACCTTCGTATGGAATTCGAGGTGTTGCCGTAAATAAATAAATAAAAAAGAATCGTTTTATTTCGTGAAACTTTATTAGTGTGCATGAACTTAGTGAAGTGGACTGAATATTACGGCATCTTGCAGCAATGCTATTGGTTCTTTCGCTTAATATATTTTTATCATGTTCGAAAACATATTTTTATTATAGGCGTTTTGTACTATAGTGTAAAAGTTGAAGATTATATATATATATATATATATATATATATATATATATATATATATATATATATGTGTGTGTTAGTGTTGCTATCGATATTTTTATTCAACGCATACTCTTAGTTTCAAGTGCATATATTGTCAATTTTAAGTGCATGTCTGCATGCATATTTTAAACTATTTAGTGCCTGAAGTTCCGGGGTGCATGATGACCAAGTAACCAAGATGCTTTTCAGACCTAAAATGTGAACATATATCGCAAATGATATGAATACCTAACGATGGTTTGAAAACTTCACATGAAACAATGTGTTATAAAGAATGTTATATATTTTTAATAATAAAATTAATTAAATGTAATGTGGTGATATTTCATTCAACGTGAATGACTGTTTTAAGGGAGCGAAATAGGACAAGTTAAGATGTATAAAACATCGTTGGTTGTATTGTATATTTTCAAAAGTATTTTAAAATACTATTTTGTATCTAAAATACTTTTGGCAGAGGATTTTGTATTTTGTATCTGCAATACATTTCTCAAGTATTTTGCTCAACCTTGTGTATCATTTACTAAAGAAATATTATAGTTTTGCCAGTTTATAAGAAACCATCAACGCAAAACCATGCAACTGTGCTACTGGTGTCTAGAGAAATACACCCCATCCTACATCTAACAGATTCCAGAAATTCTAGTGCTGCTCCAACAGTACATACGTTCTCGCATTATGTATAACGGCTCTGCAATATTATACGTACTACTTCAAGAACCTGCAAAATATTTTCAATCAGACTTTTTTTTAGACTCAATCTTAGGTCCACCGAGTTAACTCTCCGTGTGCCTTAGCCCTACACAAGGCAGCCGCTCTGAAGTATCAACTTTGGCTGACGCTAATCTGAGAACAATGTTACTCGCTGTCAGCGACATGCAATACATTCTGCCCTTTGGAGCTGTATGTTTTGAAAACTGCGTCATTTCTCCGCCCCTCATCAACGCAATGAAGGGCACCCTCTTCACCTTTTGCTGGGCACTATGCCGAATAATCTTTCTTCGAACGTAAAATGTTTTCGTTGGTGCATCTTCATTAAAAGTTTACAAGGTAACTTAATTTTTCTTAAATTGGTTCGAAACTTTTTAATTTTCATGTGCATCCCTTAGCTGAGAAAATAAGAGTGAGATCATATTTGTCAGCCCCGTAAACCTGGTTTGTCTTAATGACATAGCTCTTAGATTTTGAAGCAAAATTAGCAGGAGGAGGACTGGAATAAGGATTTGTGACAAAATGTGAGTTTATTAATGAAAATTTGGGTGGCAGCGAAAGGGGCGTTCCCTTATCGTGTTGCTCTCCCGCCATCGGCCGCCATAGCCCTTCGGTGTCATCTCGTTGCCTCGCTCTCCCCTCCCGAACTTCCACGTCGGCGCGAACGGCCTCTCCCTCTCGCCCTTTGCCACCGCCCCCCTCGGCAGGCGCTCAACTGGTCCCTTCACCCCATCCGCCCTTCCGCCCCCGGGCCCTTCGGCGAACGGATCCCTCGCACTTTTTAATGCGCGGCCCGCCTCCCCCGGAGGATAAAAGTTAATGATGAATTATTACGAAAAAGTCAACGGTTAATCGTTCCGGGTACTTTAATGCTACAAAAATAATGGCTCTGATTAGGTCGCCGGTTTCACTCGAAGGACAGATGGCGTCATCGCATCTCTGACCGCCTTTGCAGCCCTCGCTTTCCTCGTTGCCTGTTGCCCTTACCACCTCAGTATTTTTCGTGATTCTCCAGCTTTTCCACGTGTCTAGCAAAATCTGTGTTTCGGTGTGCCTTTTTAATCCAACACTAAACTAATTCCAATAATTTCTAAAACTACGTACATTGCCAGGAAGATTTCCAGAAATGTCTGCAAGCAAACCGTTTCATACTCTTAAAGTTCTATTGGCGAAAATTTATCCTCTGTTCTTTGTTTTTGGTCCGAGTTTTATTAATATATCGCCCTCTACCTGCTACGCGAGCTTCTGCAATGTACTCTGAATACGGTCGACTTGTGTAAAGCATCGCTTTTACTCTTGTTTCGGGAGGTTCGTTTCGGGAGGTTTCGAGAGGATCTCATGGCTTTCGTAATGCGTTTTACACGTACGTAAACGTGAAATATTTCGTTTGGATTCCTTCCAGATTTGCTTTGTGAGTTTTTCTAAATATATACCAAGTCATTCCGTAGTTCTAAATTGGATGGACTATATGTGAACATACCATTTCTTTCGTGTTTCCCGTTCATTTTCTTAATGTTTGCGTTAAAAACGCAATGATCTCCAAGTCTTTCTTATTATTATAACGAGTGAGATAATGAAACCGCGATAAATATTGATTATGTCATATTTTGACTTGTATAAAAATGTACTAATTGTGGTATAATAATGCGGGACAAAGTATGTAGATCCAGATTTGCAGGACAAAGATGTGTTATTGAGTGAACTAAAAGAATCAATCTTAATATATTTTGGCATGCATTTCAGGTCACCGTTAATTTTTAACAGTAGCATTGTTTAAAATAGCTAGTGTTATGTTCAGTTAATGTACAAAAAATAAAAGTCTACAATAGTTTATTCCTTCAATGAGTACAATTTCAGAATAAGCTCTCCGAGTTAACATCCTTTACATCTGTTCTGTAAACTACTGCTGCACGCTGCGTCTTATTCCGGCTGTCTTCTTGTTGGCGAAAGACGACCCGTTAACGTGCATCCGTGTTCCTCCAACTCGGCTCTGGTCTTCCACGTTCGGTTTTCCAGAATGCGAGCGGCCAGCGCGCCTGCGCCGTGAGTCGTCTCTGGGGCTAGTCGCAAAATGAAACGCAGATTCGTGACGTGACGCAGGGTGACTCGTAGTGAGTTTCTGCGAATCACTATGTTTATGCACGTTAGAGCGCATGGTAGCGTGTCGCCGGTTCTGCGCTTGGTGACCCTGCGGAGCGCAGTGTCTTGCTCGCAGTTTCCTGTGAAGGTTCACCGTGACTTTTGTGAAGATGGAAGAAAAACTTGAAGTCGTGCGTGTTCGTTAAGTTATGACAAAAACCTTGTTGATAGCTTTAATGAAGTTAATGAGATAATGTTTTACATGTTGAAACCACGAACACGTATAAATTATCAGTTTCATGAAGCTAAATTTAAAGCATTTTTTTCAAAAAATAACTAATTATTCACTAATATTGAAATAAATTACTAAGTTTTCTTTATTGTTTCAAAAATTTTGCTGAATGTGCAGAAATTTGCAGTAACCTTCTGATACGCGAAAATGTGCAAAAATATGCAAAATAAAATATGGCAGGAAAGCTCCAAGTGGGCTTATTCGTAAAGATATGGTAATTCTTTAAGAAAGCATTACCAAAAAATATATTCATTTGCATTCAAATCCGGGTTCTATTGATAACTAAAATGCTATAAATTTAAAAAAACTTACTTTGGAAGCACTGCTCGTTTTTCCTCAGTTGTAATGGGTCTTGTGTCGTTGCAGCCCCGTCTGCTAAGTTCATTTTTGATCACATCATGCACTTCTTTGAACTGATCACGGTTCTGAAATTTGTCAGCATTAAATTCCTTAGAGCAAATTCTCCACGTGTTTCTCTATTCTTCATGTAATCACTTCTTTCTCTTTTTTGCAACTCCTTTTTGCGTCACATAACGTTTCTAACTTGAACTCGCTTTCGAAATCCGATTCAGAGCCTAAATGCACTAATATCGCGGAAATACTCGACATCTTCGTCAACGCTCGTACCGGAGTGAACTGCGTAGTGAGAGGAAAACTGCTGCCCAACTTGCAGTGATCGCCGCAGTGACTCACTGTGCCGTGAGTCACGCTGCGTCACGTCACGGACCTGCGCTTCATTTTGCGACAAGCCTCAGCAACGGTCCCCGTGCTCGTCTAGACAGGGAACGTCCGAGTGCTCCCTCGGCCTAGTGCAGCGCCGTCTCCGTGCGGCACTGGGCCCCGTAGGTGGCAGTGGCTCTCCTCGGCCACAACACGCATTTTGCTGCCAGAGGGGGGGGGGGCTCATCATATCCGACTTCAAACCAATATGCTTCAGACACAAGTTTGCGTTACAATATTAGTGGTAATTTTGAATGCAGCCAGATACCAAAATTCTCACGTCGTTACAAGACATTAAAACAGATTTATGAAGCGTTTGTTTTAAATATTGCATTTTGTACATCTTCATTTTGTTTTCTTGGATTGATTACCATTGAAAATTGTCACTTTGTGTCTCTTTCAAAATGTTTCTCAACACTTCTCGCTCGCCATTCAACATGGCGGACAGCATCTGGTCTGGGTTTTCAAGCGAACTGCCCGTGCTGTGCGTGCTGTGGTCACGTGCTTCGTGACGAAAACTGGTGTTGCGTAGAACGAGCAAAAATCAATGCGCCGGAGGAACTCACCCATGTATTTCCATGCTTTCTGCTACTCTCGATTTGGCGACTCGTACTTGCCCGGCTCTCGGATTCTCACTTCACTGCAGGACTGGAATCGTGACTCGACTCCTGACTTCAGACTTCAGACTGCTCTGCCTGGAATTTGTGGGGGTTTCGAAAGAGCTGTTTGGTTTCCACCAATCAGCCGTTCTCAACATGATCTACTTAATCTTTAAATTCATCAAAATTTATATCTAGCCATTAAAAACCATCTAGAAAATTACTATAAATATGGTTGAGATAAAGATCATCCAGTCTACTTACATTTTTAAAATTAAAATGACTCTTATAAACTGCTTATGGAATTTTAAATATGTTTGTGCCAAATACGAGCAATCAATTCATTTGGCTTCCACGTGTAAAATATTATTTTACAATATCTTGATCCTCCAACATGTAGGAGAAAGGAGATTTTTTATTAGATCGAGTGGTATGGAATACCCCAGTATCACCAGTGCCTAATGCTGCTCTAATCTTGTGTTTTGTGTGAAAATCTGTGCATCGAGAGTAACGGTGACGTCACAACACTGATTTGTTACTATATACCACTTTGAAGATCTTGAATTCTGTTTGTGAACTGTCCAATTCTTTTGAATTTTCACATACCGTGCCTGTGTAGTGCACGAATACATTCTCAAGATCTGGGCCAGGTTATGGACCACTTCCCTGCTAACCCCTTCTCTATTAACATTTCACAGGTCAGTAGGGCAAACAAATCGACCATCCTAACATATATGTTGCATGTTTGTTTTTTGTATAAAATTGGCCGCTTGCCGGCGCACGATTATTTTTTCTTCTTACGGCGAAGGGCGTAAAACGGGCGTTGGTGGGATGCTTATAAGCATTAACACTACACCAATTACACTAAACGACTTGTGGTGTGTTAGTACTTAGAAAAATGTTTAAAACAGAAGCACTTCATTTTAAACACGCTCTTTTGTGCTCTCCGAGATTTAGTATACGACATTCACTGGTAACATTGAATCGTATTATATTGATGCTCTTTACTTAGAGCATAATATAGTACACGTAAAGTGGAGCAATACCATTTTCACACTTGCAGAGGCACGCCTGGAGCCTTGCTTTCATTAGCTTAATAGATATTAGAGTGAAGGAAACGCGGCGCCTTGCCAATTAGCGAGTTCATCTCGTAGACATATAGGAGAACCATCCTGTGTGGGAGGCCGCTCTCTGGGCCACACGCCCTCTTCGCCGCGAAAGTTGGAGTAAGAGGGGCATTGGGAGGGTCCGCCAGAAGGAGGGGGAGGTAGAGAACGGGTATTGAATGACGCCAATGAATGAATACGCCAAAAGGGCAACTGCGCAGAGGGGAGCGAGAGAGAGAGAGAGAGAGAGAGAGAGAGAGAGAGAGAGCGATGTTGAGTACGACACGCAAAAGTGCCTGTGAGAGCGAGATAAATAATTTTGCCGAAAGTAGAGGAAATTACAAAGGGCAAGGTGCGGGCTGGAGGGCAGAGGAGGATACGGGGCGTTTTACCGGATGGGTATATGGGGCGGTTTCCGAAGGCGGAACCCATACCTGTCTGAGAACGAGTAGGACAAATGCGAGGACGAAAGACACGGTAAAGGCTGAGTCAAGGGCAAGAATGAAGTTGAAGGGGAGCGTGGGTCGTGAGTTCAAAAGGCTGATGGGCTGTTTCGCGTGTTCTTTGCAACACCGTTTCATGAATTCGAAGCCCGCTAAGCACGACAGGCGTCATCCATTCGGCATTGGGAAGGCGTTGATACGCACGTCTGAGGCAGAGCTCTTTGTTGAATCATCGGAGTGCTCTTGCTCATGGCCTTTCCTAGGGTAAGCAACTGGAAAAGGGTTGCTTACCTTACCGTCAAGCAAGACAACCAATCTGTCCGAAATGTAGTATGGAGTCGGGTCTTTGTAAACTTCTTCCTTCTTGCCTTCCGAGTTGACCAATGATGATGATAATAATAATAATAATAATAGTAGTAATAGTAATAGTAGTAATAGTAATAATAATAATAATAATAACCGATCGAAGTTGCAAAATTATTACAATTAACTGCAGATTATCACCTCCTTCGATTCCTCGTTGTAAAAAAACAGACTGTGTGGACGTGACATCTAGTTAAGTGGTAGATTCCACTAGTTACAATAGCAGTTCTTTTATTAATAGGGTGAGCAGTGCCTTTGGGTTCCTTTTTTTAGTAGAACGGCAAAGAAAATAATATTGTACCGTTTTGGTAAAACAATAATTTTCAATGTATTCTTAATAACCAAGAGCAATATACAGCATAAAAAAGGATTACAAAATTAGTGAACTATTCCAATGATATACACTGAAATAACACCACGCACTGAATATATCAAGTATAACAGTAAAACAATGAACTTCAATCCCTAGTAAGTCATAAGCCTACAGGTTGTTAAGCTACTGCTCTGGAATTCTGTAGCGATAGATCCAAACAAACTAAGGTAGCGATCGATCAGGGTGGCTCTCCACCCGACTGCTTTCGTCGGAAGATGCAGGAGCAGTACCCTCTCATATAAGCCACGCCCCTCACGCGATCTTTCCTTCCTCTTCATTATGCCGTTCTCTCCCTTTACACAAACACACACATTCTTAGTGCATGCATTACATTACCTCGCATGTCGGGCGCTGGGTGCTTGCGCAGGCTGGAATGGTGCCCCGCTGGGGATGATACCTCCTGGAAGAAATTCTCTCAACGGGTAGGTCGGCATTGGATCTCACCACCCAGTGTGGAGGATCATCGCCACGACCTGGAATAAACATTCACTACACTAATGACTGTTATCAGCTGACGTGTCTGGAAATAATCACTCCGTTTTCCTGGCCGACACATCGTACCTGTCTATTGACGCGACTAGAAAATACGATTTAGTGGTCTACGAAATTTCAGGGACAACATTCCCCCAAACACCCGGCTCTTGTAACTAGTTACTTTGTTCATATTTTCTGCCTTTGCCCCGCGCAGTTCCTAAAGACGCTGTATTCATAACGCTCGTCGATGCTTGTGAGGAGCTTCAGAATATGCGTTGAACAAAGAAAAGCTATGGAGCTGAAGGACTTGCGGCAGACTGACGATAGGGCTTCTAGGAAGCCCCGGAAGGCCAGCACGCCGCCACGGCTCTTCGCCAGCGACAGCACGGTCCCCTCCCCACCCTCCTTAAGGGCTGCCATCAGGGCGAAAGTGGACCTCCGCCGCCCAAGTTGCGCAAGTGCTTTGATTCTGCGGCCGAGGGGCTTCGGGCGGCGCGCCCGCAGGGCGGCGGGGGGATGGCAGGGGAGGGAGTGGGTGGAGGGATGGGAGGGGCAGATCAGGGGGGGGCGACAACGCCGCCATCCGCCGCCCGCCGCCCATTCGTCTCTGCCAGCGCCGCGGGATATTTAAGATGCTGTATTAGCATACAGTTGAGGCGGCGGGCGCGGTGGGCGGGGAGCCGGAGGAGTCGGAGGGGACGGCGCCGCGCCCGGGGACGGAGGCTCGCCGTCTTCATCAGATAACGCGGCAGAATTATGACGGGTCTTTTATCTGCAGCGCAAAGAAAAGTGAGTCCGTTCCTATTCTTTCTCGCCCGGAAATGATGAACGTACTGCTCTCGGCCCGGGAAAATTGCGACGAACCTCAGCTATATTAACCGCGCCTGCCCCCGCCCCCCATTCGGCTCCGGCATCCGGACTGCTCTCTCCTCCTCCTACCGCCGCCGGCCAAAGCACGGCTAAGACCGCCTGCTCTCCCGCCCCTCCCTTGCCACGCATCGCCTCGTTCACGACTCCAACCACCTCTCGCTGCCTCCCAAACATCCGCCCCTGCTCCCCAACCGACACTCTCTGCGCCCAGCACTCAGCCATTCTTCAGTGTCTTGCTTCTCTCTTTTTCATTCCATTTGCCCTCTGCCCTACCGGCCCGAATTCGCCGCGTCGCCCTGTGTTTATTTCGTCTGCCCACATCAGCCTCCCAGTACAACATTATCTTCCTAATTGTTAGTCTATATCTTCATAGTAATCACAACAGATCGTTCAGAATAAATGCTACAAACGTGTACGGCTTGTAGTAAGATTGATGATATCCACTTTCAGCCCAAGAACATGCGATGGAAAATCTCATGTAACGAAGTTACACTTGACCCGTTTTTGACATGGTGTCTCTCAATGGTAGGCAGCTCCATTTGCACTGGCGTTGGTCAGCAACATGAACTCAGAGTCAGCCCACTGGTTATGGCAAATCGATTTTTTTGTTATATTGCTTAGGTTTGACTGCGTTTGAACGATCGTTGCGATTACCACGCATACGTCAGAACACTTTCCTCAACCAATCGAAAAAGGGATCTAATCAAAGCTTAATAATATATATTAAACGTCAATATTTACGTTGCTGGTAGGAGATAGCGGTCCCTGTGAGATTTAGAATATGTCAAACACCATTGTTGGACAACCTAGCATTTGGGTGCGCAAAGTCAATATGAGTCGTGTGTAACTTTGTTACATGAGATTTCCCACCATATTGCGACCTCCCCACTGCTTTTCTCTCGCACGACTGGCCAAATCAGTGATATGTCCTGGCTTGGGAGTCAGCTACGAATTACTGGGCTCGGTCTACTCCAGCCCTTATGTGTTTATTGCATTTTCGGGGTGCAGTTCCTTTTGCTGGCCAGATTTTAGGATTACCAATATCTATTAAAAAGTTTATAATGGAATCGCAGGTTGTGACAATGAATTAACACGAAAAAACGTAAAAAAGAAATTGCACCTTATGATCTGATGAATCAACTCAATAAATATATGGACAAAAAATTTTACTAGTTATAAAAATACATAATTTACACAATAAACAATACATAATTTCCATCAAATTCACCACTAATTATAATATACGTACAAGTACTTCCCAAATTGAGATCCCATTTACCTGTCTAGTTATGCTTTAATGAACAATTTTCTGTCATTGATGTGATGATAAAAGACTTTGGATTAATTGATTGATGATTCTGGGTAACTCAACTGCTAGGGTTATTACTGTATGTATGCTGCATGTTTTTTCTCGCGGAAGGTGGCGGTGATCTTCCTCTGTAGGATGGCGAGATCCGACGCCGACCTACACGTCAGCTTGCCAGTTTTCCGCAGCAGGTATGTCCTACGAGCGGGGCATAGCCCCAGCCGGGACAAGCTTTAAGAATTACAAAACGTTAAAAGCCCCAGACATTAGATTTAGATTTATTTAGTCAAAAAACAATAAAAACTGTATGTGACGTCGGGGGAGAAGATTATCTGCGCACGTTTTCTTGAGTTCCAGAACCCCTTTCCGTCATTTTAACTATAAATAGTTGAAAGATGAATAAAATTTAACATAAATAAAAACAAATTTAAAAAATCGCACGATTAGCAATATTTGAAAAATAGTCATTTTCGAATTACAATACTTGTCTTTATACGTAGTAAGGTGAGAATGTAAACATCTTATCTTTAAATATGGTCATGAACAATTTGTCGAAAACAACAAAGTTGTTGCGTATTTTTTGCTAGAAGTAAAAATAATATTATAAACAAATTTTCAATAACGGCTTGAATTTTTTTGGTTTAAATTCATTCTCCTGATAGATGAAAGGACACTTAGAAAAATGACGCAGGTCTAATTTTCGTTGAACTCTGATTTTTCGAAAATTACAAAAGGGGCAAAGTATGTGAGGAAGTAAATGATGTAGGAGCATAGTTTGTGGCAGGTTGATATTTCATTTAATTTTTCCTATTTAGCGTCATTCTTCACCAAAAATGTGCTTTTATATGCGTTGTTACACATTTAGTGTTAATAGTGTTGATAAATATTTTTATTTCATAATATAATATAAAAATTGGAAAAATTAAGATATATTACAAAACGATTTAATGAAAGAAAGAAAATTAATGAACCATTTAACCATTTCTCTTGTCTTTGAACATTGATCTATCAATGAAATATGTTATCGAGATTGGGATAGTAGTCCTCCAAAAACGTTACCATATGTTAAAAACATGTTATCGTATTCAATGTAAAACAATGCATGAGATTACCAATTACCAATTTTAAAAATTCCATTATGGAACAAATACTACAATACTTTCGTATTCGTAGCTGAAGGTAAATTTGTAATTTAGACTCCCCTAAAGAAGTTGAGTAATCTTTATCTTCCGCTTCTCTTGTAATTTCTTCAGAATATGGTAACCGTCTGGATACCCGTACGTTCAAAAAGAGAATGCCTGTATCAATGCTGAAAATTATGATATATCATACCATCCCAAAGGAAACAATTTATCTGAAGAACACACGAAACGCTTAGCAGCACCAAAGTTTCGCTTCATTAATGCGAGAGCCAGAGTGAATAAAGAGGTTTTGCTAATAAAAATATTTACATATTTCTTTTGGCAATGACGAAATGAAGTTTCAAAGATTGTATCAATAAATTATTACTATTTCCAAAGTAAATCTATGAAATCAAATGTGATCATTTACTGATACAAATACGTTTCCTATTACCTGGGAGCGAAAGTTTCTAATTTTCAAATGTTTGCAATAGAGAAAGACACAAAAACTCTCAGTTGCGATCGTTCTAGACGATAAGACCAGTGTACCGAGGCATTTTTATTAAACAATATATTTAACGCATTTTTTTATTTTACTTTCAATGGGGAGAGTGACCGAACTACAGAACTGTACAACCTAGTAAAACATGCTCTACGACAGGAAATTGAATGAAAATTCGGTCGCATAAGGTCCGTTGCAAACCTCTGCTTAGTTGTGCAATTGAAACTTCGCGAGCGTGTTCCTTAAAAAATATGTTTTAAATAATTGTTTTAACTAATTAAAAATGTGTTTTAAATTAGTTTCTTCTTTGTTTGAGAAGTCATGGTGCTTCTCGCTAGGGAAACATCCAGAAACAGCCAGCAAACTGCGCACAGAGCATGCTCCGCTTGTTCAGCCAGTAAAAGCCGAAAATGTGCGGTACCGATAGTTCGACCCTTGACAGGGTATCGGTGTCGAGAATTCATAGGTATATGGAATGCGCTTTATCTGCGGGACATCGAAAGGAAGTAAAGGAGAACAATTGATTGTAAAATAACATTTTACCCGGCTCTAATCGCTAACCTCGCTTTGTTGGTATTTGTATTCATCATTTAATTATATATTATAAAAGGTTGGGAAGGGATTCCAGAGCTCAAAATAACGTGTGCAGGTTTTACTTCTCTTTCAATCGTCACATACAGTTTTGACTGTTTTTGGAGAAAAAATATATTAAATCAAAATTTATTGAAAATTATTTCAATTTGCTGTCACACAATAGTGCATTGTTAATTGACAAAAATACTTATACCATTTAAAATACTTTCGGGGCAATTTCCTAACACGCAGGCCGTTCTCTCCCTTAACATTTTATTTCAAATGTCACCGAAGACTCTCCCATTAGAGTAGCCGATATGGAGAAGACCTTAAAACAGGGAAGAAAAGATTGCAGGAAGCCCTCAACTTCACATATTAAAAGTGGAGCAGGCGGAAGGAAGCTCGATAAACCCGGTGAAATGAAGTTGCGGGAAGTGGAAAAGCACACAACCTCTTCGGGAGAGCAGGAAGAACAGATGGAGGTCGTGGGTATCGAAGACGTTACGCGCGCTCAGCATAATGAACGAGAGGAAAGGGGGGGCGCTGAGGAGCTCGGATCGGCTGACGTAGCTCAGAGCCAGCCTTACCATTGCCTCAAAGATCAGCTTGAGTTCGAGTGCCGACGACGGAGGATTTTGGACACTAGCTTAATAGCTACGTCGAATTCAGTCGTTGTCTAGAGGAGAATTCTAGCGGTCGGCTACTCTGATCGGTAGTTTTTCTTGGTTTCTTCGGTCAACACCAGGCGAATGCCGGAATAGTACCCTAACAATCGGTCCATGGACCACGTGTGATCTTTTCTTCTTCCTCCTTTCCTCACTCCTTACACGAATTCTTACACATTCATGTATTTCACTACCACACATATAAGAAGACCAGTAGGTCGCTTAGAGCTTGTCCTGGCTGGGACGCTTCCCCATTGATCCCCAGAATGGGGAAATTCCTAATACGCCGATGTGTAGATCGGGCTCAGATTTCACGATCCACTGGAGGAGAAAACCTCCACCTCTCAGGATAAAAACATTCATCACATAAACATAACTAACGACCATAGCTGTTGTACCGGTCAACATCAATCCATCAATCGATTAATTAATCAATCAATCATTAACACGGTAATGGGCGAGGAGAGCGATGGGTTTGAGGAGCTGGGAGGTCACGCGATGGCTATTAAATGAGCACGATGAGCACCGGGAGCGAACACCGGGAACGTGAAGAAAATTGGGAGTGTGTTGGGCAGGCCTGCACAACGCCTGCTCCCGCGGGCATTCTGCGCTTACGAGCCAGCCGTCTGCCCGCGAGAACGCCGAAAGTGCAAGTGGTGGTGAGAAGACAGCTCTGCGGGAAGGGAGAAGTTGGGGCGAGGTCGACGCTGCGCGTACGTTGAATGCCTGGGCGTCTAATGCAATGATGCATGCTGTGAATTTTGTATTTAGCAGCACGCTAAATTTGCGATTACTCACAGAAAAGCCAATTACATTTTGCCATACAAGCAATTATAATACTTAAGGTATCCAATTCAAATACGTATGTCTAATTCGTTTTAGGTCTATTTTGTACATTATCATAAATCGACAACAAACATTTCCAAAGAAAAAGGTAATGATACTTGAACTGTGTGTAACAGTCCGTCAATTCTCGCTATTACGGTTTCAATTTAAGAGCTGTGGTTCGAATTGCGCACTGTCATTGGCGGACCCCACTCCTAGCAAAAGTCTTATCTCCACCCATGCACGCGGCCTGGATTTGCACTCAAGTTGCTCGCGCGCGGCTCTCGAGGTCAGCCAAAGTGTAAAATGCAGAGCAGGTCTCGTGTAGGGGGATGAGGATGGAATATATTTAATGTTGGCGTTCATCATTATAAAGAAACCTGCAAGCTTTCAGAGAGAATTTTATTAAGTACGAATAAAAAGACTTTTATATCCTTTTAAATACAGGCTGTAAAATATATAGTAAAATTCTAAATGAAAGATTAAAAAACATATCACAAGCGCTATTATTAGAAAAACAAAGTCGCCTCCGAAAAGGACGCTCTTGCACTGACGATGTTTTCACTATTAAACACATTATCGAAAAAAGAAGGGAATTTAATTTAGAGACGCACATAGACTTCGTAGTCTATGTCAGAGCTTTCAATAGTGCTAAGGAACAAATTTTGGAACACTGTATAATATATGCTATCCCGTACATTTGATACAGACAATCCGACAAGTATATGAAAACAATAAAGCAATCATTGACATTGGAGGAAAATGTTCGCAGGAATTTTTTATAAGCCAAGACGTAAGACAAGGTTGCAGCTTTTCACCGACGTTATTTACTATTTATCTCGATGATATGATACGCGAATGGCAATCTAATGTTCCACAAGACATCCTACTCTCAAATAATATCTCAATTAACACTTTGCGGTTCGCAGATGACCAGATAAATCGAGAGACAAAAGATAATTTGCAGAAATCGGTACATTCCCCCCAAAGAATTGTATATGAATATAACATGGAAATATCCGTTACAAAAACTAAAACTCTGGCATTTCATGGGAAATATCCTGTCAGGACTAAGATTGTCGTGGATGGACACATTCTAGAACAAATAAAAACATTAAATTACTTAAGTTGTAATATTTCCTATGAACTGGATGAAAATGTAGAAAATAAATTACATAAGTCTAAAAGAATTTGTAGATGTGTTAAAAACACAAAAATAAAACAAGAAAAGATACTCAAATAAAATTCTGCAAAATAATGACAGTTCCAGCACTTCTCTATGGCTCAGGATCATGGGATACTCGTAAGAAAGACATCTCCAGAGTACAGGTAGCTGAGATGAGATCTGTTAAAGGCTGTACTAGACGCGATAGAATAAGGAATACTAACATACTAAGTGTATTCAATATCTTCTCACTGACCACTTGTATAGAAGAAAATAAAACAAAATGGTACGAACACCTAGATAGATGACCGATGGAAGACTTCCAAGAGAAGCAATGAAATATAGGCCCCGAGGAAGGAGAGATCCAGGTCGCCCAAGAAGATGATGGACTGAGAGGCCGGATGAGGCATCGCTCTAATCCTTGAAGGCAGAAGAAGAAGAAGAAGAAGAAGAAGAAGAAGAAGAAGAAGAAGAAGAAGAAGAAGAAGAAGAAGAAGAAGAAGATGATGATGATGATGATGATGATGATGATGATGAAAAAGAAGAAGAGAATGAAAATATGTGTCCTGTAGAGCAGTGGTGACAGCGCCAGCCGCGTGCTGTGAATTCTGGGTGTTCGAATTACTTAAAGGTTTTGGTAAATCATTTGACGTCATTGGCCGTAATTTTGCTTTCTAAATTACCGTGTTAGAGGCTAAATATCATTGCCCCAGAATGTAGAAATTCCTATCTCAACCATCGATTTCCCAGAGTAGAAATACCTTGCAGGATTGCGAGGACGTCATCTACTAAGCTTTCCCATTAATTGCCAATTGAGCATGGGGGCCCGCAGTGCCCTTTTAGCGACCATATCAGCTTTCTTCTATATGTAAACGATATCCACCCGTCCATTAGAAACCGAATAACAATTTTCTTTGCTGATGATGCAAATATTCTTTGAAAAAAGGAACAAGAGATAGTACAGTTTTAGACGTTTCAAATTGCATACGTATTAACATATTAACGAAGGAAAAAATTGTTCAATGTTGTTCTTCATCTTAAACAATACATTATATTCTTCATTGAAAATACACAAGGAAATGAAGGTAGAGTAGTTGCTTTTTTGGTCTCTCAGTTCAGCCAGACCTTAAATGGAACGTCCAGTAAATGAATTGAATACAAAATAATGTTACTTATGCTACGCATTCAGAATTCTTTCAAATTAATTCACCCTCCATAGAGCTTAGTGCGTATAGTTTGCGAATGCACCTGGTAAGTGAAGAGATATTCTACAGTTCCTTGCTTTGCATATTGCAGAACAAATTGTACGAATAATAAACGTGATTCCTATTCTCATCTTTGAGCTTGAAGTACTACTATTACTTCGCTTATTTTTTCAATGAGTAGTTTTTGATAAAACTGAAGGGAGGGAACATTTTAATACAATACAGTTATCTACAGTTATAAAACAACTGATAGGAATCATATTGGTCCGTCCTCACTATCAACAATTCAAAACAAAAATATGTAATTCGTATACCTAATTTTACTATATATATATATATATATATATATATATATATATATATATATATATATATATATATATATATATATAGCGAGATTATTACGAATATTTTGCGTATATGCTGTGCTGGCCCTTGTGCGTGTGCGGAGAGCATGGAGCATTTGGGAGGACGCCCCTGGCCCCAGGGCGAACGCGCCCCAACGGCGTGAGGAGTGGCTGGGCCAGAAACTCGACCCGCTGGGGCGGTGCGAAACTTGATGACCTGGTTTGGTACTCCAGAGGAGAGGGAGAGCGCGGAGGGGAACGATACGGTGGGCAGCGTCGCTTCTTGGCTCGAACCCTCCGGCGGACGGGAATCGCGGAGAATCGATTGACGACGAAACGACCAGACGACTGGAAGCTGGACGGCTGAAAACGATTTACACACACTTTCTAGACGCTCCTTGTTACTGATTGGATTACTTTAACAGACCCACAACCGTTTGCTTTTCAGGGCAACAGACGGAATGTCATTGCCTCCTACCACACTGTTAGTTTAGTGTCGATGTCGAACAGCTCCCTCTGCAGTGTCTTTGACCGGGAGGTCCTAGGCTTCAAGTCCTGACGGTGGCAGGATTTTCGTCATTAGCCAAACATCTAGACAGAATTCAGCCAGTCTGGAGGAGAATTCTAGCGGCCGGCTGCTCTGATCGGTGGTTTTCCGTGGCTCCTCCGAACGACACCAGGAATGTCAGCGTAATATATTAATAATCGGGCCACGGACCGCACGCCAACGTGTAGGTCGCCACGGGATCTCGTGGTCTAGGTGAGGAGGAATACCGCTATCTCCCGACCCAAACAAGATAATCAATAGAGAACCACAATTCTCTAAATCCGAGACGCAACGGGGCTGCCGACCGCGCACCGTGGGTGTGGCTACCGGAGGAGCAAGAGTTGGCCTTTGAGCCAGCCACGCTGTCTGGGGCGTAGCCTCGGAGCGGCGATGAGGCTGAGCGTCTCAAAGCATTCCGGCCTCGCTCCGACTTCGGCAGTCCCGTGTAACGGCCTCCGCGCTGCTGAGCAATGTCTCCCTGCTGCGCTGCTCTCTGCGAACTGCCGGGTGTTTGGCGAAGCAAGGACTCGTCTAAGTGAAGAACCGGGGTAGCTTGACTTGACCGCATCTTATTGAAATGAGAGGTATTTTTACAAAAAATGTATACTGTGTGAACGAAAAAAGGTAGCAAAGGTTACCTAATCATATATTGGTCAGACTACTTTTAATTAACACCAAAACGCCCGAGCGCCCGCAAGCCGTCATTCTGACTATCGATAAATTTCAGGGACAACTCATGCAATTTGGTGATTTTAAGAGTATAAAATATACAGAAAATCATTAAAATGTCCTTGATCACAATAAATGCAACTAAAATAAATATGAAACTTTGTAGAATTAAAATGTTCCCATTTGAAGCAAAGACATACTCTTAATGATCATGTATACACGTAACATAATTCATACACGTTTTTCTAATTGCTGTATTTTGCCAAAGCATTTCCCTCTTACTGGTTGCTTTCCTTCTTAATACTATTACTTAAGCTTAGTATTGTCCATTCCTGTGTCTTTTTTCAATTTTATGCCTAAGTCTATGACAAATTATCTGTTCCTTGAAAAATTACCGTAACTGAAAACGAAATAATTTAATGTTCTAGGTTACAGTGACCACGATTCACAAACTTTACATGTACCTGTAACTCGAATACTGACACATTAAGAAATTTATGCATTTGTAGATTGTTTATCGAAGCAAAAATAGTTATTTGCAGACTTCTTGCTACAGTAATCGAGAGACTCATTTTCATAAAGCTTTAGATACATTACAAATACAATTTATATTTACAATAGTCTTCGTTTCACTTTAAAGTGTTGTTCCCAGGTGAAAAGATAAAATTAAACATTTCACGTAAAAACAATAACAGAAGAAATTAGAAAATCTGAAAACACGACCAGACTCTTCACTTTATTTCTAAATATAACGTATCACCCGCATTCCAAGTTTACTATCTACTAATAAATAGCACAGGGAAAAATAATTTTATAAAATGCTCAGTATATTTTGAACTTTAAAAATAAAAATAAAGCAATGTGGAATTTCGCAAAAAATACGCCCACATTTCCTTCAAACGTTGTAGAGAAATGTTCTTTAAAGGATAGTGACTGAGAAGTAAGCGATCCAGTAAACTTCGAAATTCTCTTCAACCAACACTTTTCGAGAATCGCGATTGATCTCATGAACGGACTAAATCCACAAATTCAATATCATATGTTGCTCACGCTTCTGTACACCTGTCAACTCACATTTTCAATGCTCTATTATGCTCAGGAATATTTTCAGATATTTGCAAAATAGCAAACATCAAGCCGCTTTTTAAAATGGCAAAAAAATTACTTTAAAAATATCAGCCAAGTTTTCATTTTGTCACTTTTCTTTAAAATATTACAGACATTTCTATATACAAATGGAAACTATTCTCAGGAAAAACGAAGTGTTTTAAGTCTTTTAATAGCAGAAAGTTATTTTCTTTCTACGAAAGAGCGTTATTTACTCATTTTTGCAATTCTTTGCCAATGGAACATGGGATCCTAGGCGGTTCGATCATAGGCCCTTTTCCGTTTTTTATACGTAAACGATATGCCCTCGTTCATTAGAAATTGAAGAATACTTTTGTTTGCTGATGTCACGAAGGTTCTTCACAAAAAAGAAACAAACTGTACGCTTTCAGACTTTCAAATTGTTTCAAATAATTTAAATTAAAAGTTTTCAAATAATAAATTAATAGTTAATGAATAAACAACTGTTTCAATGCAGTTTTATATTTCAAACCGGCAGTCGTATGCAGCAACGAAAATTAACAATGTGCATTGTCTAATGTAAAGGTAACAAAATTTAAATTCGTCGAACCTCAAAAGGAATGTCCATATAAATGAAATGAACACTAAATTAAGTTTGTTACGTTATGCATGCAGAATTCTTTGAAATTCAATTATACTTCGTTGCGTGTATTTTCGGAATGTACATTGCCACCTGAAATATGACATAATATTATGAGGAAACGCTTCCAATAGTACTCAGACTACTAGATTACAGAAAAGAATTGTATGAATAAAATGTCATGCACGTGATTCCTGCACGTCTCTCTTCAATGAGCATGGAATCTTATCATTGCCATACCTTTTTATTTACGAATCTGTAGTTTTTGTGAAAATTAACTAACTTAGGGATGGGATCACATATAACATATCACATGTAGTAGGAAACATTTAACTAGTGCCAGTGTCAAGAGCTCAGTACAAGAAATCTATCTTTTTACGTGTACATGACTTTACAACACAATCGCAGAGAGGTTAAGGTGAAGATACCAGTAGTGACATGTCATCAGGCACTTTCAAATACACAACAGCCCATTCAACTCAAAATGATAGCCAGACTATTATCATAGTTCCTGGTTTGTAATGCAGTTATCTTCACAGTACAGAAATCGTGTAAAGAATAATTACAGGGTAATTATTTTCTTATTTATAAGCATTATATTTGAAAGTGTCAACTCCTGGTGACATGGCAACAACTGGTGCCTTTATCTTAAACAATTAAAATCGATACACAAGTTTTAAGTGCCCCTCAAAGCTTTCCTTCCGCATAAATCTTTCTACACTCTTGGAGACTATACTGACCACCAAAAAGACAAATAATATTTATTTTAACAATGATATTTAATGATTTAGTTAACATTAAGATTAGTTCATATCTATGTTACTTTACAACACATTGCCAGATGGCATTATACAATTAAAATAAGTGCACAAATTCAAAGTTAAAGAAAATCTTTTCCACTTCATAAATGTTTCTATACTATTGGAGACTGAACTGATCATAAAAAATTATATTTTTAGCAATGATATATAATGCGTTAGTTTACATTTGTATTGTAAATATTTAATATGCGCGGAACACGTCTCCTGCATTTACCTCCTGCTCCATGTATTTACGTTTCGGGTACAATGACCCCCACCTCGTTTAGATTTTTGTCCAATTTCCCTGATCCATTGAGTAAATGGATAGCCCTTTGTTTTGTTTTTGGACATAAATATGGTTTCACTATGTGCACGTTTCGTTGAGTTCTCCTTTTGCTAGTAGTGATAGGGGTAGAGCCTGGTGAATGGGTTACTAATTTATTTGCATTACAAAAAAATCAAATTTGTAATTCATTTACCGGTGGAAATAAGTTTTCTCTAACTTATGAGCGAATATGTCAAGTTTTTACATGTTACTTATCTCTTTTTTTTATCTTTTCTTTATCATTCAACTACTTATGCTTTAAATGTTGGGAAGAGATTATGGAGCTCAAGGAAATGTACGCAAATGGTACTTCTCCCTTTCACATCACATACAGTTTTGAGTATTCTTTGACCAAAACGTGAAATCAAATAAATCAAATTTGTACTCTTTAAGAGGAGAGTGTACCATGATATAAGTCAAATTATTGATTTTGATTTTTCAGCCAAATGAATAATTCAAACATTCTTTCTAAATAATCAACATTTTTCTTCTACAACACCTGGAAATCCCTTTGAGGGGAGCCAGAATGGACAAAAAGGCTGATATTTTTTTTTGTTTTACTTTTTGGATCATTAGTTTATTTATAGTTTTATGTGTTAAGAAAACAAGTTCATCTTAATACGCCATTTCTAAGTTGTTGTCTTTTGTATTTTGAAGTTTGTACCGTGGAACTGGGCGTGATCATTTTGACACATCGTGGGTGTTGCTTAAAGTTTCTTTATGCTTTCATTGTGAGAAATGGTTAATTGTTTGCTTTCCAACGTTGGACACACTGTTTCTGGTGACAATTGAGCGTTGAATAGCGTCAAATATCGGCGTGTTTATGTTTACGTTTGCCTAGTATATGGACCAGTACTGAAAACTTTAGGGGCCATTTCCAATAAGTTTAAAATTTTCATTTTTAGGGAAGATTTTCTCAAAACCTGAAGGAAGCTCAATTTTGAACAGAGTATGCAGCACAACAGTTTATGTACTTTTACGGGCCGGATATATAAAATGTTAAATACTATAGACAATTCTTATAGATGTTAGTATTATTCACAATAAAACCGATTACAATAGCAAAACGTTTTTATTTAAATAACTAGTATTTTTTTAACGGTTTCGTTGAAATACTTATAAAGAATGAATCTACGCTCGCATAAAATTTCAAGTTTGTAAATTAAATAGTTTCTGAGAAAATGATCCTTACATTAAAATTGGCGAGATGGGCCATTCCAGCTTCCCTCCCTTTAATTCTGATTTAAATGTCCCAGTGCGCATGAGCCACGCCCCCTTTTTTGACACTACATATAAGTATGTGCAGCGTATGAGCTATTTTTTCGTAATTTTGAACGCATGTTTGGTTATTAATAAGTTCATGAAACATGCTCTTGATAATCCTTTGGTAGCGTTGGTCTTTTCCACCAAAAATATGATCAAGAATTCGAAGCAGGAATGTTCTAGTTGAGCAGCGGCAAGAACACACTTTTTTCAAATGGCGTTTCCCGAAAATATTCTTATATAAATATAAATAATTAATGTAACTTTTCTCAAAACTATTATTCACGATTTATTAAAATTTACAGGATAAATTATGTATAGTATTGACAATAAATTGACATTCATATTGCATCTACACCACGAGACACCCAACACAGATCCATCGAGTTAACTCGCTGGGCGTTTTACCACTACACCACGCAGTGTCTATGCGTACTCACTTTGGCCGACGCTTAAATATCGAATTATCTCCGTACCATTCTTTTAAGCGTCTCTTGTCTTATCCCTGGAAAAAAATAACAAAAAAATCGAAGCAATTTCTGACATTGTTTTTATAAATTGCATTAATTTTAAGAAGAAATTATAATTATAACTACCCTTTTTTTTCAAAAAAAAGAATCTTCAATTTCAATAATTTTGAAATGATGAATAATAAAATCGCCGTTTGGGTACCTCTTATTTCGGTCGGTGGGCCCGATGCCAACCGGTTCCCGAGTGCGCGGCAGCCCGTGAAAGAGAAATCAATAGCTTAGATGATTATGTACAACACACCTGCCAGGGTTGCAGAGGATCAGTGGGGTCTTTCTGGGTTCAGAGGGTTTTCTTGTCAGTGTTTACGCCACATTTATACAAGTACTACGTTGACTGAATTTGACGTTAAATACACGAAGAAATAAATAGATAACTAACGCGCGTTCTAAAGATTGTGTTGTGGAGGGTTTGGCGCGGCGTGGGCGGCTCTTATGCTAATAGCCCGCTAAGCGGCACGGCATGCTGCGCGGCGTGCCTGGCGCGTGACCTGGTGTAGCACGCGAACTACAAGATGGAGCGTCCGGAAGACGCGGGAAGACGAAGATAGCGATGAGTAACAGCGCGAGCAATTATCGGCCACAGAGCCAGAGGGGACCCGCATTGTGTGTGAGCACGTGTGCTCTGCGTTGGAGAAATACGGGCTTTGAAATTGCAGGTGTTTTCCTATGATCTGATGGAGTATGCAAAACTGTGAGCCAGTGCTACAACAGCAGATGCATTCTGACATAATTGGAACCGTTTACATTTTTCGAAATTCACAGAGAGAGAGAGAGAGAGAGGGAGAGAGAGAGGGAGAGAGAGAGGGAGAGAGAGGGAGAGAGAGAGAGAAAGTTCAACGAAAATGCGACCAGCGCTTTTTAAGCATACTTGGAGGTGTTTTTAAGAGTATTTTACAAATTGCCTTTACCTGAAGCAAAAATTAGGCGAAAATTACTTGTTTTTTAAACAAATTGTACTTGACATCATTTAAAGATCATTTTTTAAATAATTCATTTCGAAAACTCTGGTTCATCAATATTGTAGTTTTTCTATGTTAATTTCCGAGAATATAGAGATCACCGAAAATGAGACTAGCATCATATTTTAGCATCCTTTGCCACATCTGAGGAAGAAATTAAAAACAAAAATTGGAAGCACTTTTTGAGAAAATAATTGTTTAAAAATTACTTATATTTGACGCAATATTAGGCGAAAACTCTTCATATTTTCGATAAATTGAACATGAACTTATTTAAATATCTGTCTTATAGATCAGGATTCATTTTAATAATATATACATGTTCAATATTGTAATCGAAGGAAGACGCCGAAAGAGTTTTTGCAGTTTTCTAACATTGAGAGAGTTCAACGAAAATTAGACCTACGCCACTTCTTAAGAATCCTTTGCGTCATCCCAGGGGAAAATATAATCAGAATCAGAATTTAGACTTTTTTTTAGAACATTTTAAAAAGGAGTCTTCTAGTAAAGTATCCTCAAAATCAAAACATATACCCACTATACAGACCCTAAAAATATAAGAAATAACGGTACCGTGAGTACCCTGGGATAGTACCTTAGATATATTGAAGGATCGTGAACAAGGCCCAGACGTTAATTTATCGTGTCTTTCCTACAATTTTCATAAAACGTACTCAATATCAACATATACACTGTTCCACAAATAATCGTGAGCTATGTTATCAGTTCGCAAAAAATGCCGGGCAAATTAAATGATGTACAAAAAAATTAAAAAATTGTTTACATCGACAGCTGGATCAGTGGATGTTACGCACGGATATGACAACCTCACTAATTCTACCTTTTTGACATTTCTCGTGGTTACAGCCCTAAAATTGAAGAATCTTTAGCACGAGTCTGTTCTGTTTCATCGATTTGTGCACTTCGCTGCGTGCATTGTGATAGTAGCAACACAATTTAAGTCGCAAACTGAGATATTGTCACAATTCTTCTTTTTCATAATCTTTCGCAATTCGCTCATATATTGGACTCTCCATTGTAGCTGATATGGCGGTATGCATTGTAGCTGTTATGGCTCGTAGCTTGTTCCTGAGCAACTTGTATTTCTCCTAGTACATTGAAGTTCGATGCTTGATGTCGTATTTGCCCATGTCGGAAACTTCACTGAATCCTTTCCACAGCTCCAACATTTCCTCAGTAACACAGATACATTCTAGTAGCGGGAAAAGAAAAGTGTTGATGGTCAAGTTTTTCGTTGAGTCGATGACAAATTTGCCAATCCTATATTGTGTCTTAAGTGAAATATCCCCCAATATCATTTTTAAATACAAATTTCGACATCTTCGTTGTCATTAGCACTAGATTCACTTGCAGTTCTCACATATTTTTAAAGTAAACAAAACAAAACAACATTACACTTTCAATGAACGTGAAGAGAGATGTCGCTCAAGATTTTGTTTTGTTTACCAGGCAGCTTATCCTTGATAGTCTTCAACCTTTATCATGGTCAGCTATCGATCGATGATAGTTCATCACTGACAGCAGCAATGTTAGCTGAGAACTCCGCTAGAAAACACAATTTAACTTTAATGTTAATTTCTTTATAGCGTCGAGTACTTTTGAAATATGTGTATAATTTGCAGCAATCTCACATATGACACGAATGCACTTACGACGAAAGCAAATGTCTTCTTGAAACTTCTTCCAGACAACTAGCGTTAAAATGGCGGGAACATCAGTAGCACCTCACAGCGTTATTATTTTTCGCATGTCTTTTACAATACGAGCACATACCCTCGAGAAAAGCACTAGTCGAGGCCTGGACCAGTTAGCACCATCAAGTCTCGTGAGATCAACAAATAAGTCACCCCCCACCAAAAAAAACACATGAGAATCAAATAGGAGCACACAAAAGAAGTTGCTATCAGAATCCGCCATTACTCGTTCCAAGCCGCCATTACGCCATTCCTACAAATTCACGTATATTTGTTAATTAACATTATTTACTGCAATTAACTTCTAGGATAGGATATAATTTTATGAAGACGAAAGAAAATTAAGCAGTTTTTTGGAAAACTGTAAATAAATAAATAAGTAAATAAATAAATACGTAAATAAATAAATAAATACGTAAATAAATAAATACGTAAATAAATAAATAAATAAATACATACGTAAATAAATAAATACGTAAATAAATAAATACGTAAATAAATAAATACGTAAATAAATAAATAGGTAAATAAATAAATCAAACATTTTACTAAATAATTAATAACACCAGTCTGCGTCATTTTTGAAGTCTCAAATATTTTATTTGTTTCTTTGTGCGTTTTTAGCGCTGATTTACAATTTGCTATCGGTATTTCTCTTCATCAGCTCCAGATTATTCTCCATAAGCCAATATATATTTTTGACATTCGTGGACTTTATTCAATGTTAATGCTAATACGAAGTATTTATTTTTTTAGACTGTTTTTAGATTGTTATAATTACTTGAATATGGTACATGTTAAAGATAACTAAATTTTATCAACTAACATGAATAGTAAATGTAAAAATGTCCCGAATATGTTTTGCTACACATGTGGTAAAGTGACGTTACCAGGGCAAAGATCAAACATTACGAGTACAGCATTGGTGAAGGCCAGCTATTCCGCGTATTTTGATAATAAATTGACAGATCTGGACAACACCTTTGCTCCATAGCTAGTGTGCGGAACATGTGTTAGGTAGTCTTAGATGGTGGAACAAGGGAATCGAAAAGGCCATCATACCTCTTGGGTGTGGAGAGAAGGAAATGATCTTTTAACACATTGCTTCTTCTGCTCGACGAAATTACAAGTTAAAAGGTTGATGTCGAGAGACTATTTTATATTTCAGAGGTAGAGGGGTATCAAGAGGGCTCATTGCTAGAGCATCATTATGATGTATGGCTTTTTTTTTGTTTTTTGTTGTGTTTTTTGGTGTCTGAAAGGAGATGAACCTGGAAACATACATAAACGAAAGACGTCTAAGTAATAATTTCTATAACCCTTTACAATATCTTATGTAAAAAACTTTAAAATGTAATAACGAAAAGCTGAAATGGCTTTATTTATATCATTGACATTTATTACTCACGAGGAACGCATACAGAATAGAAGTAAGAAGTAACCATTTTTCCACAATATTTAATTTTTTTAAATATAATTTTCTATTATCAAAGGTTTACCTGAAACTATAGTGGATTTATTTCACTTAATAGTTACCTTAATATAATCTGCTGTAGTTTTCTCGTCTGTTATCATGTAATAGTCCCTCTATAAACAGAAAACGACCTAATGATAAAAACAGTATGCGTAGTAGTCATAGGACAAAAGCTGAAGCCATAGCACAAAAACTGAAAGTTATTGAGGAAAACTAATATTATTTGTGAGTTCAGCGTGGTCAATTGCTGTAAACGCCGTTGAAAAAATTAAACATCTTAGTTTTTTTTTAAAACGCAGGCCAGTGTTATTGCCCAAAATGTGAATGAAAGGCTGAATTAGCCCACAGGTGGTTACTTGGAGGAAAACAGAAGCTGTTTACTCATTGAGCTCCAATATTGGAGCGGCAACTCCCGAGGACCTTTGACACCAGCTAAAAGCTGAGAGAGCAGAATCCCCTTTCTGGTGGAGCGCTTCAGAGGCCGCGTATTCTAATCGGTCGTTTCCGTGGCTTCCTCGAAAAATTTCTTCTTGGAGGGAGAGGAAGAGTGAACTAAATCTCATGAGAAATTAATGAGCCATTAATGAATCTCTTCTTATGTCTTCTTTCGTCGTTTTTGCTGCTTTTTTGGGACGGGGGTGAAACTGAGCTCTAAACCCTCGCTGCCAGGGGCTGCGAGGAGAGCCTGCGGCAGAGGGGGCGGGGCCCTACGGGCTTGGTGTTCCGGGCAGACGTGCACCCACCCAAACTCGCAATCAACTTTCAGGAAACGCAACCTCCGATGGCACAGAAGCTGGAAACTTGTCAAAAAGCTTTGTGGTGGTCAATTGGAGATAGCGTGAAGTTTTCTAGCTGCTCTCCTTTTTGTTTGGAATTTCTATAATACACTTGTGAAGAGGCGGGCTTTTTACTTGGGTCGAATAGAACTTCGGTAAGTTGGTTATCTGTTGACATTTCGCCTCGCGGACATCGCCCGAGGGTGCGAGCGGAGGCGGAGACAGAAGCAGAGGAGGAGGTCAGAGCGGAAGGGGACCTTTTTCTCTACTCCGTCCTTCCCTGCGCTTTTCTGCAGTATTTTACTCGCTTTGGTTGTTCATTCTTGCCGAAGAAATGCACAAGTGTTTTCCATTTTAAAGTCACAATGTCTCTAGTTGCCTTGTTTCATTAATCGTATGCCGGAGTGGCTCAGGGTATCAATTGATGTTTCTCTGCAGTTCCTCTCTTAGGGTGGTTCTAAGGTTCGAGTCCCGACGGTGGCAGGATTTTCGACATCAATTAGTTAGCTTGGGCAATGTTAGGAGTCTGGAGGAGACGTTTATCGACCAGTTGTTCTGATCGATAGTTTTGCGCGGTTTCTTCCATCAACACTAGGGAAAAGCCGGAGCATTACCTTAACAAATCGGCCATGGACCGCGAGCGAACTTTCCTTCCTCGTCCTTGTTCTTACTTACCCACACTTACTCTTACATTCACTACTCTACCACACATGTCGGGAGATTGGTCGGGAGCTTAGAGCAAGTCTCGACTCGGGCGTGCCCATCTAGTGGGAGATACCTGGTTGAGGAAAAGCTCGCCAGCCCACGTGCAGGTTGGGTCGGATCTCACCATCCAGCGGAGAAGGACATCACGGTAACTTCTGTGGTAAAATGTTGCACTACACTTGCGGGACATATCTTAGCCGATAGAACTCATACGACTTCACAATCGTCACTGAACTGATAAAAAAACAACAAATTTTAAGAAGGTATACAGATTTTCAACTGTCTCAACGATTCTGCAACGAAAATGCGTTAAAAAATAAATCAAGTACTCTCAGATACTTTACGCTCGATGAAGGTTAATACATTCAAAGAACGGTTTCTGCCTTGAGCTTTTAAAAAATTATTGCCACTCCCACCCTCACCCCGAGGCCGATGAAAGAATTAATTCTAGTTTTTTAGTGTTTTCCCGAAAATGAAAACATTTTAATAATTTATATTCCTTTGTAGATACAATTGGTGTTAAACTTACAAATTCGTTTGTTCACATTACAGTTAGACAATACAATCTACAATTTTATTTTAATTTATGTTGCCCAACAATAGATGTTTAAATCAACGTTGTATTGTCCCTGTATTTACTGTCTCACCGACCCCTTGTCCAAGTGAATTTCTGGTTACATCACTGTACATGCTACTCGACAATTTATTTAAAAATACATTTTTTCTTGATAACGTCTTTGTCAAACCAATAACACAGAATAATAATACGCTATGACGAAACGTCAAATGCAGTTACCTCCATTTAAAATCATTCAGTCGACATGGCGTTTTTATTACTATTATCAAAGTTCGTATTTTAAAATCGCATTTTCAGAAATAATACACCGTCGCAATGCAAGTGAAGACAAAATTTGATATTTTTTATCAAAATAGACCGTTTTTGAAGATAAACAAAAGGCAAGTGGGATCAAAAGTCAAACTAATGAAAAAAGATTTTTGAGATTTGTTTTTACTCTCGACAGAGAGAATTATATGATAGTAAATAATGATTAATTGAAATATTTTTCGTACAAAATATGTTTTAAAAAATGATTAATAATGAGTGTGAGACATTTTTAATTTTATAGGTTTTAAAAGAACAATCGCGTATTGTAACGGATACATAATACAATAGTATGGTTTAGTTCGTGTGCATATTTTTTCATTACACATTTAATTCTTATCGACGATTGTTTTCAGACAACCATATATAAAAATACAAAATCATTTCCATGAGTACAGTTCAATGTTAACAATTAAAATTACATTTACTCATTCACAAATAATTTCATAAAATAGTTTTCAACGGTTTTTGCCCATAACTGTGGCCTTCATCAAAACAGAGGACAATTTAACACGCCATTACAATTATTAATAAACATCAGAAATGTACGAGTATGATTAAAACATCTTCAAAGTAATTTACGAACAAATTATCATAAGTAGTAATGGTTAATATAAAATGAATTAGTGATAGATTTCTTTTATACTTGGGGCATAATTGGTCTATACGCGCGTCTGAGGTTCAGAAAGTACAGGGTTTTACGGGCTTTTCCTGTAAAACATCCCCTCGTTTTTAAGATTTCAAAACGGTTTTAATTCCATTTTAACATATTGTCATAACAACAATTACATTAGTAAAATAATACCTCGAATACATCATATATTTACTACAAATTGTGGTGAATATCTTCAGAATTTATTATTTTTTGTAGGAACGGAAACGTTCGGCTGTTGGAATCTGTTGGTTCTGCTGTTGGAATCATGGTTACGGTGTCACGTGCTTCGGTTCCCGTGTCATACCGTGCTCAGAAAATTAGCGTTCCGGTTGTGTACTGGTGTTTGTTCGTCTATGTTTAGTTGTTTTGTTTTTAAGATTTATGGTTGTAATTACGTAAAAGTTAAATGTAATTAGTTTACTTTTCTTCAGTTTCGTTTTTTGGTTGTGGTAAATTTATCAATTTACAATTTTTTTAATTTAATTTTTTTTTGTAATCTTAATTAAGGATGTATGACCCAAGTGGTAAAGTTCTGCATGGTGATGCAAAACAAATGGTTATCAATGTTAATATCTATTTAACTATAATTATATTTTCAAACGGGATTCGTACTCAGTTTCTACCAGGAGATGACACCGCTCTCCGGCGTGAGGCAGCTCGGTTTCCCGTGAATCAAATCAGTTTGTTCCGATGAGACCGACATATTTGGAGGTTGAAGAAATTTTAAATATTTTGTTCGGTAATGAAATATTCTTATTTCTCTACCAATAAAAAGGAAACTAGAGGCTTGACCTTTTTGCAACTGCATGTAGTTGGGTTGAACTTGGGGATATTGTATTGAAATAGCGGTGCACTTTAAAACTAATATTTCTTCCTGATTTCTTATGACATTTCGAAGCGCAAAGAACGTGAGAAGCTTAACAGAAATGTTTCCTATGTATTGGAATCTCATAAGAAGTTTTAGACTTGAGGAAAGGGAAGAAAATACGTTTTCATAAAATTGGAAATGTTCGAGACAAACTAGCGCGTCGCGCCATTGCGGGATTTGTCACCATGGCGTAACGTTCGATTCATACAGTACCGCGGAAAAGCGCAACGTTTGGCATCGCTGTCGCCCTACGAGACTGAACTTCATTCTTAACCTTCCGAGGTTTAGCGCACCCGAACTACTTCATTATTATGTTTTAGCACGTCTGCATGTTAACCATTGTACATTCAAAAGATGTTTTCTATTCAATAGAGCGTATTCAATATTCCTTAGCTCGTTATGTGAGAATAAATGCACATTTCTATTATTATTCCAAATCGGGTACAAAATTTAATTATGAATTGCATCGAAATAAAATTTGGGTTGTACGTAGTGCAGAATTAGTTTATAACTTTTAGCGTGGCGCGCACACTGTAAACATAGCTGTCCATTTAAACGTATCTGTCTAATGCACGCTTAATTGTTTTTGAACGCGCTTCACTATGCATTGTTGCTCAGTATGGAAGTACAAAATTCTTATTGTTATGCATTTCGTAATACCTTAGGAATAGATTGTCATATTATTATTAGTATGTAACACAGGATAAGGTTCAATTAATATTTGTGACAATCACTTTTTATGAAAGTTTATCAACTATTTAAACACCACATTAACTATAATGTTGTGAATATTGTTAATAAACATTCTTAAAAGGTATTTGTCACAAATATTAGGACCTTATCCTCTGTTAAATCTAGTACAAAATTGGTTCGTGACATTTTTTCGACATACCAGTTTTTGATATCATCCTGAACTTTAATTCCCACGGACGTATTGAAAAGCGTTTATGATCACTCCACTCCAGAACACTTGAGAATCGATAATTAATAACAAAAAATCATGAATTCCTGGACAACCTGCGTATTCCAATTACATTGTCTATTCTCCAACTTTCCAGGGCAGTTTTGTGCCTCTTCAAACTCCTGTTATAACTGCGAAGCTGCCAGTTAATTATTTCCCTCTCCAAGGTTCCAGTTATATTAGTCTACGCTATTATTTGCTTCCATGCTACCAATTTTAAGCAGAATGGCTATAATTTTAACATTAACTTACACAATTAATGTTATGACAATACTGCATACGCGTATACATATGGACCAACATTTCATCGCTCTCCCAATCACTATTATATATCCGATGCATTCCAATACCATTCGTATTTTACTTACGAACTATATGAAATAATTGTGAAGATAAACAAAAAAGGTTTTTACAATGTAACAGTGTTGAAATAAAAAGGTGCGCTAGAATGTAATTTACTAAAAATTCCAAACGAGCATTGTAACACGCCCAATTTTTATGGCTACATAAATCAGTAGTTCTAAAACAGCACTTACGCAAAATTACGGGAAAAATACTCCAAATTTCAAAAATGTATACATGGCCTTATTTCAACGTCTAAGAAACAGATTTCATTACGGGAAAATGTCAAAAATTGATATTTTAGTTGTAGGAAGTTCAGGGGCTTCATGTGAAGTACCTCCTAGAATGAAAATATCGGTATTAAATTGAAGGGGACGCGACAGCATCCTGATCGATTCAGGAATATCAATTATGGAGAAAATCAGCTGAACAGTTTAGACGCTTGCGTTGTTCACACACGGCAGACGGACGGATGGACGGACGGACGGACGGACGGACGGACGGTCAGGCGGACAGACAGACGTTCTGCCGTCTTTCAATTTTTGGTATCTAGGACCCACAAATCATGGATTCTGGCGACACCATGTGTTGAAGGATTTTTTTTCTAAATTTTGCAACTGGATTCATCCACTTTTGCGTTACCAATCTCCAAATGTATTAAAAAGAAGGATCTGAAATATCTGCAATTATTTCGATAGTGAAGAAGGGTAGACATTTCTACGGAAGAATCGAACGTGAATAAATCGCAACTGTTACAATATTTGCAGGAAATTATAAGACAAGCAAAGATAATATCACATATAAATTAAACATTCAGAACTAAAGACTATCTACTTTATCGCTTTATTAGTGCATAAAAATAAGGTAACAAATCTATTATCTATTCTCATTTAAATATTATATCGCGAAGACAAGAGAAATGTTTATAGGAAATTCATTATTTTTAATCTAATAATCATCACAAATACAACACTTGAGCATCATCTCACTGTGCGATGTGTATGTGTGATGTGTATTCCAACCATATAGTATGTAACAACGGTGTCATTATCTTATGCATTTATATTCTATATTATCTATGTATATATTTTTCCCGACCATAATTGAATGTACCACTTCTCCTTATCGTTCCGTCGACCGAGACAAACCAACAATGAGAAGAAAAACTCAGTTCGAAGTTCATGAGTTCAAACTGCTGTATCGTAGCGTTGCATTGCTCGGGAAAATGATATCTCGTCAAACAACGAGTGGAAAACTCGATTTGCAATTTCAAAGACCACAAAACTACTCAAACTTTAAAAAAATGTACATTACCTTTTTTAAAGAACTTTTTACAACATAATTTATTTAACAAAAATTATATTTCAACAATATTGTGCTTGTACAATGTTAATTTTTTGTATGCACTTCTCGAAAATACAGAGAGTTCGCTGATAATGGGACCAGCACCACTTTTTTTATCGTTTATTGCTGCATACGATGAAATAAATTAAAGAAAAATTTGGAGATTTTTTAACAAAATTAATGTTTAAAATTCTTTAAAAATTACCTTATTTTTCACGCAAAATTTCGCAAAAATGACTCACTTTTTGAAAAATTGAACATTACTTTATTTCAATATAATTTATTTATGAACAGATTTCGTTAAAGAAAAAATTATATTTTCTTTTTGTAGTTGTGGGAAGAAACCGGAAAAAATCGATCTTTCTCTCTCTCAGAGGAAAAAAATTAAATATAATGGAAATAAAAGGAAATTTTTGATCAATTTTTGACCCTTTATATCAAATGATTCCCAAAATCAAAACATCTATTTGAAATTGAAGGGGCCGCAACATCAGTAAAATCGATAGGAGAATATCGATTTGGGTGAAAATCCTGCATATGCTTTAGCCGCTAGCGTTGTCCACATATAGAGAGACAAACGGACGGACGGGTGGACAGGCGGACAGACTGTTATTTCGCCGCAATCCAATTTTTCGGTATCAACGACCCACAAACGTGCATTCTGACTACACATGTTAGAGGAAGTAATTTACTACATGTAAGAACAAAATTTATGCACTCTTTTGTTCCCAGGGTCCAGTAATAAGTGTTTCTCAGTCGAAAAATCACCGTTTTCGCTGCAACATTATAATCCTTCATACTGCGTAAGCAATATGCGAGAAAGTGAAATGTAATAGAATATTAGTAAAAAACGGACTATACTGTACCAATTTCAATTGTTTTGTAGTATCTTTTATACCTTTTCTATCAATTTGGCAGCAATACAATGCAAATAAATTCATTAGCACAAAGGGAAGTAAAGACTCTCGAAGGCAGGACTTCCACAAACTTCCACTTCTTCTTGGGGATAAAAACACACGTTGCTAGAAAGGTACAATATTTTAGAACAATAACAATTAACATGTGTTGTTTTTGACAATTAAGTTCTGTCTCTTGGCATCCTCGTAGCATTGTAATATATTAATTTATTTCAGGGATCCGGCATTGTCCAACACGTCGACCAGTAGGGAAATTTTCGCTCTAAGTATCACCTTCAGCAACACATCGCCCTGGCCGGAACAAGCTCTAGGCTGGCTTCTCGCCATTTGCAGTAGTGTAGTGCGTGTAATCATAGACGTGTGTGAGAGAGAGGAAAGGAGGGATAAGAATGAGGAAGAAAAGATCGCGCAGTCCGTGACCCGTTTGTTAATGTACTAGCAGGCGGCCTTTAGAATTTTCCTACAGACAGCATCTGAATTTATTTTCAGCTATCTAGGTAGTGTCGAACCTACGCTACCGGTAGGACTGGAACCCTAGGACATCCTGATCTATAACGCTGCAGCATTGGCAACAGCTGTTGCCCTGATCCATGGCAGGCGGCCTGATGGCAGGTGGCCTGCTAGCCTGATGCCGGGTGAAAGGATGCATTCGTGCACGCGCGTTGAATTATCTCCAGCGAGACGCTTCTTCAGAAAATGTTTCCTTTTTTCATGCGCAATCTATTGCGAAAAGCTAAGATCGTCTTTTCGTCTTCTTGTAATAAGCAGTGGAGGGGTAAATCACCCACGCGCCCGTTTTGCGCTCCAAAGTTATCATCAACAAATTTCAAATCATTTTCTTGATATTGTAAGCCTCATTTGTACTCGTTGATCGGTTCATGTGTGCTCGCATATACAAGCACGAAGAGGGTTGGGAATTTGGATATTCTCTGGAATTTGCGTATAGGTGACATGAGAGACTTCAAGAAATATAATAACGCACTGAAGAATTATGTTTAATTTATTTTAATATATTCTCAAATATTTATGGAAAGTTATTAGTTCTTTTCAGAGTGATATTTTTTCTGATAGTTGGAGTAGTTGGTTACGAGTCAGAGTAAACTGAGACAGTGAGCACATTAAATATATCTTTTGTACTGATATTCGTAGGAAGAAATATGCTCTTGTTCCAAATAAATGCTTTGAATCTAAGGGGAGGGGTCATGTGTTGCAGTGCCCGACGGGAAGCCCATCATCACGACGGCTCACAACACCAGCTCCACGTCCCTGCACATCAGCTGGCGGCCGCCCCCGCGCGACTCCATCCACGGCGAGTTCCTGGGCTACCGCATCGAGTACCGGCCGCGCGACCGTGGACCCGAGGCCGTCAAGGAGATCTACATCCGAGACGCCAACGTCGACGTGAGTGGCCTCGCCAGCGCGCGACCGCGCCCCTCAACCCTCCCTCCTTCCCATCATATCTCCCAAGGTTCGCACATCCCGATCTCCTCACTCCCCAAGGCCCCAGTCACCACGACAACACCCCGACCTACCCGTAGCGACGACCTCTGGCCCCGGCAGACCAACTCCTCCCCTTCTCCTTCCCACCATTCTCCCACGGCCCGCACATCCCGCCCTCTGCACTCCCAAAGGACGCCACTCCCAACGACAATATCCCGATCAACCCACCGTGACGTCCTCTGGCCACCGCTGACCAACTCCTCCCCTTCCGGCCCCCTTCCTCGCCCCTCCCTCCGCCCCACCCTCCGCCCCTCCCTCCGCCCCTCCCTCCGCCCCTCCCTCCGCCCCTCCCTCCGCCCCTCCCTCCGCCCCTCCCTCCGCCCCTCCCTCCGCCCGTCTCTCCGCCCCTCCCTCCGCCCCTCCCTCCGCCCCTCCCTCCGCCCCTCCCTCCGCCCCTCCCTCCGCCTCTCCCTCCGCCTCTCCCTCCGCCCCTCCCTCCCCCCTTCCTCCCCCTCCCTCCGCCCCTCCCTCCGCCCCCTCCCTCCGCCCCTCCCTCCGCCCCTCCCTCCGCCCCTCCCTCCGCCCCTCCCTCCGCCCCTCCCTCCGCCCCTCCCTCCGCCCCTCCCACCGCCCCTCCCTCCGCCCCTCCCCCCTTTCCCAGCCCTTCCCAACCCTTCGCGCCACATCTATCAGGACCCGCACATAACGCCGTCCGCACGCCCAAACCAACACGCTCCCAACGACCGCACCCCGGCAACCCCACCCCGACGATCTTTGGCCCCGACAGATCCCGTCTACCAAAACTCCCATGGCTCGCATAATCCACCGACCGCCCTTCGAGATCTCCCCACCCCACTCCTAGGTAATCCCACTCCCGAGATCCTCACGCTCCGGGATTCCCGCTGGACCACACCCCTCGCAGACCCCATTCTCCCAGAAGCTCATTCGCCGAGGACCCTACTTCGAGCGGACCACGCCCCCCATGGACGCTCTCTTCCACAGATGCAGCCACCCGAGCCTCTCGCTCCGTTTTCTTCCTTTTCGCGGATCGCTCACCCCATGGAGATGCCATCTCCGTTGTGGCCCTGACCTTTTCTCTCGCGGTGTCTCTCCGCCTCGTGAAACAGTCTCTCCCTAGGCAGGAAATAGCCCGCTCTTATGCTCGACATCTCGCGAACCCCATTTTGCCCCCCCCCCCCCGGCGCGCCTTTCCCGCTTCCTCAGCGTTCTTCCCGCGGGCCCGTTCCCATTCAAAGCCTATACCTCACAGCCTCATTCATCTATGCAATCCTTCCTCTTACATGGCTGCTCTCTCCCACAATCCCAAGCGACGGCGTTCCGCGTAACCCAATTACCTTCCGTCCGCTACAAACCTACAAACCAAAGAAAACGTCAACTGTACATAAAAAAGCGTTCTTAAAGAAATGACATACGAAACGTGTGTGCATGTAAATTGCAAAGAAAATTATGTTCTTATTCACCTGAAATTGCTCACGATTCTATGCACATCTCACCCATTAATTTAGATTTAGATTTTAGATTTATTTAGTCCAAAAAAACAGTAAAAACTGTATGTGACCTATGGGGGAGAAGAGTATCTGCGCACGTTTTCTTAAATAATCTTAATCACACTTCTCCACCGTCCGTTCCTCAAAAACCTCAAAATTGTGCAATTTACTGGTTAAAAATTAATATAATGAACTTAAGATTTAACGTGGAAAAAAAGAAACAAAAACCAAAATCTTATCTTTGTGTTGATCACATTAGAAATTGGTCTGTTCCAGTGTGTGTAAGTCAACATTTTCCTGTTACTGAAATGTCGATTATGGTGCAGAAAGTTTTTTTATGCATACCGTATATCTGATGTATTTTGGACAATGTACTAGGGAGAATTGTGTGAATAAGCAAGATTGCAATTCGGAGACCTGGGTAATGAAGCCTCCTGTAAAACACGTCTCAAAATAATTGTTACAAACTTCAAGGTCATGTAGTGCCGGAAATTATCACTTTGGATATAGGCTAGTGCACAGGGGGAGACAGGAACCCAGAAAATTCTGAAACAGTCACGAAGTCTTATGTATTTTTTTATTTTAGTATATAGGTTAAAACGACGTATAAAATGTCTAAAAAATTAAAATGTTTAGTGATGATAACAACCGGATAGACACACAAGTTTATCCGAATATTATTATCGTATTTGTGATTGAGACTAATTGCCTAATGGTATTAATTTTGAAAAATTTCAGTTCTTTATTTAGTTGTAAAAGAAAACACTGTAGCATAGTCATTAACTTAGTCATAGTTAGTCATAGTCAGTCACTCACTATTTTGCAATAATTAATATAAGGGATTATTTTAAATATGGCATATTTGTTATCGCAAAAATTTCATAAATATCATAATGACAAAAACTGTAAAATAATTGCACATTTTGAATGTACTTTATAATTTTTTAACTTACTTTTGAAACGGTGTTACATGAAATTGCATCTGCGCATTTGTAATGTGCGAGTTTAGAACCAACGAGTTAATTTGTGTTCTCAAAAATCTTGTTACCCTAAGAGCGTTTTGCCAACACGTTATTTTATAAACTTAGTAAAATCGTATCTCATTTACTACTAATGCTTAAAGTACTAAAAATTTTCTCTGCTAAGAATGTCGAAAAATGTACGAAACTAACCTGCAAAAAAGCGACCAAGTGGGGGTCAATCCCTCCTGCAGCTACTCAAAAATACATTTCAAATTTACAAATAGACGAAATTGTTGTATATTAAAATGTCACGTATAAACAATGTTTAATGTATTGAGGAGCTCAAATCTATAGTTCCCTCCCCCTTCTGTTTTAGGTTGTGCATGTGTGTGTTGAACATTAATGGCAGTGAACATATAGTGAGATATTTTATGTAAAGGAGTTACACATGTGATATTTGTACCTGAATGTTATTCAAACCCCGTATGCATACCTTTATAGCGTGAACAAGGAATCTCCTTGCTTGCATGAGAATGTTGCCTTCAGAACTCACGTGCGTAAGAAGGAGCAAATGTCCCATGTGTAACTCCGTTATATGAATTTCCCACTAAATGATCAATGGCAAAGAGCGATCATTTTCGTTCCCTGTAAATCACCCAAACATTTGTAGTATATATTCTGAGACACCTGTCCACTATGTAAGCGGGATTGTGTTCCAGAGCCACACTATCCAGAACCTCGAGACGTACACGCAGTACCGCGTGTCCCTCCAAGTGTTCAACCCGGAGGGCCACGGGCCCAGCACCACGGTGCTGGTCATGACGGACGAAGGCGGTGAGTAAGCGCTGCTTGCGTCACGGCGTTGGCTCACGCCACGGAAAGGAACCGCTACTCTTGTCAAGGCACACTCCACAATTCCCGCACAACTTTTCACCCTGTCTGTGTACCTATCTCGGGTTTGACAAATGCGCCAGCTCTTCAACTATGCCCGAGCGTACGTACGTTTGTACGTTTATTTGTACATTCGTTCGTTCGTACGTTCTATTCTCTCATGTACAATCGTCACCAAAGTGTAAGTTTGCAGCAAATTTATATACTAAGTAACTTTTGTTCGAGAATACGTGTACTAGTAATCTCCTGGTAAAAATTACGCTGTGCATATTGTTATTATTATTGTTAATATTAATCTGCTCGCGTAGTTTTACAGCTTCTTTTATTACTTTCATACTTACTGCAATTATATAAATGGTCCGATGTCATGTTCGAGAAAGAAGCATAATCGACAACTCTCGAGACATTTCGAAGACGTTATGTTTAAAAGTTGTTTTGCTTCACAATGACAATATACTGTCTTCTGTTTTTATAGGTCTCGTTGTACGTATAAAGGAAGTATTTTATTGATGAGCAATCCAGTTTGCATACTGAGGGTGGAATTTCTGTAGATAAACGGGTATAGCTTAAGAACTTTGGCACGTTTCTTAATTGAATGTGCGGTTTTCACGTTAGCCGTTTGTCCAGTAAGACATCTAGGTATTTGGCTGGCGAAGAAAATCAGAGGACATCGGGGTTATTTATTCGTAGGGGTGTAGCGAAGGAAGGGCGTCTGAGAGTGAATATTGTGGATTGTGATTTTAAGGGGTTAATTTTAATTCTCCATTTGTTGGTCCAATTCTCGTATAACTGCAAATGTAGGATTGAATGTAATCATCGGCAAAGTTTATATCAGTATGTGAAGTGAAAATAGCGTTATCGTCAGCATATAGATATACAGCTATACTTACTTCCTGCGGAGTTGGATAGTCGGCTGTAAATATTAAGAAGAGTGTTGGTGAAAAAACCGACCATTGTGGAACGCCTGCGTAATATAGCTGAATTTACCTGTTGTAGTAGGGTTAAATACTGATTGTTGAGATATGAACGAATATGGCAGGAATTTTAATATTGCTCTTTCTTACCTACTGACGACTACTGTTACTTCATCTTCCACCGAGAGAAGCAAAAACTTGAATATTATATTGCACTGTGTTGCCAGTGTTCTCACTTAACTTTGTGTTTTGGTTACCCGAAAACTTTCGTTTTTTATTTTCGTTGTCCGGTATCAAATTTTCTTTAGTGTTTAGCGCAGGGGCGTGAGTAGCTGGCTCGCTTGATCTTTTACCTTGGTTATGTTGATAAGCGATTTGTAGAAAGGCCGCTTGTTGCATTGCGAGTAGTTGTAGCTGCTAAGGTGGAAGATGTATTGCCTGCTGAGGTACTTGCAGCCAAACATATCCAGGTTGATTCACTTCAGTCAATTGTTGTTGCTGACCTAATTGTTGCATTATAAACTGCTGTTGAGGTGAATGAAGCATATGATGTTGGTAAATTTGAACTTCACTATCCTGAGCGTTGCTTTCCCTGGTAGGAGCATTTGAGAACACATTTGTTTGCTCTGGATTTAATTTGCATTGCATTAGCAATGTGCTACCCGTGTTGGGGCAGCCTCTCGTACACATTACGCACTGTTAGTTGTAAGCGAACTTGAACTTGACGCTTCTTATCGCTGTCAGATCGCGCTGCCGAAAATCCGTAGATAAGAACTGTGACGCTCGATGTGCACAGCACGGATTCTCGGACTGGAATCGCTAATAAACCTCACGTTTCTCAAGAAACGAGCGAAGACACATACTCAAGAATAAGCTGGTGGACTGGGACTTTCACAGACTTTCAGGGGGCTGTGAGACAAATATTGATCCGTCGAAAATACCCGTTTAAAGTTTCTATGCACCAAGAACTTCATGGCGATGATTTCAAAATCGAGTGATATTTTATCAATGGGTGCTTCAGCGGATACAAGACGAACACAATTATTTTGCTCGAGTAGGCGATGTCCCTGCAGTGCCTCTGACCGGAAGGCCCTAGGGTCTGGAGGAGAATTCTAGCAGCCGGCTGCTCTGATCGATAGTTTTCCGTATTTCTCCGATCAACCCCAGGCGAAAGCCGGAGCAGTACCCTAACAAACAGGCCATAGACCGCGGGCGATCTATCCTTCCTCTTCCTTGTCTTATCGTCACCTTTCACTTCCACACACTCTCACAGTTACATGCTCTACACTACAGACCATGTCGGGGTACCAGTCGGAAGCATAGAGCTTGTCCCGGCTGGGGCGCTGCCCCGCTGTTGGGAGATACCTGGTTGGAGAAATCCTGCAAACGGACCTGTAGGTCGTTCCGGATCTCACCATCCACAGGGGGAAGATCACCGACACTTCCCGTGTAAAGACGCATGCACTGTACTTATGAGACTAATGATCACAGCTGTTGACTCGCCCGGAAACACGAAATAATCATTGAGCGTCGTCTACTTCTTATGAGAACGTAATACTCTATTCCGCTCTTTCACTTACGAGCCTTTTTTGAACTGTTTCTGTTCGGTTTGGAGCCAGTCGTCATTTTAATCGTGTGATCAATGATCTGTGGGTGCGCTGGTGAAAGGAACTGAGCCCTCGTGGCTCCGCCTCTCGCAGTACCCCGCACTTGCTGTAGCGGCGTGGGACGGGGGCGAAGCCAAACAAACAAAGCCGGGCTCGCTCGCCATTAGCGTGCTCTCGCGACTCGGGTTACCTCCGATTTCCATGCAGCCTCCCGATTCTGGGAAGAGGCGAATGCCAGCGGCTCTTCGACGAGCCCGTGTATATTTTAGTCTATGTTGTGGGCTCAGTGTGTCTGGAATGTCTTCGTTCACTGAACTCTTAAGAGTCGCATACAAATGGGGGGTGAACGACCAAGCCCAATGACGTTTTTACTTTCTCGCCATACTACGTAAGAAGAGAAATAACTGTAGTCGTGCGACTTTTCGACAAAAAAATTACTAGGCTCTGGTAATGAAATAGTGGAAAAAATCTTGTTTTTATCTGTAGTACATTCATCTTCTACCACGTTTTCTACGCAGAATCCATGTATTATTGGTCATTCGCCCGTCTGTCCGTCCGTCAGTCAGTCCGTTTGTTTGTTTATTACAATTTGCCCTCGAATAGCGTACTAAACGCGTAAATGAATGGCGCAAGTCTTATTTTCATTAAAATCCTTAATTTTTCGAAAATGGCCGAAGTTAGCGAAAACGGCCAAAGTTGCATCTTTTGGCATGCTCCTATAACTAGAATATTGAATGCGGAGATTTTTTCCTTAATAAAATCGGTTCTTCAATAACAGAACTTGAAATAACGTCATGTAATTTCTTTTTAATATTAGCATTTTTCGCATAATTTTGCGTGAAATTTATGCAATTTGCAAACAATTGTTCTTTCAAAGAATTCTCCACATATTTTCTTTAATTTTTCTCCTGTTATGTACCAAAGAACGGTAAAAAAATTGTGCTTGTTACATTGCCCGTGAACCCTGTATTAAAAAAGTTAAATTCCAAAAGTTAATTTTGCAAAACTTCAAATTTGAGGTTAGGATCAAGTACAACGTGTTGAAAAAACGAGTAATTTTCGCCAAATTTCAGCTTGAAGTAAATGCAAATTATAAAGAAAAATTTCTAACACACCGTTTCAACTTTTTTCTTTAAAGTCTTTTACACAGATAGAAGAAGAAGCGCTTAAAATATTGGCGCAGGTCTAATTTTAATGGAACTCTCTCAATTTTGTAAAAGTTAGAAAAAACGCAAGAATATATAGTCGATTCCGGTTATAGTGAATTCGGATATAGAGACCCCTCGGTTATACTAATTATTTATTAAATTACGGAAATTACTAATGAAAAATGTACAAATGAAATAATTGACTTTTTAAGAACAAATAAAGATTGAGATTTTCAGTTCGTGCTGTTACTGTATTTAACTGTACCTTCATATTAATAAAATCAATCATAATGGAGATATTACGTTTAGTTTTGACTTCATCGAATATATTGAACCTCTGATAAAGTCCCCAGAAGTTCGCTATTACCGGAGTCGACTGTACATGCTATGGTAGTACATGCTATAGTTTCTCTATGTTTGTTTAGGTAACAAGTTACTGTTTTATCAATTAAAACCTTTATTATTGATACCTTTCTGAACAGTGACTTAATTCACTGGTCCCGTTTAATTGACATTACAAATGAGCCTAAGAATATTCGGTTATAGTGAACTTGAACCATGATTATAGTGAACGTAGGAAATATGTCTTGGAAATTGCTTCTTCCCAGGAAAAGAATAAATCGCCTCCATTCCACTACTGCCAGCACCAGGCAGCTAGAAAAAATTCGGTGGCCAAAGGTCATAATCGAATACGTCTCCCCTGAGGTGAAGGTCGCGGACCCGCAATGTGGACATTACTGATGACCTCATGCCACTCCGTTTCACTGGGGAAACAGGCCGTGTCCTGCGTGGGCTACAACTCGCGGCGGCGACGCGTGATTCCTAGCTTCAGTTTTAAGCTTGGAGTTACTTGATATTCCGCAGGATAAAGCGCGTTGAGTTCTACGTAGGCGGCAGGAAGCGCGCGCCTGCCACACCCTAACGATAATTCACCGCACCGCAAGGAAAAGCGATCAGTTTCATTACCCGCTTTCGCCATCCCGCTACCGAAAGCATCTCGTATGTTATTACGAGAATATTAGGCGATGGTCTTCGGAGAATGAGACGGTGTTTCAACAGAGCAAGAAGCATTGAAAGATGTTACGACAGCACTACGATACTTAGAGACAGAGAACAATGTAGAATCAAGTATGGAGAGAGCACGAACTCTTGAGAAGTATCTAGAGAAATTACTAATGAAAAATGTACAAATGAAATAATTGATTTTTTAAGAACAAAGAAAGATTGAGATTTTCAGTTCGTGCTGTTAATGTATTTTACTGTACCTTCATATTAATAAAATCAATCATAATGGAGAAATTACATTTAGTTTTGACTTCATCCCATATATTGAACCTCTGATAAAGTGAATGTTAGCCCCCAGAAGTTCGCTATAACCGGAGTCGACTGTATATGCTATGGTAGTACATGCTATAGTTTCTCTATGTTTGTTTAGGTAACAAGTTACTGTTTTATCAATTAAAACCTTTATTATTGGTACCTTTCTGAACAGTGAGTGATAGTTTCGCCTATCAACATTTGTCGGATGTAAACAATGTGATTGTAGAGATTGTAGAAGTAGTTCAGAAATAGGACATGAATATCTGCGTCCCCATGGAAAACCCGCAGATACAGACATTTTTTTAAGTATAAATGTCATTGTATTATCTCGATAACTAACAATATTTAACACAAACATACAGAAAAAGTGAAATATTGCTAAATAATGCTTTATTAGTAACTTAATAACAAAATTTCAATTATATTCCAATTCATTGTGGGGTCTGCCCTCTACCCCCTTCATTGGCAAGGACCGAAATGGGTTTGGTATATGAAAGTTAAAATATTTTTACACGACGAAGTATAGAGATTACAACCAGAGTTGTCATGTCAATTCCGCATGTCTCTCAGCTACTGAAACTGGATGTTTATAACCGCAAACAGACGATTTCTAAGAAGTATACAATCCAGTGGCGAGGCGTCCGGTCATCCATACATGCGTCAAAATTATAAAATTATGCATTTTCAATACTTTAGAGAAAATTCAATATAGTAAACAAACCACAGATATGTTTGTGTTAATAGTTCAAAACAACTGAGAAAGAGCATGAAACAATCAGAAGCTTCAAAGAATTCGCCAATATTAGCGCATCGAATTGAGATCTCCACGCCTCTCACGTGACCCAGCGGGCCGCTTCGTGGTGTGTTCATTAGCACGGCGATAAGCACCCCAGTTATCGCTGATTTCGTAGAGTCTCGTCGATTCGCGGCCATGCGCTGTGAAACGCATCATTTCGACGTAGTAGGAATTTGTAAGAGAAACGTCTTGAGTGTTTTTATTGGGTTTGTTAAGTGTATATAGGTCTTTTTGATGTCATGCACTGCGAATGAAAATGAAGACAGGCATATTTAGTTGAAATAAAAACTTTGGTTCACATACATTTGAAGAGGAACTTTGGATTGATTGAAAATTTTTGCTTTTGATCTTAAAACGAAGAGTTTTTCTGAGAAATATTTTGATACAACTATTTTTTTAATAACGAAAAATTTTCAAAACAGAAATGATTGTTTTAATAGAATTGCAACATATTAACACAGATCTCCAAGAACATTGGTAACATTTTTGAAAGAATAAAATTTTGACTGAGTATTTAAGAAAATTATCCATTAGGCTAAATTCATATTCACAATACCAGCTCCAACAGCACCCATAGACACATTTTCTGCATTTAAATAATTCGTAATTATAAAAGATAAACACAAAGAGAAGAGCGAATGTGCAGCTAGTTCCGAGAAGTAATTGAGACAGAACAATATCTAGTTTATTCAAGGCTGGCAGGGCCACCATGAAGGGCTCTGATGCGTCGAAGAGGATTCCCAGCACTGTTAAGTTGTGTTGTGTCAATGTAATGAGAGCGTAACCCCAGTTGTTGCACGTGGGGCGTCAGGTACGCAACTTCCGATCCTCTCACACTGGGCCTGTTTTAACACAGCGAATGGCCAGCGTCTCGATTCCTGGGCGGCGAGGTCGGCTCGTGGTTATTTGGATACAGCGCACGTAACATGCGGGTACATCGCAATTCGAGGGGCCGGGTGCTTAGTTTTAATTATGCTGCGACCAGTCACATAGTACCAGTTTACGTGAGGTTGCGCGATTGCCGCAAATGCTCGCACGATAGCCGCCTAGACGTATAAAACGCCACCTGGGAGAGTGCCGTACTGACTCAAGCTTGTGAACACGGAATAAACAAGATCAGTCTGTTGGGGTGGGGGCAGGAAGACGAGATTATTCTATTATTCGCGCAAGTTTTCTTGATACATGAGCTCTCTAGACCTCATCCAGCGCTGAATAGCACGGCACGTTGAGATACTTAGGTTCGACTCGGAACGGCACGTACCAGTGTACAGTGCTGCCAACTACCCCATACTTTCAAAACAATCGTAGCATTTCTCGTGGCACTCTATGGCGAGGTAAGTTCATGGCCACAGTTGGTATTCCGTTTTAAGACGTGCCTTTGCCAGAGCCCTCCTCTCCCCGCACCCCCCGCGGTGGAATATCAAGAAAACTTGCGCGTATAGTACCTAGTGGTGTGTTTGGTTACGAATGTCAGTGTGACAGAGGTAGAGGAAGAACTGAGCCTGGCTATTACCACACGGCCGGGCCCAAACTGTGACAGGGTAAAAGAATGAGTTTTTGGAGAGCCGGACCTGATGAAACGAATGACCGCTGGTGTGGTTACGTTGCGCCAACCGTTCCACGAACTAAAGTGAGTGACCAACTGATTCCTTTATAGAAACTACATTGACACACATCCAAGTGACTAATAAGAACGTTTTGGGGAGTTGTTAGGGGAAGAGAGATTATTGCAAACCCGATATAGTCATTCCTCTTTAACAAAACTGCATAATAAGATTTATGTTGGTTACAATTACATAGAAAGGATATCTAGGTGTTTTCACTTATTACAATCATTTTTTTCTATTCTTTCTATCCGTTTATGTGTGTGTATTTTGCGTCATAGAGTTAGTAACAGTTAAAGGCATTCATGCATATCTAGGTGTGTGGGAGGATTACAGGTTTATATGATCATGTATACAACGAATGTAATCTGAAATATGTGCATTTTTTGTTTGGAATTATGTTTACTACTAAGAAATTGGACATGAGTTTTTTTATCATTGTGTTTTTTTTACCAAAATTTCGTCCAAGGAGCCCCGAACTCATGAAATTTCTCTCTTGATGCTCACCTTCCCTGTTTAGTCTTTCATAAGTCACACAAAACATATGATCGCACAGATGGAGAATGGTATTAATACCTGTGACGAATCCGAATGCGATATTGACGATGCGGCAAACCACCCTCGTCTCTCCATGTGCCCGAAAGCCCTGACTACGCGATTACAGCGGGAATCAGGGGCGGTTGGCTTCCGACTCCATCTTTGTGGTCATTTGCAAATGTCACTTGCGCTTGTTTGCAACGGGCCGTGTGCGCATCCTATGCATCCGGTGCCGTGTGCACGTTCGACTCGACTTTGCACCTCCCCCTGGTCGACTGCGCCAGCCCGCAAGCCCTCCCATCCTCCCTTCCAGTCCAGGTGTCATGGGGGATAGTAGGAAGCTAGGCTTACTCCGGCGGACGTTCCCAGCGACCCGCCTAGGGGTTTCGGGCAAGCCCATCAGCTCCTCCTCTAAGTGACGGTCGGAACCACCTCGCATCCCCTTCGATGGGGAGATAAGATAAGGGGACGTAAGATAAGATAAGATAAACGTCCTATTCTAACTAATTACTAATATAGCAAAAAAGTGCGATGAATTTAAGTTCCATTAATAAAGAATTCCTTTTTTTAGTATATGGCTACATGATCCAATTTAAATTTATTAAGACAAGTATCAATGTCCACCAGTAGATGGCTGCCCCCTTGCGTTCAGTAGGCACGCCTATCTAACCTTCGCCCCTTTTGGAATTTATGACACGGATGTGCCCGAAGCAGACATCGGATGTGGGGGGCTTACGTCCCAGTGTCTCATGACCCCCTACGTGTAGTCCACCTTACACTTTGCCGGCCCGTCGCGCGGCGTTCTACCCAGTCCTCTTCGGGCAGCTTACGCCCGCCTGTGGACACGGCGTGAATAACCGGGAAACGCAAGGTTGGAGTGTCCGTTTCCAATCACCTCCAGAAATGTGTATTTTGGGCAGGCGGCCCCTCCTGTCTGTGAGGGCCCCGATTCGCTTCCTCACGGCGCACCCAGCACTAGCAACGTGAAGGCCGCCAGAAACCGAGGTAACTAGACGGGCGATTTCAATCCTCTCGTACGACGTCTATGTTGGTTAGTAGCCAAAGCCGCACCCCCGATACTGTCGGGTAGGGGTGCGACTCGGGCAAACTCAGGCGACAAGCGGTTTATCACCGTCTCTCTCCACCCTATTCGGAGCAATCAGCGTGCCGCGAAACTAAGAGTCCGTGTGAAAATTCCACCAAGAAGCTTTGGGCTCGGGACCAACGGTTCCCACCTCCAGGCTCGAAATAGGACACTTCCAATGGAGTAAAATGCTACTTTTTGGATAACACTTTTGTGTGTTTTTGTCCGGCAGCACATTTGCTGTTGCAGTCCAATCTTAAAATCTATTTACAAAAGCAACGCAGGTAATGATTTTGAGTATTATAAACTAACGTGCTATTTACGTCAGTCTTGAAACGACTGTCAACTTTCATTGATTTTTTTCTTAACTAATTACCGATAACACTTCAGTGTAAAACATGCGCGCTAAACAAGTGTAAAAGCTGCACTAAACTAAAAGTCCTCACGCTTAGTACGGTATTGTCTTCAAAAGGGCTTTAAGAATGTCTCCAATCGATAAGCAATAGATTAAGGTTGAGAATCGTAGGAATGACTCGTGAGAGGCAATGAATTCGTTCTTTGAGCTTTCGCAAACGGTGAGACGTTCTTTTCTTTGTGTACCAGCACTAAATCCTATTAGAATATCCGAAGCTTTCCTGCAAACAGGCTGAGTACTAAAGACTTCTCCGTCTTTCCGAACCGTTCAATACGCTTCATCCACCCTACCAAATAGCTGATCCCACGTGGCAGATTTTTCCTTGGGGTCCGCGAGGTCTCAAAGCAAACTTTTTAGTACACCTACGGTTAAACGTCACTTCCTGAAATTATCTGGAACACCAAAGAATTTAATTCAATCTCGCATTTGTAAAGATCATATCCAGAAGCATGTTATCAATAATTCTTTTTTTCACTCGAGATGTGTGTATTTAGGTAAGAATTATATTGATTCGACCTTTCTTTCAGAATTCAATCCGTATTCAGTTTTTAAAAAAATTGAAATAACAGCTGTCCATTTTACTACTCTCCAAATTATCTTTGCATCTACAGACCTCCCAGAAAGGAATCTAAAGATTACTTCACTTCCTTAGAAAATACAGGGGTAACGAGCAAAATTAGAAATCTCATCTTTCAATCAATAGTATTGTAACGAATAGTGCATCACCTGCCGGAATTCGCTGGGCGGATTGCGTCGTCTGCCAGCGCCCCCCTTCCCCCCGAACAGGACGGTTCCCAGTTATTCCGGAGTCGCGTAGATAGGTGGAGCAAGTGCCGGTTGTGTGGAGACGAGGGCCGGCCAGGTATAAATTCGCCGCTGCCGGCGGCCGCGTGTCAGTCGGTCAGGCAGTAAGCGGCCGCTAGTCAGTCAAGTAGTAAGTAGTCAAGTAGTAGAATAGTCAGCAGTCAGTCCATCAGTGTGTCTGAAGTGGAAGCTGAGCTGTAAAGTGTGCATTGCGGTGAACAGTGGTGTAGTGGGTGAATAGCAGTCAGCAGTCTGAAGTCTGCAGTGGAAGCTGAGCTGTGAAGTGTGCATCGCGGTAAACAGCAGTGTAGTGGACCCTGGGCTGCGCTGTGAGTTGTGGTCAGCGCAGTGAATTGTGGTCTGCGCTGTAAAATTGTGCTCTGCGCACTGAATTGTGGTCTGCGCTGTAAAATTGTGGTCTGCGCAGTGAATTGTGGTCAGCGCAGTGGACCGTGGACAGTGCTTCGGACTGCGATAGTGTAGAAGTGAACATTGTAAATAAATAATCAGAAGACGTGAACTGTGTAAAAAAATAACCAAGAGAACGGAGTCATGTGTAAGGAAAATAAATAAGTGAAGAACACGAAGACTGTGTAATCTACTGTAAAAAGATCAAGTAGTTTTAGTGTAGCATTAAGAAACAAAATAAACGTTTTTGTTTCAACATTACCTGAGTGTGTTTTAATTCAACACGGAGAAACGTTACAGTATATTGAGCTTTCAATTTTGATTTTGTGGGCGAAATGTCAGATATATCTAAAAAATCAATTAGAAATAGAATTAAACACAAATTCTATATAACGAATAAAAACATCAAAACAAATAGAATTAAATCACAATTAACAAAACCACAACCAGATATGAAATAATAAGGATTGGTCTAGGCTACAGTGCCCACGATGTACACGTTTTTACAATTATTGATAACATGAACATTGACACAATAGATAATACAAGCATGTGTAGATTATTTACTAAAGCAAAAATATAATTATTAACGGACTACTTGCTGCCGGAATCATGGAACGCTATTTATAATGCTGATAACTAAACGAAAAATATAATTTATTATTCTCAAAGCGTTTATTTCACTTCAACGCATGCTTTACACGTAAAAAGAAAAAATTAAACACTTCACGACAAAGCACAGGATCACAGAAAGAATTAGAACATTGTGTAAAAAGAAACGTACTCTTTACTTTATTTCTTAAAATCATAACTTATATCCCGGTTTTCTTGTATTTTTCAGAAAGTTAAAAAAATTTAACTAAAGCAGTAGCAGATACAAAACAATGAAAAATGATCGGGATAATGTAAACGCTAAACCAAAACTGAAGCAATGTGGAATATCGAAAAACAATATGACCGCATAATCTCGAAAATATGGGGAAAATTATTTCAGAGAATAATGACAGGTAAGCCTGTCATTATCCTAGACAGGTAAGCCTGTCATTAAGCCTGTCAATTTCCTAGCTCTTCAACCGGGTTTTTCATAATTGTGGTTGATCGGACGAAAGCACTATACCTCAAAGAAAAAAAAGAAGCTATTTCAAACCCTCAACATGTATTAAAAACATTAAAATCTACGAAAACTGCATTTTTTTCTTAAAGATATAGCTTTGTCAGTGGATGAAACTTCATATTCAAATATTTGTAGGTCTTTCGAAAGCTTTTGACGTTATTGACAATAACATTTTACTTTCAAAATTACCGTCATATAGAAATCGTGATACTGCCCTCAATAGGATATCATCATACCGTTAACAACAATCTCAAAGGGTTGAAATACCGTACTCGTCCGAACGAAGGCTATTTACTTATCTTTGCAATTATTTGCTGGTTGAGCTGGGAGGTTCCGCGGGGTTCGATCTATTGCCAAATCCCCTTTCTTTTCAACGTCAATGATATGCCCGGAAACGGAAGAACGAGTCTGTTTGTGGTTGACACAAATATTATTTGCGGCAAAGAAGTAATAATTAGAACGATTTAACATGTTTCAAATTTCTGTCGTAGTAAATTGATAGTAAACGAAGGAAAACTGTTTCAGTGCAGTTTTACGTTTCAACGAAGCAATCGCATGCGCCACTAACAATGAACAATGTTCGTCTGACTGATGTGAATGTAACAAAATTTCTGTGTCTCTTAATTTATTGAAACCTCAAATGGAATATCCATATAAATGAATTGAACACTGAATTAAGTTAATTGTGTTATGTATTCTAAAATCTTTTAAATTCAGTCCGACTTCATGCTGCTCGTTGCGTCTACTTTGCGAATGTACATTCCCGCCTGAGACATGTCGTTATATTCTGCGAAAGCACATCCTATAGTACCCAGACTTTTAGATCGCAGAAACAATTGTACAAAAAAATTAAATTCCGATGTTTGCTCATTGAGTTTGGAATCTCCTTGTGCCTTGTCTATTTATTTACAAATCTAGTTAAAAGGGGAATAATTTGTTTTTGGAATTCATATATTTGTAATTTTAACACATGTAGCCATTGTATTTATTAGGTGTCAGAAAGAAGAATGCAAACAATCTCCGTAAAACACATGCTCATTACTTCACAACACATTGCCAGATGACATTAACCTGTGAGATCTGATGTTTGGCACGTTACCTAATGGCGCTATCAAGATATACATCATTGATTTGCGTGAATATGTACAGGTCCTTATTTTATCTCGCAACCCGTGTGTGAGAGCACTTTCTCTTTTGCTAATTTGGCGTCTACGTATATTTGCCGCCAGTCAAAATGGCTGGCACGTGAGTACGGCAGAGGAATAGATGTGCGCCTGGTGATAAGCAGAAACAACTTCCCTGTTCCTGTGTTTTTCCGATTCCAGAGCCATGACGGTCTGATAGGCGGCTCATTGGCAGAAATCCTTTCCGATTGAGCGAGGGAAATCAGGGCAGTGTGAGTAGGGCTTGGTCTCGGGCATTAGAGGGCAATCAAAATCTCGGTGTCTGCGATTCTGTCCAGTATCTCTAGAAACAGAACTGTAATATTGAAAATGTGGATCCAACTTGTGACTGATTTATCGATTTATTGTCCGAGACGTAACAACAATTATAATTTAATGAAAGACTGCTCAGGGAGAATTCTTTTTAATTGTTTGCTTTGTACGTTTTTCAATAGTATTTTCTATAGATCCTTCTCCAAAGTTTGTGTTCTCTCCATACTTGATTTGGCATTATCCACTGTTTCTAAATATCGTAATACAGACTTGACACCTGGTGAATTTCATTGGCCATTGTGAGGGCGAAGCAGAGGCGGCCAAACACAAGGCAGACATTTTGCCCTCGTGCAGGGGCTTTGGGTGATCCCTCGTCCCAACCAGCAACGTCCTTCATTTTTTCCCAATTTTGGGATCTTCGTTGCAGATGACTGAAGAATGGAAGCGACTTTACTGCTTCAACCCTGAAATGTGGTTGGCGGGTGAAATAGAATGAGAAGAATTTATTATATTTCAGATGTTGAGAGATATTACATGCCACACTGTAGTTGCAATGAGAAAGTACATAAATTATAACCCTTAACCACTTAAATTATAAAACTTATATTATCACAAAACATATGAAACACAACCCTTGAATGCCCATGAATGATAGAACGTGTATTAACAGGTAACAAACGAAACATAACCCTTGAATAAAGTAGGATGATAAACTTATAATAACTTAAAATTAATGGGGATGAGATTGTTCTAAGAGCTAATTGAAATAGATAATTAATAGATTTACATGAGTAGTTTGATACTGAATTATTATCATAGTTTGCATTGAAGCATTTCACTTTAAATTAATTTATTAGAGTGTATTTTATTTCGCTTAGATTTGTATTGTTGATATTACAATTGTTCACTAGATTAGAGTTTAATGTTAATTTGCCATCAATAGACAGTAGACACAATGAAGTATACACATTTATTTAATATGGATACAACTTTATATTTACCTTTTGATAATCAAATGATGCTGCGAACTAGCTAGACATATTTGACATTAGTTGAGTCAGTAGTTTGGATGGATTTGATGTGGCGATCGTGTACTTAGCTCGGGAAGCGATCGTCTGGTCTGGCGCTGGCTCTCGCAGCTGTATGACGACGGGAAATATGACGTAATGGGTAGTAGCATGGGAACCCCATCTGTCGTCGGCAAAGGTCTGGCAGGAGGTAACAAGATAGCGGCGCCTCGCAATAAGGCACGACAAGGTTCCTATAGCAGTATCTTGATTAGTTCACTAGTTCACTTTGTACAAATGGGTAGAGTTTTAGTTGGATGTGAGTTACATGACTGCTACTACTCATTCGCGACTGCACTGATTGGTAATGATTTTGAGCTACCGCGTGTTGCAAGCATTATAACGTTCAATCGTAAGGGCACAAATTAACAATTAAGCTGCCGCATGTTGCGGGCAACGTGATAACTTTCACTTGCAAATACACTGATTAGCAATAGTTTTGAGCTGCCGCCTGTTGCAGGCAATGTGATTTGAATGGTTTTGTCGCGAAAACACGACCGCATGAGCTCGCCAGAAATGCTCAGCTGTCGACCGTTGCGGGTAGCAACCTGACTTCGAGCAGGCTCGCACCTAATGTCCTGGGGGTGAGCCAATTTGATGGCGTTAAACGGCGGGCGTCATTTAAGATCTACCAACAGTAAGATCCCCATGCCGGATCCGCTACCCCCGCCTCAGGAGAGATTTCTTCGATGATTAGCTTTGACCGACGATATTTTTTCCAAGCTGCTGTGATTGAAACTATTCAAGCAGTGATCAAGCAGAGGTTGATACGGTCGCGATCATGCGACATCTAGCGGCACGACCGAGAAAGACGCGGAATTGCAGTGACATAATGCCACTGTGATGACGGGGCTTGAGAGGCAGCTTTATGAAAATCGGACTATAATGGTATCATATCCCTGGCTATCTTCACCAGGCTATTAGGGCTCATTCCTGTGATATGGCTAATCCATTTTTTCCATTATTTTCACAAAATTGGTAATATCAGTTATTTTAAACTGTTTTGTTACATCCTGATTTCTTACCCTGTCTGTCCTTGCCTTTCCTACAATTGTGAAGATATTATTTTCTTCATGAAATGTGTTCATCAAAAACAGATCTCCAAATATGGTCATGTTCAATTTTTCCGCGGCCATAATGACTCCACTTCAAAAGTTTAAAATTCTCCTTTACTGTTTACCGTACTCGCGTATTCAGCAAATGAGATGGAGATTTCTAAGTTTAGCTGCTGTAGCTTCTGGTTTTCGTTTCTTTTCAGGACTTTAGTTTCACGGAACCTCCACTGAAGATCTAAAGAAATCCGCAGCTGATATCGCATAAAAATACAAAGAAGATTTAAAAGCCAACGAGTTATGTTTAGAGATTGAAAGCTACAAACACAAAAAAACATTATTACCTCATTTGAAAAACGCAGATTATATTGCACTTCTTAATTGACATGAAGAATATGACTTAGTAATCAGTTACCAATATCAGTTATCAAATCAATACAGGCATTGCGCTTCGCCTAGCATTGACGCTACCTGTGACTTCTGCCAGCTGGGACAAGCAATATGAAATGAATAAAAAAATACTTACGATCGCATATTAGCATACAGATGTCAACAGAAATAATTAAAATAAAAACGCATGATATCGGTTTACAGATTAAACATTCGCGTTCATACAAACAGTACTGCCAAGGACTGAAGAAAATCGAAAGGATTTCACAAAATATGTTTCAAGCTTCTTCTACTTTTTCTTTTTATTATACTTCGTTCTCTTTTATTCTTATTCTTTTTAGATATTTTATTTCTCTTCTTAAGTACTTATAAACCACGCCATCTCCAGGCGCAAGTAAGCTATCCATGCCTTATTCTTTTGTTTCGGGTCCACTAATTGTGTGGTACGCCACAGCGTTCCACGATCACTCACTTGGCACCTTGAGAGAGACTTTACTCCGTCAACACTATTTCCGGTTGCGTCGAAGACTCTCCAAAACGTGTAAAGTCTCCGTAGCACCGCTTGTCAAGCCTATGGTCAATCGGAGTAAGAAAGAGATATGAGCTGTCACATTCCTCGGGAAAACAGTCGATGACATTTTCTCTATGCACCACAGGGCTAAAATACAGCAAGAATTACATTCGTAACTAAAAGGCTAAGAAGAGAACGCGGGGTTATTTTTTCGATAAATTTTTGGCGTTTCTAAATTTTTTTTGTTTCCCATTTTTGTACTTCTTGCACATTACCATTTTATTTATTGATCTAGGCCCATCGCGGAGTATGCCCCCCCCTGCGATTACATCAGTAGCATATCCAACAGCTTGAATTCTGAATTTGTCTTGGTAAAAAAATTTCCATCAATTTTCTTTGCTTTTAGGTCATATTAAAAAAATTTCAAGAGTATTTTATTGATCACTTTTGGCGATGTTTTATGTATTCAAAAGTGTGGTACACGTTTTTCTGGGAGATAGCGATGATTTCCCCCCTTTGGATCCGGCGCCGACCTACCGTCGGCTAGCGGGGTTTCCTCAACCAGGTATCTCTCACCAGCGGGGCACCACCCGAGCCAGGACAAACTCGAGTTCCCGAGAGTATATATATATATATATATATATATATATATATATATACTCTGTATATATATATATATATATATATATATATATATATATATATATATTGCTGTATATATATATATATATACAGCAAGAATATATATATTCGCGAGAGTATATATATATATATATATATATATATATATATATATATATATATATATATATAAGTATGCCTTGTGTGATGTCTACAATATGGACGAAACTGGAATTATTTACAATCTTTTCCCAAATCGTACCCTCGAAATGAAAGGTGACAAGTGCCAGCCATGATGGAGCACGTTGTAAACAACGTTTAACCGTTGTTCTCATATGTAATGCAAACGGCAGTAATAAACTTCGTACTTGGGTGATTGGTAAGTCCGAAAAACCACGTTGTTTTAGAACATAAACGTTCATACTTGACCTCGCATCTACTCTCACCTTAAGAAAGCTTAGATCGACAGCTCATCATTTCTTCATTTCAACAGTCGAATGGACATGACATTGGACAGGTATACAGCCCATAACTTACAAGATCTGAACTTAACCAATGTCAAGGTTTACTTCCTCCTAATGCTACAAGTCGAGACTTTAGATAAAGGCATTATTCCTCTTATGAAGAGTTCTTACCGTAAGCGACTTGTGAAAGCTGCGATTCGCGCTGCGGAAAAGGAGATGGATGCGCCAACTTGGAGTGTGATTGATGCAATAAAAGCTATCGCCGCGTCCTGGGAATCTGTGTTGTCGCAACACATACAGAACTCTTTTAGCAGAACCTGGAGGATGCTAATCATGTTGACGAGTTATATGGTGAAAACGCTACTTCACCCCTCCGTGTGTGTCAGTGGAATATGTGTTCAAGTAGTTATGTCTGAGGTGCAAGAAATGTCATCAGAAGAAAGTTTAGAAGACAGTTCCATTCTGCCCAGTCGCCAGGAAGCATGATCTGTGAGTACATGTTTCACCGTTAAAGTGCAATAACGCTTGCATATGCTGCGAATCTTGAATTTCTCTCTACATTATGCAATTGTCTGCAGAGAGTAGAATTTCAGACGTAATGTCGCGACCGATATCGTTCACATACGTAATATCAACTAACTACTCTGAGGAACCCCCGACGTGACTTCAACCCATGGACGTTTAACACCTACTCTTTCTTTTGGAGTTCTCCCACAGTGTCGTTCTCGGATCCAAGATACTACTCTAGTTTCGATTCTCGCCTTGGCGAGTTTTTCTATTCTATGAGACTGCTTCAATTTTCAACGAGAAATCTATGACGACTGCTTCAATTTTCCCACCTACGTCAAGGGAGTCAGCAATATCTTGACATACGGAGTCTGTTTGGCTTTCGCACGAGTAGCCTGTTCTAAAGCCGTGTTGCCGTTCGAAAATCCGTTTTGCTGTCAATCCAAAGATTTCCAATTGCAATAGTGTCCCAATGCCATAAAGCAATTCCAATAGTGCCACAATGCTTGAAAAATGAGAAGACAAAAATCATAAAAATGATATTGGTGGAACAGAACACCGTATGACATTGCGTCAACCCTCCTGTGTCATTCCCTGTCGCGTCAGGAAGAGCCTGGGCAAATCTAGCGTTGAACACGCAAAAATACCACTCCCGCAACTGAATGTATGCTCTGTGTGAGTGGTGGCTTAAACAGTGGCGTGAGCTCTATGGCGCGAGCGGCGCCTGTACGTAGTATCCGACGGATCCACCAGAGCGCAACTGTGCGTCGGTGCGTGGCACGCAGTACAGCGGTCCTGGTGGCGCAACGCGGCACTTGGAGGTGGCGGCAGTCGCCGGTAGAGAGCAGGCGTAGCTGGCTCCAGCCTAGTGCCTCCGCTCCCCGCACACCCACCATCCCGCACTGTCCTGCCCCCGCACCCCCGCTGTGCTGCCTTCGATCGCCGAGGCGACTACACGCTCCTTCCATAGCGCTGTCCTCGCCTGTCGCCCAATTCACCCGTTCCGGTGGGCCCTTGAAAAGACTCGCGTTCATACGAGGAAGTACCGATTGGAAGATGGTCTAGACGTCACACAAATGACATCCACTGGCAGTAAAACCCGCTAACAGAGCAGAAGGCTTGGGAGAGGACGGAGGTTCCGACTAGTGACATGTGTGGCGCAGGCCACACTGCCTTCCGCGGGGACGCAATATGTGCCGCCCAGCTGCGCAACCGCACCACGTTACGCTTAACAGGAATTGGGCTTCGTTTATTTGCGTGTCTAAAATGCTACTTCAGAGGTTCTGGGACTTCCTATTGAAACAGAACCCTCGTAATTGACGTGTGAAAAGACAGATATTGATCAAAATTATAATTTTAATTGGCCACATTACTCTAATGGCGAGACGTTCAAATTAGATTTCTCATATCCTCCGCTTTGAAAACACGAAAATAATTACTAGTTTGATTATTGTACAATATGAACCAAACGTCATATCACCTGTCCTCTGAAAATAGGGCAATAACAAAAGCCGTACATTTTTTTCTGATAAGTTTAAGAAAATGTTTCGATGAAAATTGCGGATAGTATTCTACAACTATTTCAATTACCTCTGTTTTTTCCTCTATTGGATGCCGTGAAGTATAATGGATGGTGATGTATAATGGAGTAATTAGAATACACGATACCGTAATTATTTTCAAAATTAACACCATGGAACGCATATTCCTTAAAGCAGTTCTCACAAATGCTTACATTTTTTTACAATTAGTGTAAATATCCAAAAGCTTCAAACAATGTGTAAATTTCTAGAAAATATATTTTCATCAAATAAAATTGTTTTATTACCTCGAATTCTTTATACAAAACTCCTAGGTACCGGAAATTGTGAGTGAATTTACTTCGTCATGTGAGGAAGCAAGTGAATCAGAACGGCTAAGAATGATTTTTTTAAAACTATTTATGCTGTACCATACATAACAGTACATTGACAATCAATATCTAAAAAAGTTAGGATTCATTAAACCTAAACTATATATGCCGTGTTTAAAACTATGTGTGTTATTTGAAACTACGTGTGTTTTACTGGGATTAACAACACTTTCATTTCTCTCAATAGTCACTTGAACCATTGTCATCCCATGGAGCTGAAGCTGAAACTCTGGGACGTTTATTAACAGTGAATGTGATTGAAAAAGATGTTGACGCTGATGATGGTGGTTACAGAGATGATCAGAATAAGTCATAACAGAGATGATAAGAATGAAGCATAAACGAATTTGCAAAAGGGCATAGGCTAAAAGCCACATGATTTGTCGCGTACAGATTTTCATCTTCCATAACGTTTCAATACACCGTTTGGATTTCGAAGCCAAGGAGGTAGGCGTGGAGTCAATTAAATTACTGAGCTACAGAGCCTCCCAATATCTCCTAAATTAATGAAATATGTGTCAGATAAATTGTGCGTAATGTCGCGAATGTAGTTCTCGTAACATGTTCAATTACTAACGGATGCAGCCAAATATTTAATGGCCCTGAACACGCCCGATACATCTCTGCTGTATGTCATACTGCGACATGTTTCATCGTCTCGTAAGGCGTGAGACAACCGTGGTAAACTAATAATCAAGTGCGGATGATTCAACTAATTGCATTACCATCACGTACGTTCTGGAAGACTAACATGCAACACACACGGTCACTATCGTGGTTATTTAGAATGCCTCAGCGCGTATTCTTACAACGTAATGCGACCTTACATCGTAATGCGGCTTACATCGTAATTGTAACTTCACTATGCGCACGGTTTGTTGAGCACTTCTTTTGCTAGAAGTGGGTTACTATTTTGTTAGCAACACCAAAAAATTAAATCCACAATTCCTTTAGCAATGCAAACCATTCCTATAACTCGGGAGCTAAAATGTACAAGCATAGTTTCGTGTTACTAACCGTGATTTGTTGGCACTTTTATTCATCATTCAATTATTAGGGTTAAAACGTGGTAAAAGAATTCCAGAGCTCAAGAAAATATGCGCAGATTGTACTTTTGCGCATAAATACGTCACATACGGTTTCTACTGTTCTTTGACTACATAAATCAAATGCAATAAAAACCCTAGTAAGAGGGACAGAGGGAGGCTGTCGACTGGGACGGCGCCTGTTTAGGGGAGACAAGGCGACCGAGGTATAGTGGTTTCCTTTCACCTCTGGCTATTAGGATTTAAATGAGTGGTGTGCCTCTACGCCTAAAGGTCCATAGTCCACATCACGTATAAACAAAGTGAGTACAATGTACACTGTGGAATCTACGTTCAGAAAGTTGATAATTTTGGGGCGGGAGAGAAAGGTGAGCGATTTGTGAACTTGTGATTAGTAGTTTGCGCAATACTTCTGCCACAGGGTTATTTTCAATGCATAGAAAATGGAACATAATTGCACGAAAACAAAATTCCTTGTGTTTCAGGTAAAAATTCTCCAAAAATTATAAGTTGGTATATCTTTTTTTTAATTATATATGTGTTTGTGGATTTTGGGGTAATTTTTATGACAAACTTATGGATTGTTGTTTTATTCTGCATTTTTTTCTATCTTTCTACATGTTTAAAATAGTTTTTACTAATGCTCTGCTGCTGCAAAATTGCGGAACAAATCCACTCAATTTTTTTTAAGAAGTGCGCACACTGCTCAAGAACAATAAGTGGAATTTTCCCATGTAACAATGCATTCAATTAAATATTTTATAGAAAGTATTGACGAATACTGCTATAATATAACATAGTAAATACACATACAAAAATTACACATATGTTTGTACGTACGTACAGTGTAGTATACATATACAGGTGTCCGTATTCGTTTATGAAATATCGCGATATGTGAAAGATCACATCAAATAAAATCGAAAACACTGGTATCATTATGTGTCTATTCCCCATAGTTTCCACGCACATAATCGCACTTAAAATACGCGAAAATTCCTGTCATATTGGTCTTAATTCCGTTTACAGTTTCTTTCAGCTTATCACAAGTGTGCAGCTGAGTTGTCAGTCAAACGGGCAACCTTCGCAAGATGTATTTGTTCAAAGTATTGCTCACAGATTGTTTCCGTAGCGCTTTGAGGAAAGGGCGGAGGCCAGTGCGGAGCGCCGGAGTGCATTGCCAGCAACGTTGCACCACTTCGCCATAAATGAATATTGTGATATTGGTCTTGTAATACAGCTCGTTGTGTATAATTTGCGAATGTTCATTTCAGCCTGAGATATGGTATAAAACACTATTCTGGGGAAATACATCTTATAGCATCCAGACACATAGATTACAAAAAAGGATTGTGAAAAAGAAGCAAATCCCATCCACGTGATTCTTATACGCCTCTCTTTATTCATCTGAAAATTTTACCATTACCTATTCTCCTGATTTACGAATCAGTGTTTTTTCTCAAAAATGACTTACTCAAGGAAGGTCAGCAAACTCCGACGTTTATAACTATAACACTCAACGTAGTAATCATATTCATCAAGTGACAGCATCAAGAGCTTATTACAAAAAAATATACGGTAATTGTACATTATTTTATAACACTTTGCTAGATGATATTAAACGATTAAATTCGAGAGAAACGTTTAAGTCCCAAGTAAAATCTTTTCTGCTGCATAACTGTTTCTATACAACACGAGACTAAAACAAGCATAAAAAAGTAAAGTAATATTAATTTGAACAAAGGTATTTAATGTATTATTTACCATTTGTACTGTGTTATGCGGCTAACGTTCGGCCAAAAAAAGTCATTGCCGACCCCTGGTTACGTAAAAATGGATATATGCAGTTGCTAAATTTAGAAAAAAAATCGTCTAGCACAGGTGTAGCCACAGTCCATGTTTTGTATGTCCTTGATACCGAAAAATTGATTGACGGCAAAACGTCTGTCTGTGTGTCTGTCAGTGATCAACGCTAGTTCCTACACCATTCAGACGATTTCCTCTTAAGTAGTTATTCCCAGTTCAGTCGGAACGAACTCGATATTTTGGGTGTTTCAAACGGATATTTATATTTCTGAGGGTAATAATTCAATAAAGTCGATAATTTCAGTTGCTAAATATAGTAAAACTAGTAGTGCTATAGAATGGCACACACTTTCTCGCACTAGTCTAATCTCTTTAGTCTAGACTGGCTTTTCTCTTATGCCTTCTCAGCTGCCATATTTTGCCGCCCAAAAGACATTTCTTCACATTTTCACAATATTTCGTCTCCCTAATAGTAGAACTGAAACATGACTTTAAGACCATTACAGAAAAAAACAGGGCCGACCTAGAAGGCCGAGGTGGTTAATAGGGCTGAGTGCATGGTGGAAATACATGACTGAATTCCCCTGGCGCACCGATTTTTGCTCGCTCTGCGCAACACCAATTTGCGTCACGAACCACGTGACCATAGCACGGGCACTTCGTTTGAAAAGCCAGTCCAGGGTGGCCGAGGAGGTTAATATCGACTCAATATCGTGCTTCGGTGCGAAGGGTCGCGGGTTCGAGTTCCGCCTTGGGTTTATTGTTTCTCTCTTATTTCTCATATATGTGTTGTTGCAGAAAACTATTGAGTATTCGCGAAACGTTTTTGAAAATCATTGGAAGCACTTTTACTCACAAATGCAATCAATACAGATAAATAAAGTATCTGTATGTGATTTTCGAATTTTCAACTTTTTAACAATTTTCTTATTGTTTTAATAAAACGTATCTCTCGTCAAATCAATTGTTATCTGTTTGTTTATCTGTATGAACCGATTTATCTAAAAATTTACTGACTCTATCAATATTAAATTTCAATACATTATAGACACTACCCATCCGACCAACTTAGACTTTGTTTTAACGTTTTAACGTATCCCTAACGGTTCTGAATATTATTTTTTCTCGCCCTTGCGAATGTATTTGTAAGAAGAGAAAAGTATGTAATCGTGTGCCCAAAAACTGCGAGTTTTCGGCAGAATCATTGCCGGGCCCTGATTATGGAAAAGTGTATAAATCCACTTGCGAAATTTAAAACAAAATGTTCTCTACCACGTGGTGTAGCCAGAATCTATGTTTTGTGAGTCCTTAATGCCGAAAAATCGTTTGACGGAAAAACGTATGTCCGTCCGTCCGTCCGTCCGTCCGTCCGTCCGTCCGTCCGTCCGTCCGTCCGTCCGTCCGTCCGTCCGTCCGTCAATCCGTCCGTCCGTCCGTCCGTCCGTCCGTCCGTCCGTCCGTCCGTCCGTCCGTCCGTCCGTCCGTCCTACTGTCTGTCCGTCTGTCTTTCCACCTGTGGTCATCGTTGGCGTCTAAACCGTTCAGCAGATTTCTCCAAAATTGATATTTGGGATTGATGTATATATATATTATTTTCGTTTCGGCCAACTAGGACCACGCAGGGCAAGCAATCTGCAATTACCGTGGCTCAGTTTTTCATTTAATATCACGGTGGCAGGTGCTTGCGAACACTTCTTTGGGGGGACCAGCATTAAGCTGGATCCGATTTTTATCCCCCAGGGTTGTTAGTCCTGGGGGTATGGAAGATGAAATGATGATGATAATGAGGGGTGAAAGGACGACACACTCATACAAACACACACAAATACACCCATGCCCGAGGCGGGACTCGAACCCGCGATCTTCTGGTACGAGACCACTCCGGCACTACTGCCTTAGCGATCTCGGCCATCATATATATATATATATATATATATATATATATATATATATATATATATATATATATATATATATATATATATATATATATATATATATATATATATATATATATATATATATATATATATATATATATATATTACAATTGACGCGAGAAGGGCTTCCTTCAAGGTCGAGCTTCCAGAGGGAGGGGTCGAATGCTGCCCTCGCGCCGTCTTGGTCGACCTGAGTCGTCGAGCTTGGGGTACCGAGCACCGTGCCGCCAATGCCGACCGGCAGGTCCGATGACGGCGCGGACACCGTTTGGCGCTTGTTGCAAATAATCCATGCGAGTAGGAGCCCACCCTGCTAGTTGGTTCTCTCTGCTAGTTGGTGAAAGGAGCGTAGCGAAATTTGCGTGGTCAGACGGAAGAGCAGGCCTCATGGCCTGCGTCTCGCCACGTAAAATAAGGCATTAATTCAATTCAATTCACCCTGCGTTCAAGCTATACTGTCGCAGAATATTCGCGCGGCGAGTTGGCCTTCACTCTGTTGCGACGCCGCTGCGATCTCTGTGCGAGCCGCCCTGCCTACAGCCCAAAGACGTATCTAGTCATTCTGCCGCCCATGGTAAAAGTAGAATTTGCGCCCCTGTCAGGATACTTCAAATTAGGGTTGTTATTTGTTTTAGCGAGTATACACTAAATAGCGTCCTTTGTGTGTGGCGCCCGTGGCATGTGCCATGTCTTCCACACCGTTGGTACGCCTCTGCTGCGGCCGCTCCGGAAAGGGGATCTCGGAGTAGCCCGCGGCGTGCCTGCGTTAAACGATGTGAGTCGTTGACCGCGGGCCGGCTGTAGCCTGACTACAATACGATTTATTTAGACGTGCACATGACACATAATACATGATACGGTTTCATCCAATCGGGAGTTTAACGTCGCTACAGTTGCGACTCTATGGGGACGTTCAATCTCCCGATTGGATGAAACCGCGAACAGCTGATTTATTTCAAATGTACGGTTAAATAAATCCTAGTATAGAACGCGACCGCCGTGAAAGGCAACGTGTGGCCAGGTAAATTGGCCACAGTCGAAAAGACATAATCCCTTCCACGAGCGACAGACGCCAGCGGTCATCCGACAAAATTAAAAATTAGGGGAACTAATTTTTACAAAGAGACTATTATGTAGATTTGAGTAAGTGTTTAATAGCGATCACTCTCAAACATGCATCAAAAAATCACTCTCGCACTTAAGATAATTAAACTTATTTTTGTTGAATTCAAAAACTTTGTTGAGTAGCAGCGTGATGTACTTTTTATTGGCACATTATTCTACTAAACTTTACGCCCTCACTCAAGAACGTATATTTCTTTTTTCATGCAGATTTACGCCCGTCTTATCAAGTCTGAAGTCTTCATGTTATAAAAAATTGCCAACCGGTGATTTTCTATTCCAGTAGGCCGAGTCTTAAATTGCATTGTCTTGACGTCAAATAAGTCGGAAGATGAATATCACCTATGCGACTCATAGCACTTGTCTCCTTGTTTTACCCAGCAAACATTCCTAACATGCCCTAATTTACAACACCGATAACAATTCGCCTTCTCAAATCTACAGTTTTCTATATCACGTGAACACACACAGTATTTACATGCAAACTTGATTTTTCTTGCGTTTCTATGTAATGTATGTAAAGCTGCGGTAAATTTTCGGGAGAAAAACTCTTAATACAGGGCTCTGGTAGCGGAAAGTGGATCAATCCAACTGCTAAATTTAGAAAAAATCCTTTAAAACGTGCTGTAGCCAGAATCCATATTTTGTGGGACCTTGATACCGAAAAATCGAATGACGGCAAAACGTATGTCTGTCCGTCCGACTGTCTGTCCGTCTGTCTTTCCGTCTGTCTTTCCGTCTGTCTTTTCGTCTGTCTTTCCGTCTGTGGTCATCGCTGGCGTCTAAACCGTTCAGCCAATTTTCTCCAAAAATTTATATTCCTCAATCGATCTGGCCGATGTCGCAGCTCCTTGAATTTGAAATCGATATTTTAATTTTTTGGGGGGAGAGTACTTTGCATGAAGCCCTTGGGACATTTTCAAAAAAATGGCTCATCTTTCTTATTAAATTTTGTTGTTGTATAGTGAAAAGTACGTTTAAAAAAATGGTTCAGGTCTCCTGATCGTTAAAAATCCTGCTTTTTCGAAAATTGCAAAAGTTCAAAATTTCTTCGAAGTCTTCCTACAACGAAAATATTAAAGATTTTTTCCTTAATAAAATCTGTTGTTTAAAAATAGATTTTGAAACAAGGTCATGTACAATTTTTAGAAAATTTGTGTGCTTTTCGCGTAATTTTGGGTGAAAATGCAGTCGAGGAGTACGTGCTGTTTTAGCAGCACTATACACTCATTTCTGTTGCTAGCACTGTCCTTCTTGAGGAACTTCCCTTTTATAAGACTTCTCTCCCTGCCTCTCGGCGTACTCTTATCTACGGCGACACCACCCGTACATGATCTGCCTTTCCATCACCTCTGACACGCGGTTTTCCACTGCCCTTTCCCGCAATCTACCTTGTACACCTGTTTATTACTTGTAATTTGCTGTGACATGCCCAGGTGACCTCATATGTCGCCGCTATTCCTTCCACTTCAAGGGTCGGGTTACTGTTCATTAATATCTCAAACATAAACTTTTCCTCCAGTATATGTAAAATTATCACAACTCTAATCAATGATTCCGCAATGACTTCTCACTGTTTTGCGTTTTGCATTTGAATTCTCATTCTTGCGCTAAAGCAATTACTTCTGTGACCTATTCTGCATGTGACTGTCGTCTTTCTACACAGAAAAAAATGACTACCTGGCCACCACAATATGAGTTTTTTTCCTAATGTTTATTCAGCGCACTTTTAATTTCCGCCCACGTTAACTTTGTAGTTTCCCGACCAGCACATAACTTTTTTTAATAATTTAGTCGTCTCACTGCCCGCATACCTCAAAAATGCTGCTCTCTTCTTGTCCTCGTTTTCGACTCCAGTATACTCCCACAGCTGTGCTAAACTATCCTCATAATCTAACCAGTTCTCTTTGTGGGAATGAAATATAGGGAATGGCAAGGGTATGTGTTCGCACATTGCTGGGCAAACCTGTCCCAATATTTCAAACAATGCCTACTAATGTTTCTCCTGTTGCGCAGCTTGCTGCTGTTGGTATTTTCCTTGCTGCGCCGCTTGCTGTTGATGAAACTGCAACTGTTGTTGTTGCCATTGTTGCATCTGCTACTGATGCGTCGCCTGTTGTTGCTGCAGTAACTGATGTTTTTGTTGCTGACTTCTTTACAAAATTTCCCCACACTCCGTTGCACTTCTTACATTCGTAAATTTTCTTTCGTCGCCAATTGTTATGTTCATAAATAAACAGATGTAACAGATAACAAAAGTTTATTTTTTGTCGTTTTACAGTAATCAAAATCCAATTCGTACCCGATTCAAACCATTCTACCATTTACATAGGAGAAAATACCACTTTCGTCTATTTAGATGTTCCAATTCGCAGCACTGTTCACCAACACTTCAAAAATTCAATATAATCAAACACAGTTCGATTGATTGAGTAGTGTTTCCGGGCGCGCCAACTGCTAAGGTAGTTAGTCCCGTACGTGTAGTGCACGTTTTAATCGTCTAATGTGGCGGAGATCTTCCCCAGCTGGGTAGCAAGATCCGTCGCCGACCAACATCGCATTGCGGGGTTTCTCTCAACCAGGCATCTACCACCAGCGGAGTACCACCCCAGACGGGACAAGGTCTACCCTTTCGACTGGTCTCCCGTGGTAGTGTCGGACATGTATGTGCGTTTAAGTAAGGGGTAATTATAGTACAAGGAAGGGGAAGGAAAAATCGCGGGCGATCCGTGGCCCGCTTGTTGGGGTACTGTTTCGGCATTCCCCTGGTTTCGATCGGAGAAATCGATCAGAAAACTATCGATCAGAGCAGCCGACTGCTGGAATTCTCCACCAGGCAGCATCGGAATTTGACCAAGCTATGCAGCTATTCGAAACTCCTGCCACCGTCGGGACTCGAATCCTAGGCCCTCTCGGCCTGAGGCATTGCAGAACCACCAATTGATGCCCTGGGTCACCTAAGCCGGCAGGCACAGTTCGACGTAGGCAGTGTGACTCCAATGAATTCTCTCGTCACAACCTCTCCGACCGACTGCCGTGCTGCTCCCGTCTTATGTACCCTGCTCCCGAAAACTCATTGTTTTAGGTATCGGTTCGCCCGCCACAACTAACTTCTCTATTAATGCTCTTGTTTCTTGCCGGTTGTTTGCCGCTTTTCACTACCGTCCACGCGTCCTCACGCGTCCATAACAATCTAGGTTACAGTGACCACGATGCACACATTCTTACAATTACTAGTAACTTGAACAATAACACAATAAATAATGCAAGCTTGTGGTGATTGTTTACTAAATCTAAAATAGATTTATTTACGGACTATTTGCTGGAAGAATCATGGGACGCTGTTCATAACGCTGTTGACACAAAGGAAAAATATAAGTTATTTTTCTCAAAGCATTCCCTCCACATTAATGAATGCTTTCCTCTTATAATCAGAAATTTAAACCTTTCATGGGATAGCTATACTTACAAAATACAAGGGATTTGAACGTGTGAAAACAAATGTATCCTTTACTATATTTCTAAGCATCATAACGTACCACTCGGTTTCCATGTCCACTTCCAAAAATACAAACTTCCGAAAATACAAATACTTAAGAAAAGTAATAGCACAGTCAAAAATAATTTAAAATTATCAGGATTATTTGAACGCTAATAACAAAACTAAAGCAATGTGGAATGACGCCAAATATCACGACCACATCATCTCGATATTACGTACAGAATGTTGTGTTAAAGGATAATGATAGAGGAATGAGCTATCCGACAAACGTTCCAGGTCTCAACCAACAATTTGAGAAAAGTGCGTTTGATCTCATGAACACACTAAAACCGAAATCTGTATCTCAGGTTTTCCTAGAAAAATTTTCACGCGATTTTTCTTTCCGAAGCATATTCCAGTAAAATCCTCCGAATAGTCGGTAAACTAAAAAATAAATATTCGTCTGTTTTAGATGAATTTCCGGATTATTTATTACAAAATTGTGCACTTGCCTTATACACCCGTGAACTCATCCTTTCAATGCTCTTTTATGAACGACAATGTAACTTGTAATTTCAAAACAGCAAAAATTAGGCCAATTTTTTTAAGGAAATTGATAATTGTTAGCCATTTTCTCTACTGGTGGTTTCTCAAAAATATTAGATAATCTCTTCTATATACGAATGGAAACTGTCCTCGAGAAAAAACGAAGCGAATAGTAAAAAAACAGTTGAGAAGTAACCATGAAACAACGAGAAGCACATAATTTGCCAATATTAGCGCATCGATTTCAGAGCTCGCCGCCGCTCGCGGTGACTCATCTAGCCGCTTCGTGCCGTATCCCTTTGCACGGCGATAAGCATCCCGGTCATTGCTGTTTTCGTAGATTCTCGGCTGTGAAACGCACCATTACGACGTAGTAGGAATTTGTGCGTCTTGATTGAGTTTTTTTAGTAGGCTTGTTAGTGTTTTGGGGCACTGTGAAGGAAAGTAGAGATATCGTATTTTAGCTGAAACAAAAACTAATTGGTTTACTTACATTGCAAGAGAAGCTTTTTAATTATTGAAAATATTTGCTTTTGATCATGAAATATTTTTTTCTAGAAATGTATATGCTATTTTGGATACCACTATTTTTAATCTCTGGAAGATTTAATTTTTTTAATAGAATTTGGAACATTTTAAGACAAATCTCCTTGAACATTGGTAAAATATTTGAAAGAAGAAAATTTTAACTGCGTATTTAAGAAACTTTCCCGTGTTGCTTTATTAATATGCACTATACCAGCTTCAATAGCATACGTAGAAGTTTTTCTGCTTTAAAAATAATTCGTAATTATAAAAGGTAAAAACAAAGAGTAGAGTGAATGTGCAGTTTGTCTTTTTTATTAAATGAGAGCTCTTGGATAGGTAAAAAGTTAACTTCCACTATTAAAGAAATGTATTTATACTGAATACAGATCACGCAAACGTTTCGAGGTGTTTAACTCACCCTCAGTGCTCCACTGTGGCTGCACACAGGAGCATTATGGATTAGGTTAACACTTCGAAAAATGTATGCGTCATCTGTATATAATGTTTTTTAATTGTGGAAGATAATTTCTTTTTACCTATCCATATGGGTTTCTATAAGATTTCTGCGGTAACTAAAGAGTTTATTAAAGAACGTTTAGAACGGTTTTAAAACAACTCATGGATTTCGTAGAAAGAAACTGAAATTATTGAAAATTCATTCACACATTTGCCATTGCAACAGAACGACTTGACTTTAAATATTTAGGATGGAAGGACGTTTAGGAAACTTTACACGTATTTATCTTATAAATTCATGAATGTCAATACGTTAACATGACAGCTTCCAAACGTCATGTATTAATTTAGAAAATAAATTACACACACTTTTATGAGTTTAAATCATTTAAAATCTAAGTGTATGTGTATATCCAGATCGGTGTACAGATGAGAAGCAATGTCTAGCGTTCTTTCATATTTCGTCTGTATTTGAAAGTTCAACAATATCTTGTTTATTAAAGTCTGGCAGAGCCGTCGATAAGGGCTCTCATGCTTTCGAAAGGGATCCCAGCACTGATTAACTGATATGTTAAAACAAGATACGACAGTGTAACTCCAGCTGTATACCTCGATCTTTTTAAATGGCCGATGCAATTAGGTTATTTACACCTCCTGCCTTAAAAACGAATCTTTTTAACAGAGGTGAGCACACTTCGGAGACCACGAACCCCGTTGAGGAGGACGTTCTCGAATTAATTCAAAAGATTAAATTTATAAGGCAATTAAAAAATAATGCAATGATGATATAATATCATCGGCCACTTTAAAAAAATCCAAGTATAGTTCGTGGGCGCCGTGTACGCAACTTCTAATCGTGTAACAATGTTTTTTACACAACGTCTCAAGTAGTGGGCGGAGAGATCGGCTCGTGATTGTGTGGAACATCCTTTCGATGCATGGATTGCTGTCATTGTAGCGACTGCTCAGTCCGCCGTAAGCCCATGTCGAATTAATTCCGCGTAAGGGGTGTCCTTCCTTGCAAAACCATCATGAATCATAATGACTTCAAATACCAAACAAATTTAAAATAACTATTTTATTTTAGATATATTGAATTGAATAAAATCAAGGGAGCTGAAGAGATTTATTTTAATGAGAAAATATCTCAAAAATGAACTTAGTTTTTATCATTTAAAAAACAGAACAACCTACGATATTGCAACTCCCCCGTCGCTTCAGAGAGATAGGCCTGGATACTGGGCAAATATAGCGATGACCAACCAAAGCCTTGGCTCGCGAGTAAAAGAGACAACAACAAGTGGGGAGGAGCAAAAGCCAGACCTCGCTAGACAATTTCGAACATTTAGTCTCGCTGTTCAAATTTTGAGCAGCAAATCGCAGCTGACAATGGTTCGTACTGACTGCCCACTATGACGTATTGCTGGTAGCAATGATAAGAAATACAACGCAAATTACAATACAGTGGGTCGAGATATTCCAAAAGGACGTCGGGAGTAAAATATCTGAGATTTCCCCCCTAGGGCTTACTACAACCTACAGTTGGTTACCCTTTATGTCCCGGGAGGACTCCCCGATAGGACGATATTAGACAGTACACTAGACACTAACACACTTGGCGGTCTCCTCTGATCTGGAGCCAGCAGAACGCGAGGTCCTCCACAACAACACGCACATGAGAGACACGGCACAAACAACCATGCCAAGGCGGGACTCGAACCCGCGTCCCTTCGGACAGAAGCGCTCAGTCGGTACATGCCCTTAGCCACGTCTGTCATCCAGGTCGGCTATCTGATAATTTATTGATTTTTACTTTTTCTCCCTTACTTTGTAACAAGATAATGTATTATAATCGCGCACCTGAAAAACAGCGACTTTTCGACAGAAAAACTCTTATTGCAGGGCCCTGGTGACAAAACTATGGATAACATTTGTTCCTATATATACAGAAAATTACTTTCCTAGCACGATGTCTAGTCAGAATCCATGTTTGTTATTTTTGAATTTTAAATTTATGTACAGTCGCATCAACAGCGTGTTTATTAGGGACCATTCTGTAAGATTACAAGGTTTTTGATTGCGTGGTTACATATTGTTTACACTTTTACCTATATATTTAATGCATAGCCATTACAATGTACTATATTGGACATGTCGCCAGTGGTTGAAATGTCAGTCATGATAACATATACAGTACATTCATCCAAAGCAAAATCACAGTTCGTTAGAGAATTGATTAATTTACAGAATTTAATTTTTTCTTGTGAATTACTTGAATGAGGCAATGCGTCAATATTAAAATTCTGTTAGATTTATTGCCGGGATTGATTATATATAAGATATTCCTGAATAATATGTAATATTCTTATTTGTACATTTGCATACATTGCAAATTAGGGGAATATATCTTATTAATCAGGTGAAGGAAACTTACACTCCTGTGTTCTTATCTAATCTGATAATTGTACTTGATCTTTACGGCACATTTTTACTTTATCGCACGTAATTTGAGAGAAGTGAAAGATGTGTACTTGTGAGACGGAAAACTGCAAATTTTCGGCAAAAACAACTCTTATTTCCGGACACTGATGAGGAAAAAGTGGATAAATCCTGTTGCTGCGTGTAGAAAATTACTTCTTCTAACACGTGGTGTAACCAGAATCCATGTTTTCTGGGTCATTGATACAGAAAAATCGACTCACGGCAAAATGGCTCTCTGGCCATCTGTGGTCAACGCTACTGCCTAAACCGTTCAGCCGATTTTCTCCAAAATGGATATTACCCGATCGATCTGAACGAACTCGAGGCTTTGGGAGTTTTAAACGGATATTTTCAGTTTTTGAGAGTACTTTACGTGAAGACTCAAAAACATTTTCAAAATTTTCGAAAAAATGTCTCCAAAGTTTTTTATTAAATCTTGTTCTCGGAGAACATAAAATACGTTCTGGAATTACAATATTGAAGATAGAGATTTTTTCCTTAATGAAACCTGTTCTTTAAGGACATCTTGAAATAAGGTCGCATATATATATATATATATATATATATATATATATATATATATATATATATATATATATATAAAGTTCTTTAAGGAGGCCAACATGGACCACGCAAATATCGCTTCATGTAGTTTCCTTCTTTCTCCTCCAGAGGTCCTTCATCCTGTTCGACTGCGCAGCTCTTCTTTAAGAAGTCCATTCTCCTCTTTTCTTCTTTTCACCAACAAGAAATTTGAGGTCACAAATATGGTTTCTATATTATTTTCGATTTAGACAGACTTGTTCAGTAATTTTAAATTTCTGTCTTTCTTTCTTCATTTGCTTAACATAGCCTCCTTAGCCTTTGTAACTCCAGATTTTATCAAAAAATTGTTTGTTTAACCTCGATTGACCCATGGGGACCATATATCCCTAGAGCTGTAGTCGCCGTTTTCTAATCGTCACTTTTAGGTAATCCGTTTTACTATAAATTTTTGCATTAGATCTCAATCTATAACCTTCATTTGTTTCTCTTGGACAATAAATCCTCCTTAAAATTTTTCTCTTTATCTTCAGGAAATTTTCCATTCCAATTATACTTGTAGTTTCCATACCATTCAAGATCACTGGTCTAATAAGTGTACTATAATGTCGTAATTTTGCATTGATAGACAATTTTTGGTGCAAAAATTTAATCGTTCCAATTTCCGTTTTGTGATCTCAATAGCCATTTTATCCGTTCCATTTCTGCTAAATAATTCTCCAAGATATTTAAACTTATCAGTAACATTGATGTTCGCATAATTTGTTTTTACTGTCTTTTTGGTGTATTTATGATCGCATGTCATAATTTCAGTTTTATTAAACGAAATAGCTTGTTCGGATTCTGCAAACAGTTCTAAATCATCAGCAAATTCTAAACATTTAATCTCGAGGTTCTTGTTCTTTGTACCAATTTCCCCTGTGAACCATTCTTCTCCCAAAATGCCCTGATGACTTTATCCAAGACCACATTAAAAAGTTTTGGTGATAGACAGTTCCCTCGTCTTAGCCCTGTATTTTCTTGGGAAGGCTTACTGACTTCAGCTACAAATTTAACTTTGGCAGTAATTAATGTAAGTTTTATTAAATTTATAGTTTTTTGATCAACCTTGTATTCCTTTAATGTGTCAAAAACAGTTCCTCCATCCAGTGAATCATAAGCTTCTTGAAAATAGATGAAATAAATAAAGATATTCTTCGGCCTAGTGCTACAATATTTTAATGCCAATTTCAGACTGAGAATATGTTCTGCACATGATTTGTTTCTTCTGAAATCATTCTGGAACTCATCAAGTTGTGATTCGATCTGTGGTTCTAATCTATTTAGAAGTAATTTGGAAAATATTTCATATGTTAAAAACAACGAGATACCTCTATAATTATTGACTTCTGTTTTTGGGCTTTTTTTTATGTAATGGATGGATTAAGGCGACAAGCCAATCTTCTGGAGTTGTTTCCTCACTCCAAATTTTTTGAAAGAGGTGAGTTGTTGCTATTATAAACTCTACATCTGGTGGCGTATAGTCGGAATTTTGTGTTGTAAATTTAAAGCTTAACTTTTCCTGTCGTTTTCAACCATTTAAGAACTCTTCAAAATACACAGCTAGAATATTATAATTTTCCCTGTTCTTCAATGCTGGTGTGCCATGTTCCCTTTTGAAGTTAAAACTCGGTGCTTCATATCCAATGATTTCATTCTTAAAAGCTCTGTAAAATAGTCGTATAATTTTTCTTAAAATTTTCTTCCATTTCCGTAATTTGGTCTTTCATATACTTCATATCTAGTTTTCCGTGAAGTTTGGTGAGCCATATTTCTTAACCGTTGTACTTCTAGAATGTCTGGAGTCATATTTCCATTCCATTTGTGTCAGGCGCAAAGTCTATCTTTGATCGCTTTTTCACAATCTTCATTCCACCAAGCATGTTTCCTATGAAAGTTCAACGGTGCAATTTCCTAAGCAGGTTTAATAAGATTATTAGTAACATCATTCTAATTGCTTGGTATTTTAAGTCTTTCTTGAAATTCTAACATTTTTTCTATTAAAGAGCCTCTCCATTAATCTTTGGAATTTTGGTTGTAGTTATGTTTTGTTTTCTTGTAGAAGGTAAGAACTTAATTTTGATTTGAGAAATATAATGATCTGTGGTTACATTGAGAGATTTTTTGACCTTAACATTTTGAATATGTCTGTAGCAATCTTTAAAGATAGCTACGTGGCCTAACTGGAATTCGCCCATCAGCGCATTTCGGGAGACCCTAATTTGCTTTTTACTAGGTTTTGCTTTAAAATGTGTGGACATAATTTTTAAGTTTAGATTTTTTCAGAGTTTAACCAATCTCTCGTCATTTCTATTGGTACTGTTACGAGCGGGATATTTATGTATTATATTAGAAAATATTATCTCTGATCCAAGTTTACCACGAAGATGGAAGTTGGTATTTGTATTTTTGTTGTGTATTTGCCTCCTGAATATTATTCAACCCTATATGCACAGGTGTTCGGCAAGTATATGAAATTCCTTGATTGCGACAGAACGTGGCATGCCGAACACCTAAAAATGAAGGGCAAATGGCACTTGTAAACTCCGTATGATTAATTTTCCCGCTAGAGTATGTTCATTGGAAAAGGTCTCATTTTCGTTAAAAATTCTGATTTTTCGAAAATTGCAAAATTCAAAATTTTCCCGGCGTCTTCCTTCAACTATTATTTTGAAGATAGATCTTTTTTCCCTTAATGAACTCTGTCCCTTAAAGATAAATTTTAAAATAAGGTGATGTACAATTTTCCGAAAACTTGAGTACTTTTCGTGCAATTTTGCGTGAAAGTACGGGCGAGAAAGTATGTGCTGTTTTAGCACCAGTAGTTTTGTATTGTTGGGTATTGTACTTCTCCCAAATACGACACATAGATTTTATTGTGTTCGTTTGTTTGTTTTTACTTTAAATAAATATGTAGGAAACAATTGAAGGCTTCGGGACATCGTTCCGCAACTGAATTTATTCCGTTTAAAATACATTTCTCTTAAGATCTCAAACTGATTGTAAAGAAAAGTTTGCGAGACCAATGTGTTTGTTTGCGAGGTGAGAGTTTGACTCCCACTGTTACTCAGAATGTTTACTACATAACAACGAAATCAGTATTTACATAATCTTAGCTAAATTTATCAAAGAATAAATAAAACGAATTGCGAATACTGAGTTCTCCTGCAATTGGTCTCTAGATCTCTGCTCTTAGCTCTGTCTACTGCAGTAAACTCAGCTTTTCACTTCATTTATAACTATCATTTATTATTTTAATTAGTTAAAATTACAATCATTCATATAAATGTATTTTTCATCAATAACAAGAATTTATTTCAAGGATAAAAAGCGGAATGACTACAAGCCTCCTGAAAATAGGCTATTGTTATTGTATAAATGACGTTTGCCTGTTCAAAGAATATTGTCCGAATCAGCCGAATCGAACCCGATATGCCCAGAACCCGGTATGCCCAGTTGCTCTAACCACTTTAGCTACAGAGACAGTTAACTAACGAGTAACCTTTTGGAGCTAAGGGCTCCTGAGAGAGTTATACAACATTTCACCACGTAGTCACGTTGTAAGTTTTAACAATTATTTGTTAATATGTTTCCTTACGAAATTGCCAGCCATCGCGACCCCATAGGTACGGGGTCCGTTCACAACTGCCACCACACGGTGAAATGTAATGTGTATTAATAATAATAATAATAATAATAATAATAATAATAATAATAATAATAATAATAATAATACCAAAAAGGGAATTAGCTTCGTCTGTTTGGCGACAAATAATTTGTTAAAAAGTACACTATCAACTGATTCATTTGAAAACTTAAAATGGTTAAAAAATCATTAACTGAAGCATAAATAGAGTATTTCCCACTACTGACTGACATTGTCCCGTCCCGAAGTGGCAGTCTGGGTTTTTACGGAACATTTTACCACAAACCATCTGCACCCAAAGTTTTAAAGGTTTTCACATCAAAGTGATGACTATTTCATGTTTACTGCATTCATAGATAATGAATGCTGTAAACATGTAAAATAAGGTTTTGTTTCGCTGACGACAGACTTCCTTTATCTGAAAATAGAAATGCTCAGTTTATCATAACAAAAACCTTTTAAATGAGTAACCTTTTTTGATACTATCTCTAGTGCTTCAGGTCATCTCTGATTTCACTCCATTGCGTCAATGCATGTAAAAACTGTAGATCAAAATGAAGGATCAAGATAAAGAAAATTACGCCGTGTTACTAGTACAACTCCGGCATCTGAAATTTTATAAACGTCGTTTCGCTCCTTGTGTGATTTATCAGTTCGGAGAAACTTATCCCAACAATGTTTACAGTATAAAAGTGTTAAAATTCATAACACATTAAGGATCTCCTAGTACTACTTACCCTACAATATCCTTTATCAATTCTTGCTCTTTTGAAATTCGTGCGTCATTTCCGAGTAACATTTGTTATAATATCAATATGCAATTTTCGTTTGTTCTTATTTCTTAAATTGTAGCTAATCAATTACTTTGAAATTTCTATTATATCTAGGATAATTTGAGCCACGTGATTGCAATAATTTATGTTTTCAATATTTGTATTTATATTTTTTCAATATTTGTGGGCATTTTCACTAATTTTACACTCCACAATATGAAATTTCAAAAGTTTAATGGCGTGATATCAATTCGAGCCGGACATAACTACACTAGTTTGCATTATCAATTCCAAACGAACACAAGCATCCACTGCCTTCGCCAACAGTCGAAATCCTTTCAATATCTAACCCTACTTCTATATTCATATCACGTTTTTAAAAGCTAATAAAAATTAATAAAGTTAATAAACTTTAGAGTTAATAAATTGTTAACATTTTGCTTTAATTTTTCTTAAAATTTTCGATTTTACCTTTTAAAGGTTCTTCACTACTTCGGTGGTTTTCAGTAGACTAGATGATACAGAAACGGTTCAAACTAGAATTTTCAGAGTGGTTAATTAACATTGTCATCCATATATCTCGATAAATACGCATCAAGGGAAAAAAATTTCTTTGATATAAAAAGTTAACCAGTTGGTCTGTGCGAACCTCGGTCACTTTGTAAATCATTGTTTTAAAAGTAAAAACAGCTGCATACTGGAACCCAACTTGAAACGGCCTCTGCTCCTGAACTGTGCGTTACAGCTTAATGCGTGGATTGCCGTTGTAATAATTGAGATTAGTTTAAACAGATGTTCAAATAACCAATTTAATTTTACACAGATTTCAAGATTCTACACGTTTCTAACAACTCCTGCTAAAGAGTGGAGATACCGAGAAGAGCTAAACCTCCAGATAAAATAACCAAAAATCTCTCAGTTTTTTAGATTAGAATCTATGAAACCGGATTTTAGAAAGCACTTTTTGAATTATACACGAACGTGGTGTAAAACGTAATTTACATAATTCTATATTTTTCGTCTCAAAATTTGATTGATGCACTCCCATTACTAATCCAGGAGTAGCACGTTTACGAAATCTTTTGTCGATGGGATGTAATAAATCGTACCCGACATCTTCCCTTCGCACATCATTTAGAAGAGGTAGTTCGGAAGTGGAAACGCGTGTAATAAACTAGCCACCCCCACAGTCAGAAGGCATGGGCGCGAGCAACTTTGGCAATACAAATGAGAAAACAGTTGTATGTTGTAGATTTGAATTCAGAAATAGGTACCCTGCATATAAAATATGTTTTTCAATGAGTGAGAAGTTGCACTGTAATAAATAAAAACTAAGAACCCACAGGCAACTTCGTCTGAAACGTCTACCGACTTTATTACTTATCTTTGCCTATTCTCAAAGCCAAAACAGTTCAACTTTCCAAATTCTATAAAAGTGACTCTAATTGACCTCCGTATAAAAGATCCCTGTGCTTTTGGGGGGAACGTATGTCTTTTTCGATTTAAAGACACTACAGTTGTTGTTTTTTTCTTTCTTTCTTAAAGTCCAAAAATTTTATACAAAGCACAAACATTTCGATAAGATACTTGTTTCCATAACTTCTTCTTGTAAAATCCTCAAAATAATCGGTAAATTAAGAGATAAATATTTGGCCGGTTGAGATGAATTTCCGGATCGTTTAAGGCTACGAGCACACGGGCATCGCCTAACGCACATTCGTGTTTTCACGGACGTTTGTACAAACAAACAAGCAAACAGACATTGTACGTTAAAAGAGAAAGGTGTAGTTTCCATTTTAGCTAACGATGTATCACATTCAAAAAGTGGCGGCAATGCATTCACTCTTAAGTTTCCCGGCAGATGGCAGGCTTGTGTGCAGCCCCTGTGAGTTGTACAATGTCGTCTGTAAGAGGCACATAAAAGCCTCGGGCGGCCGTGGGTGGGGAGTCAGTGCAATCTAGCAAGTGCAATGAATCCGGCCACGGACAGATAGAAACTACTCAATTCTCGTGATGAATTAAATGTGTTTTAACCTTCAGTTTTAATATCTTGTAGTGAAATTTACATCGACTTGCTTTTCTCAGCATGAGGATAACACCTTCTTTATTAAGGGTAAATTCGAAGAACGTAAACATGGAGGAGTTAATGACAAGAGATGTGTAGCCTGAATTCATCTCGTGTGAATCTCTTAGTGGCAGACATGAAGTGTCTTTGGTTGTATCTGTTCACGGGAATACTCGTGTGTGTTTTGCCTTTGACTTGTACTGAAGAGGTGACTCCAGTTGCAAAAGGTACCACCCATCAAATTTTTAATATTGACATCCTCGTATGAGGTTATTGGCTGTAGAGTCGGGCGTTTGTTTACAGTGTTTTGGGTGCATCATCTGTATAGCCCTCTTGGAAGCTGCTTGCATTCTGATGGGATGGTCCTAATCAATACTCCCGTTCCTGGTCCAGTCAACTCCATGTGTCTTATGTCACATCTCAATAAAGATCTGTGCGATTCTTGTTTTCCTACATTGATTGTAATAAACGTCAGTTGCGTTCCCTCCCTCCTCATGAGAAGCACTAGATTATTAACATTATCGCATCCGTAATGCGTGTTTTTGTTTATTGTTTGCCGTGAGATAGAAAGATTGTATTTATGAGGGTTAAGAACTAAAAATGATGGTGTCACACAATAATAGTCAGTGTATAATATCAGTACTTTAACAATAAGTAAAAGAGTAATCCTTTGTCATGGCACTTATGAATATATTAACGAGATTTGGATGCCGTTCTTATTTATTGTTTCCTCATATGTTAATTTCTGTTTCTATCTGATTAATTTTAATACTAGTCAGCCCCTGCAGTTTTGCATCTCAAAATGTCATTACACACCTTACATCCTCCACTGTGCTGCCATTTAAATACTGAGATAAGGTTGTAGGTAAATTTAATGGCTTAAAAATAAAGAAAGCATGCCTTTTGTTTGAAAGTTCTTATTATTGTATTACTGTGGAGTACGTAGGTTGTGCCTTTTGAACATAAATATAAGAATAAGTTGTAATATGTGAATAATAAGGTTTTATTTTCATTAATTATAATTACTGAGTATATTTTTTAAAGTGATCTTCTCTGACTTCATTTCTATTTAACAAGTAAATAGTTTTTTTTTTTGTTTTGCTTCAAAGTTCAAGTAATTAATAATAGTAAGTAAAAGTGGATGTATGGAGTTTTTCGTGCAAGTATAAATTACGAGAAATATTATTTTGTGGTGTAGATGGACTTTGCAATCAATGAATTACAATCATTATAGAATGTATTTTTTTTTTAATTTTGCAGAATTTTGAGTTATTTTCACATTTTATTAAATAAGAGATGTATTGAATATTTTGTACACCAGAATGAAAATTGAAATTATTAAATGATTTGTCATTACCAAGAAACTTAATTGTAAAATTCATTTTCTTCTTAGTTTCATTGCAATAATGATGCAGTAGTGATATTGTATTCATTTTGCATTCTTTTACGTTTCTCTTTCATCTTTGGTTTAGTTTTTTGTTGTTGACCTGACATAAATTACAATATTACAAAATATACATTACAATAAATATAATTAATATTGACACTTATTATACAATTAATGTCGTTTACAGAAATAATGTTACAACGTATATTATAATACATATTGATATAGTTGCTCTGGAAGTTTTTTATGCCCTGAGCAATTTTCATCTATCAGGATGACAACCAAACTCAAAAACCGTGACTGAGCTGAGTTTTGGAGGGGACATTCATGCAAATGTTACAGTGTACAATTTTACTTATTTATAAGTACAGAGCTACTAAAATGTTTTTAAAAATAAAAAATTACACTTTTGTTCTCATATAATTCTCTGGAGTTCTGTGTGGGACTCTTCTCTTTTGTTTGATTTTGCTGCAAATATTTGATGGCATATTAATAATATCTTTAAAATGAAATCGATTTATTATAATTATATTCAGTATCAAACTGTTATTTAGAACATCCATAAAATTTAATTAAATGTCTTATTTCATTTGTCTTACAGTTCCAAGTAAGCCACTAAATGTGACAGTTCTGAACGCTTCATCAACGACAATGAATTTATTATGGAAAGTACCTGACCATCCTAATGGTCAGATAATGGGATATCGGCTTTTCTTTGTCCACTCTAACATCACTGATGTGGAAACCATTCAAGCAAATAATGAACCAATTGTGGAACACACACTGAAAAGCCTGAGTAAGTAACAGAAATATTTATCACATATATACTGGTTAATAGATGCTAGAAAATATATATTATGTATTTATTTTTTTTATTTCAGAGCCATATACAGAGTACAAAATTTTTGTGAAAGCATTTACTAAGCATCATGAAGGAGATGTGTCGGATGCGATTTTACACAAGACTGATATCATGGGACCAAGTGCTCCTCGCATAGTAAATCTGACTTGTCAATCAAATGACACTTTGTTATTACAGTGGCAACGCCCAGCAGAGTTCTATAACAGTATTGACTTTTATTTCATCACGTATCGAATTGAGAATACAGAGGAGATAGAAGAATTGAGTATTGAAACATCCAAGGAACACTTAGAAAGCACGGTGTGTGTCATGTAAATTTCTTTAATATAATGTGCATGTTGAGATCAAAGTTTCTTACTGCATGTTCAGTTATTTTAATGAATATTATATAGTTGTCATGCTTCTCAGTCTGTTGTCTAGTCATTTAGACGTTTTTGAAAATGGTTTTCGAATAGGATGCTTATTTAACATTCTTTGTTTTTTGTACTGTCATTATCCAGAATATAGCAGTAGAAATTATGAAATATGTTAATAAAAAAATTTGCATGATTAACAGTAAACTTTTTTTTCTCCCTATTGTGTTCTTGCTTTTTACCTGAGCTTTATTATTGCATTTATCCTATACTTCTTTTACACATTACATACATTTTTGTAAAACAGAATAATTGCTGAGTCTTCTCACATACATTTGAATGGGTCTGTAAGAGAGAGTCATAAGCCACAATTTTGATGTTTTCAATTTGGACTTACCCCAATCCTCTTCCCATTCAGTATTGTAGGTTTCCATTTTCTAGCCAGAAGGCAGGATAACCTGACCTATCATTGATTTGCATGTTTGCCAAATACTGAAAGAGCTGCATCTCGAAACAAGAGCATGGCTTATGGTTATCTTCACCAAGCCCTTCATTTGTTAATCCCAGCAATTTCAAGGTATAAAAATGGTGCCATACATTACCAAGAGAGGAGGGTGTCTCCAGAGCTCTCTGCTTAAATATTGTTTCTTTTGAAGTATTAGACAATTTTGCAGGATTAATAAATTGAATCGCCAATTCATATAAATTTTTACTCATTTAAACAAAAGATGTTTATTTTCAAGCTCTTTAATTGAAAAACTTTTCACAGCAACATTTGTATTCAATATTAATACAATTTATTACATTTTTATGTCTAATAAGGCATATGTAGTTTAATATATTGCTAAGCCTTAAATATTACAAATATTTCCAAACTGTTGACATAAACATGATCAATGATTGCCAATTTCCTTAAAAAATTGCAACCTATAAAAAACTACAAAATCTTAAGTGAACCTCCCGTTGGTAATGTTAGGGTTACAGATCAAACACAATAGAGAACACCAATTAAGATATATTATCTCCTCAGATAAAGGTTTTCTACTTTTGTGACAAAATTTCTGCTAACACTAGGCTTTGTGGAAACTACTCAAGGGTGTATACAGAAGCAGGATGAGAGGTACTTTGCTTCCCTTGAATCTGATTCATTTGTGTTATTTCAACCTTCAATTTAATACCATTGTACGGGCTTTAATTAATTTCTGTATTTAGTTATTTCTAAATTATTTCTTTAAAACATTTTTATTGAAAATATATTGGTTTTGAAAATCAAAAAAATTGCATCTTCGAGGAAATGCTATTTAAATGGAATTATCTGACAAATTGTTTTACGGTCCATCAGATTTTAACCCAAATTTTATTGTATGCATATTCGATGGTCAAATTCAGAATTTGCATTATAAATTATGGAAATAACAAGAAATGTGTAAAAATGTATTTTATTTTAAACTATTTTGATTTCTTTATATTTCCAAATTATTTATATATATATATATATATATATATATATATATATATATATATATATATATATATATAATAACATTAAAAATTAAAAAGTAGACTTTCCTTCTGACTTACCTTAGTCTTGTCTTTCATTCTTTTCAAGTAGTATGAAAACATCAAGAGCCAAATAACCAGAGGTAAAAGATATTTTCATTGAAATGTTTAACTGAATTTTCTGTTTTAGTTTCCATGAAGAAAGATTTGTAAGAGTGCCAGATTTTCTTTCTTTTATAAATGTCAGGTAGCCTCTATTACTGAAAAGAATTTAATTCTTCCTTCAACTATTATCAAATTTATTATTTCATGAATCGTTTGGTGTTGGTTATGTTTGCTTTAATTTGAACTGTTGCATTGAATTTCATGACTAATTGGCTGAATCCTGAGAGGTGGCCTGGGAAAGGAATTGTGAATGTATGTTGGACGGGAAGTGCATGTGTGATGGCTCATTATCTTGTAATTGTCTTTCATATGAAGTATGTTGTAAAATTTCATCCCAGTTGAATGTGTGCAGGTAATACTTGTGTATATTTTGTTTCATATTCTTACATCAGGCTGGTAAGTCTGAAATCAAAAGAAGAAGAAACTTTTTTGTTGAGAAAAATAATCGAAACTTTGTCAAATATAATTTATTCTTAACTTATATTTCTGCCCTTTTATTTGAGATTTTAGATACATTGGAAAAGTTAGTGTTTTGTGATACCACCACATGCAGAAGATGTGATATTTTTTGTTTGTTTTAATTTTTCCAAAATTCATTATTATTGTGAAGTTATACTTCCAAATAGAAAAAAAAAATGGTAGTGGTGGGTCAAAACTATGGCCTTTAACTTTTATGAGTATTTTCATGGGAGTGGGAAAGCATCCAAGTAATTCTTGTCCAATAAAATACAACATATATTTAGAGCTGTAATTGTTATTTGAGTTGGTAGGGGCTGTAGATAATTTGTGATTTGTTCACATTTTCATAAGAAGGATCGATTTTTTCAATCTTGACTCACTAATAAATATTAATACAGTCGACTCCGGTTGTAGCGAAGTAAGTCACTAGTCCAGTTTCACTTACATTACAAATAAGCGCAAGAAGATTTATAGTTAATTTTGAACCTTGGCCGTAGTTAACGTAGTAAATACAATATTTTGGAAATTAATCCCCTCCTGGGAAAAATGTATATCGCCTCAGTGCCACAAATTCCAATACTAGGCAGCTTGGAAAAAAATATCGTCGGCCAAGGGGGTCATAATCAAAGAACTCTCCTCGTAGGTGGAGGTAGCGGACCCGGGATTCCTTACTGATAACCTTGTGCCACTTAGTTTCACTGCAGAAACAAAGGCCCTGTCCTGCGTGGGCTACAACTGGCGGCGGCGACGCAAGACCGCTTGCTTCACTTTCAAGCTTGATGTTACTTGAGATTCCGCTGGACAAACGCCTAGCGGTCCACGTAGGTGACAGGAAGCGCGCGACTGTCACAGCCTGGCGCGCCCCGCCACGCCACGCGGAAAAGTGATGAGTTTTATTAGCCGCTACCGAAAGGATCTCGTATGGCTTCGGAGAGTGAGACTGTTCGAACAGTGCAAGAGGCAATGAAACGAGTCAAGACTGCATTACGATACTTCCGAGACGGTGGACAACGCAGAATCGAGTAGCCTGCAGAGAGAGCGTGAACTTTGGAGAAGGATCTATAGAAATTACTAATGAAGCTACTTACAAAGCTAACAATTAAGGTTTAAGGTCAAATAGACAATGTCATTAAGTCAAAAACGTTGTAATTTTCAGTTCGTGCTGTTAATATATTTTGCTGCATTTATATTACTAAAATCAATTACTGTGGAGAAATTCTATTCAATTTTGACATCATCGAATCCAGTGAATAAATGTTAGCCCCCGGGGGTTCACTGTTACCGAGTCGACTGTACTAATGGTTCCCTGATGTACGTTTGTTTTTTGTTTACTGTTAGAAGTAATGCCTAAAACAGCTTATTTACCTGAATTTACGAGAATAACCCTCCAATTTTGAAGAGACCTGAATTTTTTTCCATTTTTAAATTATACTAGCGGAACCCGACATACGTTATGTCCTTCATCTCTCTCTTCTTCTTTCTCTCTCCGTCTTTCTATCTCTCCGTCTCTCTCTTTCTCTCCGTCTCTTTCTCTCTCCCCCTCCCAGTCTCCGGCTCTCTGTCCCTTCGTGTCTCTCTCTGTATCTGCCTCTGTCTCAGGCTTCTTGTCTTTCTTTCTCTGCATGTCTCTCTTACGCGCGCTGCTATCCTGATCTTCTTGCCCTCACTTTGCTTCACACGGCAAAGCTCAGCAACAATGAAGCCCAGGTGGAGCGCAGTTTGAATGGAAATTGAATTAAAACGCAGCGCAATTTTGTTCGGTAGCGCCATCTAGTGGAGTTACAGTAAAATTAACAGCACATAAACCTGGGTGAAAAAACACGTAGATGTGCCAACTTTCATGGAGATCGGTCACACGGTGTCGGAGTTTACCGCTCATATATATATATAAAAATCGTTAAAAATCTCTCCTTATTCGGAAGGGAGGATGTAATACCACTTTCATATTCGGGCAATCTTGGGAGTTCCTCGAAATTGGAAACAATTTCCTTCTTTGCTACGAGCTGGTGAGGTGAAAATGGGTGGAGTCCCCAATCATGAAGCGAAATATCACGGTTTACGTTCAGAAATTGTTTGGGTGCAGAAGTAGCATATCTAAGAAAGAAGGGCCGTAAAAGTGGAAACACTACGTCCAAGCACCGGCAATTGGGTTCATCGTGCCAAGGGCCGTACGCAAAGAGAAATAGTAGAAATGTTAATTATTTGTTAGAGTACGGTTAATGACATAAGCTCCTATATATATATATATTATACACACACAGTCAAAATAAAATCGCTGGTGTCTTGACTAGAAAATTGCTTTGTCAAGTTTATATATTTTTTCCTGAGCTATCACTATTTTGTTGTTCCTTATAATCATTGCCTTCAACTTCGCACGTTTCCTTCTTTCTGGTCCTTGAATTTTTAGGCCCCTCTGAAAGTTTTGCATGTTGAATTCAGGTTATTCGTCTTTCAACTGTAGCCATCTGTGAAACATAGATATACAGTAAAATCTGTCTAAACAAGGAATCCGTACGAGCTGGAAACTTGCCTTAACCGGAAAATTTCTTCTGCCCGTGAAGTTAAATTGCATTTTACACATAATAAAACGGAACCTCTCCAACGCGGAAACGGAACGATTTCTCATGTCTTGCGGGGGGAAAAATCTTTATAAAACGGAATCCTTGAGAATTTAATGCTGTTGGCAGAGAGACCCGAGATGTTCTTTATTAAATGAATGCATCTGAAAGCTTGTTTTAAATCTCTATCCCTGTGACACGCGATTTATTCGTGGCAGCCGGACATCGAAGGAGGAGCGTCAGTTGTAGAATTCGACCTTGGGATTGCTTGTCAAACGTAGGGGAATGTCCCCTCTCCCGACTCTGGGCGTGGGAAGGTCTACGGGCATGGCTTCTATTCACGCTTCTCACTGCCCCACGTTGAAATTCATAACCCCTCGACCAGATAGGCATTGAAATGTATGAGTCGTCATTGCCTACAATATTATGAGGCATATTAATAATATTGTTGGCAATGGCGACTCATCATTATTTCATTGTAAATGCCAACGAAAGCTCATCCCAATACCAACAGATACGCATTGCTCAAGGCCATGCGAGAGTATCAGAAAGTAATAAAGTACGATTTATTTTATCGTGCACTTGACGTAAGTCAGCTGTTGCGGTTTCATCCAATCGGGAGCTTATATGTTGTTACAGTGACGTCACTATGGGGACGTTCAAGCTCCCGATTGGATGTATGTGTGAACAGCTGATTAACGTCAAGTGCATGGTTGAATAAATCCTAGTACAGTATTGGGTTGTGACACGTGCGTTGAAAGTCAGCAAGCGGTCCGAATACAGCCGGGAATGGATTTTTCAACTCAGAAGGTGTCAATAAAGTGTTTAATATTCATTTATTGGTGATTTCTTCCATAAATACGTTATATGTTAATGTATTTAGATAAAAAAGTGATGTAATTAACCACTTTCAGGGCTGTCAATATCACAAGTATCATAAAATAGGCAACCTTCCATGTCACGGAAATCTCCCTAAACCGGATTTTTTTGTGTCCCGGTCGATTCCGGCTTTGACAGATTTGACTGTAGTAGATTTTTTTAGGCAATAGAAACATTACCTGTCGTGTTACCAGACTTTCTTCCTGGCGCTCTTGTTCGTGGCTTTTGCTTCGTTAAAAAACGAAAATTCGCATCATTTAATGTTCGCGTGATCGAGTTGTGTGCTGCAACTCATTCGAATGCGAAAACGTAGGCTTGCTCGGCTGGAGGCAATGGATACTGTATTTGGCTGTCTGGGAGACGCCGTGTCCTGGGCACGGTTGCTAATGTTTTCGACCGTCATACTGCGCCTTTCCTTAAGGTGAAAAGCATTCGGCCAAGATGCGGCGTCTCTGGAACAGCCAAGTATCTTTCGTACATGTTCGTGCCTCCATTCCAACTGGTAGAGCGAGAGAGAGAGGGGGATAAAGATTCCAACGTTGGAGAATTTTTTGCAAAATTGTAATCGTTCCTCCTCTGAGGTAGGATACAGAACTGACTCCATTGAATTTTTCATATCGATATCGTGCAATTCGCGCTCGCTGGGCGTCGAACCGAGAAATCGTGAACAAAATCACATCAACGATGTTTATTCATTTTCAAGCTGCGTTTCACGTAAAAATATTAGTCTGAATCACCCAACATATTCGTGGTGGATGTCAATAATACGTCCGCGAATATAATCAGTCACTATAATATACGGACAGAACCTTCTTTTCTCTTCTTAACCTAATTTCACGTACATATTGACTTATATTACTCAAACTTCGTTAGTTATAAAACATGTATTCCTTAATTTCAAATGATGGTGTCGAGTAAATTTGAAGAATTCGTAAAAAGCGCGATATTCGGAAGGGAGGATGTAATACCACTTTCATATTCGGGCAATCTTGGGAGTTCCCCGAAATTGGAAACAATTTCCTTCTTTGCTACGAGCTGGTGAGGTGAAAATGGGTGGAGTCCCCAATCATGAAGCGAAATATCACGGTTTACGTTCAGAAATTGTTTGGGTGCAGAAGTAGCATATCTAAGAAAGAAGGGCCGTAAAAGTGGAAACACTACGTCCAAGCACCGGCAATTGGGTTCATCGTGCCAAGGGCCGTACGCAAAGAGAAATAGTAGAAATGTTAATTATTTGTTAGAGTACGGTTAATGACATAATACAGAGGTACAAGAAAGAAAACCATTTTGAGTAGTCCGGCGTCGCTAGCCGAATTCGTACTACGCTCCGTGAAGTCGTGGAGGTTAAGCGAATTCGAGACTTCGGGTTCCTGACTGGGTGACCATCTAGGAACACCGGGATCTAACAGCGCCGAGCCCCTGGCCGGAACTGTGCCCGGAGTGAGAAATGTTCGATATAATGGGCGAATTGCTAAGAAAAAGCCTTTCATCAGCGAGGCAATTAGAAAGAAGAGGTTGCAATTCACAAAGCAGTCATACGAAGAATGATGGAAAAGTGTCGTATTTGTTGATGAGTAAATTTGAGGTGTTCTGGTCAGATGATAGGCGAATGATGACAAAGCGAAATGAGTAGCTTAATAATAAGAATCTCATTCCAACAGTAAAACGCGAGCGATGAGCGGAAGGCGAGCATGTGATGATCTTGCGAAGCTGCTAGTAGAGAGCGAGTCAAAGGTTCCACGAACAATATGCAGAATCCGAACATTCTCAAGAACAGTTTGCACAGAAACGGCATTAGAAATTGTTTTAAATTTTATCACCCTAACTTTATCACACAACAACCCTAAACATAAGGTTCATATTGCAAGGGAATGGCTTCTCTACAATTGTCCCAAGGTAATAGATATGCCATCCCAATCTTAAATCCTATAGATTTAGGATTTTGTAGCATTTGTTGAGAAAATGATTAAGGGAGGACTCTTGGAGATAAAAATATATTTCAATCCATTTTAGATTTTGCCAAAAAATCAAGAAATAAGGGAAACTAATTTAATATTTCACCATTTATAAATACACCACTGTCAAATTAAATGTTTTCAAACAATCTGATTTTATTGATGTCACCACCCTACTTACAAAACAAACAAAAAGGAAACCATAAAATGCAATTTAGAAATTATATTGCAGAATCACGACCATTTTGCACTTTGTACGTTATTTTGCATTTTATCGCAGATTGAAAACCAGAAATATACTGCTCCAATCATCAAATATACAATTACTAATTTTTTTTCAGTATTTGGTAACAGTTCACATTTTTAGTAATTCCTAAACTCTGCCACCTTACTCATTGTCAACAGTAAACAATAATGATGAAGCAGTGTTGATAATAAGTGTTGCAGTAATCTCAAAGAGGAAAGAAAATGACAACAATGATTACCGTGTATTTTTGAAACTATACAGTAGTCCCTCCACAAGTTTTCAATTTCTCAAATCGATGATAACATACAAAGATACAATGCTGTACTAAGATACAGAAAATAATTTTTTTTATGGTATTGTGTCAAACTGGGCAGTATAATTTTTCCTGCCAGCATTCATTGTCATTGACTATTTCATAATGTATTTACTATGTTTGCAAGGGCCTCATCATTAATTGAATCATATAGGTTGTTTCCATGAATCCATTGTATTGTACAAGAAGTTCTCCCATTGAATTTTCCCTTTCCTTGTCTTGAACCTTCCCTTGCACTTGGTTGGAATGCTCTTGTACACCACTCAACTGTAACAGTCCATTTCCTCTTCAGAATATTAGTTCAGACAACTGCTCTTGAAGATGTAAAAACCATATTTTATGGACTATAAGACGCTATGGGCTCTGAGTCACACATCAATTTTTTTTAAAATGAAATTTTTCAGTTTATAGCCCACATCATATGAATACTTTTTATTTTTTTCCATTAAAAAACTAGTTACTAACAAAAAGTTGTCCTGTCACCAATAACACAAATCACTTTCAATTCAAGTGCACTGGCACCATAGACCACAACGGCGCATCTTAGGCTACACTTTTCTAGGTTTGTGTTGTTGGGAGGGAGGCAGTGGGCCAACTTCTGAATCCCCGTGACTCATGTTCATCATTATGGTGCACTACTGCTGCCAGTTGAATCCAATGTTGCCAGATGGAGATAGGTTTCTTGCAGGATCGAATATATGGCAATTTTTAAGACTGTCGGGAATTTTAAATCAAACGCCGGACATTTTTATCATAAATTTGAGTGTTAGAGGCACCTGAATTTTGGTGACAATTTATCAAAGAAAAAAGTGTATTTTATAGACCATAAAATACGGTAGTTATCGTTCTCTAACTGAAACCCCCAAGTAATGTTGGTTAATGTTAATTCAAAAAGGAAGAGCTTGGAAGATGGTGATATATGCATAGGTAGATCAGAAACAATGCTACACTAATTCATATTTCAGAGAAATTAAATAATCGATATTAATACCTCTCAAAACTTGTTTAGTGACCGTATACTTGTTCATTATAAGTTATAGAAGAATTTTAGACACAGGTTTTGTTGTTATTTATTTTATGTCAAGTTATTGATTTTTCCATTTTTTGGCAGCTAAATTCCTCTGCCTTATTATGGGTCTTTGATTGGAATCTTCAAAGTGTATGTGGTGTTTTTAAAAATTTGAAAATTATTTTATATTTACCAACATAATTGATTTTAAATTATTTCTACCACTAGTTTCAATGAATTTTGCAGAATTTTGTGTTTAATCCAAGGGTTTTTGTCGCTACAAAACCCATGGATTTCTAATGTATTGAATTAATAAATCAAGTTGGTATTATACAGACCAATACTCAACAAAAGCCAGTATTCTGAAGGACAACCCTTTGAATTTTTACCAACGATTGTTCCAACAATTTTGGAATAATACAAATTAAATGACATTTTTCAGACCAGATTATAATAAAATTTTAATCTTGTGTTATTCTGTTGTATAACAACAGTTTCTTATTAGTTAGCTACTGAATAGTGTCGAATCTTCATTCTATTGTTACATAACATTTCTGATATTGAGAGGACATTTCTGTTTTACTTTATTCAAATAAATAATGTACTTCTTATGCAAATTGAGCTACCTTTTATCTTGATTTTTTATTTATGTGAGATAAGTTTTATTCAAGAATATTTTGTAAGCATTATTACATTTTGAAGTCTAAATGAAAAATTCACTTCTTTTTTTAAATTGTTATTATTATGTATTTATTCATGTATACCAGTCGAAGTTGTACAAATAAGTAACAATTTGTATATTAAATTAGAAAGCTTTAACTAATTTATAGTAATCATTATTGAGGCATCCAACAAAGTATTTTTGATCATGATCTGGGGATCTGATGAATTTTGAGTTTTTAGTGTGGAGTCAGAAGAATTTTATATTGAGATTGTTGATCATACATTGATAGTGCATATTTGGGTTTTTTAAATAATGATTTCAAAATTAATCACATGCATTTATTATAAAATAATGTTATTACAATAATTATTTTTATATAATAAATACATTAGATTATTATTATTAATATTATTATTATTATTATTATTATTATTATTATTGCTGCTGCAGCTGCGATAAAATTATTTTCAGTGTTACAATGTCAGTGATTTTGAATTTTTTATTTCTAGATAAAAATTACCAATCTCACTAAGAATGCCATGTATGAAATTATGATACGAGCTGCTTCACGCAGTATCTTCAATAAAAAAGTTGTTATCCAAGGAGAGGATTCTCCTCTGCGAAAAGTGCAAGTTCGCCCCGACTGTGACAAAATACAGACACTCAATCAAAGCAGTAGTCGTGAATTAAGTGCTGGAATGATAGCAGGAGTTGTTTGTGCTGTTTCATCCTTGCTATTAGCCATTTCAGTTTTTATTTTATGGAGGTAAGTAACAGTTGCTTTCTTGAGTTTATAAACAGGTATATAACCATTTATTAAAAGTGTATTTTAAAACAGGAGCTTTATATAAATAATATTAGTGTTGGCATATTCATTGCTTTGTGCTAAATTGAGAATTTAATAATAATTATGCTTTGAAAATTCTTGTTTCATTTTTCACTGTAAAATTGTACTAATGGGGAATATTACAACTCAACTGCGTGTTATAATCATAATTATGCCCACGAACATAGATCAATTAATATGTTAACTATGTTGGCGATTCTGGTAAATAGTTTTCCTAATTTTTTGTTGAGTTTCTGAAGTTTATTGAGGCACTTCCTTCATTTGATTGCATGTAAGTATATTATCTGAAAATCCTACCTTAAATGGAATGTATATGCTATATCAGATGGGTGAATTCAATACAGCACCATTTACCTATAAAATGTTAAAATAATTTTAATACATTTGCTTGCCCATTGATTTAGTCACAAATGTGTAACACACTACCCAATTCAAAGTAATTATTACAGGAAGTACCATTCCCAAACAAAGATAACTTTTGTGGTTAATCTTGTGATAAGAAATTGATAACGCCTGTTATCTTCTGTTCATGATGTAGGTAGACCATTTAAAAATTTATCATACAATACAATTGATGATATTGCAGCTGTGTTGTATATGATTCTGTTATAAACATATGTTAGAATTTAATAGGAGTAATTGCTACATTTTTTTATTATGTAATAAAAATGTTTAAGTATTGTTGAACAATGAAATGTGGAAAACTCTGAGGTCAAGTTTGTGGGTTATGTTGGTGATATGCATTCCATATTCCAGAACATATGTTTTCGTGTTGCATTAGTTTTATACTTTTAAAATCAGTACAGAATCAGTACTTAGAAAATACATTTAATTAACTGTGTAAATATTATAATGCACAGTGTTCCTTGCAAATAATGTATGTGTAACTTTAGATGTGCACTGTAAAAATTATGAAAGTCCATTGTTATTGTGTGAGTTTGAAGCAGGGATTTTGTTGTACAATGATAAATTTCTGTAACAATTTCTTAAATTAACTAGGCATTTCTTGCATAAGTTACCTTATAGATTCTTATTACAGTAATCTTGCATTATGATGTGATTTTCTGTTTTGCTTGTAGAAAATGTTTTCATGCTGCCTATTATTACTTGGATGACCCACCTCGAGCTCCACCACCAACACTGCTAGATTGGGACGGAGACATGAAAACAGCAATTCCTGTGCATCTCTTCCCGAAGCATGTTAGCGAGTTACATGCTGACGGGGACATCGGTTTCAGCAAAGAATATGAAGCTATCCAAGCTGCATCCACCCAAGAAGAATATACTTCAGAACATTCCCAGCATCCAGACAATAAGACGAAGAACAGATATCTGAACATTTTGGCCTGTGAGTATTTATAGAACTTTGTATGATGTTTGAAATGTCTCTCATTAAATTATTCAACAGGATTTTCAAACACAAGTATTCTTAAAACTATTTGTAAATTTGACTTCACTGTAAAGTATGTGAAGGGTTAGCAAGACACAATGAATTTTCTTAGTCAAGTAGACATGTTGGGAAGTTTCCACTTGTTTTTCTTCAACATACTATTGAGCACTTATGCATTTGTGAAAATCTTCCTAAATCTCAAGACAAAAATTCTTTCTTTTCTTCTGTTTACATCTGATTTTCTTGCTTGTGGTGCAAGACCCTCTCGAGTTTCTACATTCAAACTGAAAAAATATGTTTCTTAATGAAACTGGAGAGGGAAAAAAGATTCAGTGTGAATTGGCATTGAAATGTTAAATTTCCATGACCATTGATATTGCGACAAATGTGTAGCTAAATTAACTAATTTGATTAAATGTGTGTATATTATGATCTCAATGAATTCTTAATATTGAAAATATTAATTCTGAGTTTTCAAAAACAGATGATCATAGCCGAGTGCAGCTTCTGCCAGTACCTGGACAGAAGAAGTCAGTGGATTACGTCAATGCAAATTACATAGATGGATTCCAGAGGTCACGAGCTTACATTGGCACACAAGGCCCACTGCCAGCTACTTTTGACTGCTTTTGGCGAATGGTTTGGGAGCAGCGGGTGGCAATAATTGTCATGATTACAAATCTTGTGGAACGTGGACGGGTGAGTATGTAGTGAGTTACAGGTTGACTTTCTGTACGAAATAGTCCCTGTTGCTTGTGTTCTAATGTGTGAGAATTGTTGTGAATTTGGCTCTTAATTATAAATTAAAATGAAAATACTAGGTGTATCGTTATTTTTGTTAACGCAATATTTGGAAATGTATTATCAGTCTTCTGCATCATGGTGGCTAGAGTTGCATTTGTCTTCCACATCTTTGTCCTTGTCTCATCTTTGTCCACGTCATTATTGGAATCCTGAAGTCTTATTGGAAATCTTGTGTAACATTACACTCAATCACATAACACTACATTTATATGTTGAATTAAATATTACAGGACCTGGTAGATAGTGCATTCACAACAAATTCTTCTCCTATTGTCCAATAATTGGAATTCTCATAGTGTTTGGAAAATATAATGTGAAATGGTTTCCTGCTTTTAAGTGCTAAAAACAGTGATTAATATTCTGAAATTATAGGAAGTAATCATAATTAGGGCAAGTACTATTCTTTAATAAAAGTTCATGAGTATGAAAAGTATGTTTGTGTTTTCAATGATGATGATGAAATCATTATAAAAAGATCAAAAATAACTATTTTTTCAAAATGTTTGGTTGAGAAAGCAAATGAATCATTTCAAAAGGATTATTTAAGAAAATTTTGTTCAGAATATAATGAATCTCGAAAGAAAATAATTTGAAAAACACATTGTAGCAGTGACATATACTGAAATATAATGCTGAGTAATTAAATGAACTTGCGATTTCCCAAAAATATAGGTGTTTTCGCATAGTTAATGCACCATCACACCGATTTCCCTAACACATACCCTAAACCAAATGCTGACATCACATGGTCCAGAATCATCAGCAAGAAAAATCATGGTTTTGTAATAACAAATTAATATTAAATGAAGGGAAAATTTCAATGCAGTTCTCAGTTTAAATAAACAACTGTACACTTTGTTGAAAATGAACTTTGTTAAACATGTGGTTTTCTCATTTCCCTCAAATGTCAAATTGAACATCCATTTAAATGAATTGTACACAAAATTAAGTGGGTTATGAAGTGCATTCAGAATTCTTTGACAGTCAGCCTTCATACTGCTGATTGTCGTTATTTGGCTAATGAGCATTCTCACCTGAGATACGGCATAATATTCTGGGAAAACACTTCCTAGCTCCTGGACTTTTCGATGACAGAAAAGAATTGTATAAATATTAGACAAATCCCATCCACATGATTCTTGTAAGTCTCCCCTTATTTAGCTTTATTAAACTTCTAGCATTGCATTGCCTCTTTATTTGTGAATCAGTGGTTTAGTGAAAAATGACATTATCAAGCATGAGTATGTTTTCAGTCAATTCAGATGTCTTAAAACTCAAGGTAGTAATCATATTCATCAGGTGTTAGTATCAACAGCTCACTACAAAAATTCACATTCAATACATGTACATTTTATTTTACATCATGCCCGATGGCATGATGTAAAACTTGTATCAATTTTAGATTTAAATATCTAAAATTGATACAAGTTTAAGTGGCAAGTAAAATCATTTCTGTTGCATAACTGTTTCTATACAATTAGAGGCTATATTGAGCATCAAAAAGGAAAGTAATGTTTATTTTAACAACGTTATAAAATATGTAGTTCATGAGCTAGAAAAGGGATCCCAGAGCTCGAGAAAGCATGCACAGATTGCACTTCTCCCCATAGTACATCACATACAGTTTAAAACTTTTTTGATGATAAATAAAGGAATAAAAACATCCCTCACATGATTCTAGTACTAGAGTTAAGGTATGCACCACTCTCATTGCATATTTGGAGTTTCTGCTCCAGGGTTGTACATCTCCTATGGAAGGTTACCTGGTTAGGGAAACCCCCGCTTGCCAGCAGGTAGCTGAGCAACAGATCTCACAACTCAGCAGACGAAGATCGCCGCCACCTCCCAAGGAAAAACATGCACTACACTTACGGGACTAATGACCTTGGCAATTGGCACATCCAGAATCACTAATTCAACAATCAATAGGACTACTTCTGAGTCTAGGTAAAGTTCTTATTCCAAGAACTTGGGGCTCTTCAGCCCACTGGGAGCCACAAAGCATTACTTCACCAGAGCAGATCATCTCTGAAAAATGATCTAACCGGTGGAGGTAGTTCAGGGCATCAACTGATGTAACTGCAGTTCCTGGGATTCGGGTCCCAATAGCGGCAGGATTTTCAACAAATATGATAGCTAGGTTGAATTCAGTCGCTGTCTGAAGGAGAATTTTAGTGGCCATCTGCTCAGATGGTGCTCAGATCTGCTCAGATGATTTCCAGGGTTTCTCCAATCAACACCAAGCTAATGCCAGAGCAGTACCATAACAAGTGGACCATGCATGCTCTTTCCTTCCTTGTCCTTGCCCTACCTTCACCTCTTACACACATGCAGCCATTACACTACTACATATCTCCAGAGACCAGTTGGGAGTTTAGAGATTGTCCCAGCTGGGGGCGTGCCCCGTTAGTGGGAGATAACAGGCATGGGAAAAAATCCACAAGCCGACAAGTAGGTCAGCGCCAGATTTCACAGTCTAGTGGAGGAAGAACACTGCCACCTCCATGGTAAAACATGCAATGCACTTATGAAAATAATGACCTCAGCAGTTGACGCACCCGGAAACACAAAAATTAATCAATAATGAAAAATTATCTTAATTCTCTTTGATTCATGTTTATTTATCTTTGTTTTCAAGTAAATCAAGAACATTTTTTTCTCCTTTCTTTCGAAAAACATTATTTGCTAATAAAATTCACTTATGATAGCTTTAATGCCCAGCGTCCTCATTTGAGGACAGGTAATATCTTAGTATCAATGAACAATATATCGAACAGTATTGCCAAAATTAGGTATCTTTGACTGTTTTCATTACGATTTAATGAAAAAATAGTTGAAAAGTTTACAAAAAATTAATTTGGGCATTAATGGATTAAGCTAAACAAGCTGGCATCAAGTGGTGATGTGTGGTATGAGGTAAGGTCCACATCCCAACTGCTAAAACATCTAATGCTCCTGCTACTTCAAATAACATCCAATGTACTTGATGGCATGTAGTTTGTCATTTGTGTTACCCGAGACTAATCCACCTTGTTAGTAGATCTAGCAACAAAATATTCAATGGTCAGCACACACACTCTTCTGTACTTACCATAATGATTACACATGATGGAACTGCCTGTCTTGTAAGTGATCCACAGTGCTCATTTGTGGTACAACATGGCCACCTTGCATCAGTTTCATCTTGGTCCCCTTTTCCTGCTTTCTATTGGTAGGAACACCTGATGGTGTAGGTTCCAAAGATGGTGAGATTTCCCTTGGGATGAGCCATGCATTAAAGTATGACATGGTACATTTGTGAGAAACACACCTAGACTCTGTATTGAGATTTGTCCAAACCTAAGACATTGTTGCTTGGGAAATAGAGCCACAAGATTTGTGTCAACTTGCTGTCTTGTTTAGCAATTCTAAACAGTCGGGAAGGATTTCTATACTTACTTTTAGCCACAATGATGTACACTTTCACTTTTGATCTCAATATACAACTGCATCAAACATCAACAATTGTTCTCTTTGTTGGCTTGCATCATATGTATGTCTTTGTGTGTGTTTGTTTGTATGTGTTGAACTTAATAAATTAATATAGTAATGATCTTTTTAACATTTATTTAGGTTTTTGCTTCCAGTAGGATCTACAGGATATGATTATTTAGTTATATGTTTTTATATATTTGTTCAAGCTGGATCTACATGTGCCTGAAGAAATTTTTAAACAAATATTGCCTGAGAAGAATATAATTTCTGCTATAAACAATGTGTGTCAAAAGCAATATAATAGTTTCTATAAACCTTGGTTTGCAAATGAGCCGTTTCCAAGAGTTTGTAAATTTTTATTCACACATTTTGTATTACATGTTCTGTACGTGCAACGTAGGGTAACAGCAACAAGCCATAGCAGTTGTCCATGAAAGGAAAATGTTAATTTCTATTAGGAATCCTGAAACAAGGTGGCAGTAATATAGGACATTCACTGAAATGTGTTACTTTACAAAGGAACTAGTTCGCAATTCCATGTAATTCGTTTGAACAATTTTCTGCTAACAGTGTGAGACTGTGTAAGATGAGGAAAAAAACAAAATAAGCGTAGAAACTAAGTAATTATGGTTATCTTTCAGAAGTGTATTTAAAACTTCAAAAAATCTGTTGTAAATAGAAAAAAAGGTTTATTTGTAGACCCAGATTTAAAGAGGTATTTTATTTACTATGTAGTGTAGACATGCAACTTTAAATGTATTCCCACTACTTTAAAAACACTTTGTTTAATGTATTGTCTTACAGAAAGTTACAAAATAATATGAAAGTTTTCATTTCTTGCCATTTCTGTTGAGAAGTTTCTGCCCAATAAAATTGGAGAATATTTGTTCACAATATGCAAGAATTAATTGTCTTTCAAAATAGAGTATTGTATGGTCATAAATGATTATTAATTCTTGCATGCACCTGTTTCAGAAGAAAACTTCAAATTACAGGACTCTGTGTGTGTAAATATGTATACACACACACATACACACACACACATATATATACACTATAACTTGAATGTATTTTTGTTTCTGCGTAAAAAAAAATGATGAGTGTATAAGTAATACATTGCTATTTAAATTGAAAATTCCTAACTTTTATGTATTGTAACTTGTAGTGCGAGATGGTTGTCTTGTGTTACTTTCTTACGAACTAACTTGATATCTGAAATTGAATGCACGACTTTCCAGGTTATTCTGAACTTTCGATTCCATCTCGTCTATTCTTGAATAATTTTCACTGTTATAATAACTATGTTTGGAGCCTCATTAAAATCAGTAAACTGAATTAATTTGTAGAGACTTTTTATAAAAGTAATAAGTTCCTTGTTTAATGCGACATATTGCCCTCCAAAAAACATACATATTTTTATTGATGAGTAATCAGCCTTTCGTAGTGAAATTCCTATAAAAGTAGCTTATTTTTTATGTATTGTGCATATTTATATAGAATGAAGATACTAGTTTTTACAGTTTGTCTTTTCTGGAAAAATACACAGTTGATATGTCAATTCTTATTTTTAGAATTTTCTGAAGTTGGTTAACTAGTGCTTGTATGTATTTTTATAATTTGTTGTCCAAGTCCTCACTTAGTTCCTGATCTCCAAGATCCCTTGTTATGTCACATAATGGCAATTCATTATCTAATATAATATATCTAAACTGCTTGCTATTTAGCAAATTTTCTTGTGCTTTGTTTTAGCAAATTGTTTTGCTTGTGACATAATGAGGGATGTTTGTGGAACTTCAAATAATTTTTAACTGTACGCAATGTAGTATGATCATGAAATTTATGCTTCTGATCACTGCAGTGGATGTACAGTTGTGATTAGAATTAACGGGATAAACATCTATGAAGTCCTTTTGTCACTGATAGGTTGTATTCTCTTTCTTTTCCCACTCATGCTGTCCGCTAGGAAACTCTTAAAAGACAGCCTAAGCTTGCATCCCAATGTCTGGAGGTACTGTACTTTGTTTGAGCACTTTGTGTGTGACTTGAACCTCCTCACCCTATGTTTCCCCTGCCAATTGGTCCCTGTGTTGATTGCTTGTAGTGAGCCTGTAGATCATTTCAGTTTCCCCAAGCTTTTTCCCTCTTGTGTCTATCTATCAAATGCTAGTGAAGTGCAAGTAACCACTCATTGGGGATTTGGAAATTGGGCATTACTGTTACTAGTTAATATAACATATTGAAGTCGAGATGTGTGGCATGATATGATATTTGTAATATTAAAAATGCAATCTGAACCACATACAGGATCTAAAAGATTTCCTTGAGCAGTGTGTGAAACGAGGAAGGCTGGTTTGAATGCCTGGAAAGTTGGAGTATTCATATTGCAAGATATCTGCAAGTATGCTTGCTTGCTTGAGTGTTTGATTTGGGTGAATGATGTTTGATTGGTTAATTTTCATTGAAAAGTTCAAATTCCCTAAACATTTTTCTGTTTAACACAATACCATGCTGGTAGCACATGTTCTGTATTTTTCTTCTTGTAAGTAATGAATTGTTGAGTAACATTGTATATTCAGTACTTATTTGTTATATTTTACTTCTGCTGCTGCTGCTAATTATGGTTTTAATATCAGAGAAATTAATTTAATTCCAATTGTTTGCTACTTAACAAAACCAGTTGTCCATTACAAAGGCACAATTGTAAAAGCTCTTGAGACTTCATTGGAAAAGTGACTTAATATTCCCCAAATTCAATGACAAACATAAATATTATTATTTTCATAGTTTGATTAACGGCGTATGATATAAATTCAGTGTATTATTTTTATTAATATAAAGTACCTGATCAATGTTTTGAAACAATATTTGTAATTGATATTATACCAAGCAATGTTAAAAAAAATTTGGAAACTTGACTTGAATTTAAGAGTTTTTAGAATAATATTTGGGAATTCAGAAATCGCTCCAACTTTTCATACTTCAATAAGTTATTGGTTTCATATGTTTTTATATTAAAGCAGCAAATCTGAGTCCCAGACAGTACACTGTTTGAAAGATGTTCATGTGCCATGAGAAAGTGAACTCATCTTGCAAGTAGTTTGTGAGACGGATGTGACAACTTTTAATGTCATATCACATTAATCATTAATTCATTTTGTTTTTGTTATTTTGTTGCAAATCATTGTTCTGAATCATATTTCAAAAATTTACAAAAATATCACTATAAATATAATCAAAATATTGTTACTTCTTGATCCAGCGACAATATTGTGACAGAAAAACTCGTATTGTCGGACCCTGGTAACAAAGAAGTTAATAAATCTTGTTCCTAAATTATTGCCTCTAATCCATGGTTTGTGAACCTTGATACCAAAAAATCTATTAACCTGAAAATGTCTATCTGTTCGTCCGTGTCCATCAAACTATAGCCAACTGAGGAAGTTGGAGGGTACTATTTGGTAACAACACTCTGTTCTGAAATAAGGGGTCCGTTTATGATCAAGCGGCTAGGCCTACCATTTCATGACTTTTTTTATTTTCAGATATAAAACATGTAATCATTTGGCACAAGTTTGCTTTTTTTCATTGCCTCGTCTACACTTGCAGCGAACTTACTTTCTGATTAGTTCTGACCAGAAACAAATCTTCATTCTTCTTGCAAGCCAGTTCAGTCATAAGAGCCTTTAGTAATACTCCTATTTTATGCGCTATTTCTGATGATGCAGCTGACTTTACTCAAAATGTCAACCCGTTCATCATGTTTCTCTGACACAATATGTGGTTTACTCACTAAACAATGAAATACCTTTTCTGTGGTAATATACGGCAATTAGCTATCAAACCTCTTTAAAGAAAATGAAGTCTGTAAATTTGAACACCAAAGTGAAACCACCAAAGTCTGCAATACTATTGAAATGATACTTGAACAAAACTAATTCCTTAAAAACATTGACACTAATTCAATAATTGCAACTTGTGTTACCTTCAGTGACAAATATGAAAGTAATCACTGTACCCCAAATTCCTCACTGTATGCTAACTTGCTTCCCCTTCGCCCCTCCAATAGGCCCCTAGCACAATGTTGCCATTTGGGCATATTCTGGCCTGAAGCAGAATTGGCAATGGATCACCGCTACCACCTAAATCGTTCAGATTTTGTCAAAAATTGATATTCCTCCATTGATCTAAATGAACCCGAGACCCTGCGAGCTTGAAATGGATATTTTGATTTTGGGGAATACTTTACATAAAGCGTCAGTGTATTCAAAATTCTCAGTTCTCCTAATTATTTGATTAAATTTTATCCTTGGATAGCATAAAGAATTTTCACAAAAATTTTGCAGGTTTCATTTTCAAAAATTGGAAAGGTACAATTTTTTTTTTTACTGTAATATTGCAGACAGATTATTTATTTAATAAAATGTGTTCTTAAGTGGCAAATCTTAAAATTCTGTCATGTAAATTTTTTTTGAAAATATGAAGTGTTTTTGGATGTTTGCAGATTTTCCAATTTTTAAACAATTATTTTCTCAAAACGGCTCAAACGTTTTTCTTTATATATTTTCTCTCACATGATGCAAAGGGCAAGAAAAAATTTTAAAAAATAATTAAAGAAAGAAAGAAAGAAAAACGTGCTGATCTCATTTTTGGCAAATTCTCCCTATCTTTGGAAATTACTAAAAAGGAACATCACAAAAGCACAATATTGATTACAGAGGTTTTTCTTAAATAAAATATATAAAAAAAAAAATATCTTTAAAAGAGGTGGGGTACATATTGGAGGGGAGACAAGTGGATTTTTCCTAATTTCTGCATTAAGATAGTGCAAAGAAAAATCGTATAATTTTTTCTATAGAGCAGAGGACTTTGAAAAAAAGGTACAGATATCATTTTGTTGAACTCTGTGGATTTTCAAAAATTTAAAACATTAGAAACTAATGTGAGAAAGTGCTGTTGTAACACCTATTTTGGAAATACCTCAAAAGAATTTATTAATTATTAATGTTCTGTTCAGTACCAAAATGTGTACAAAGATTGATAATCCACATAAAATACTAGAAATGTATCATCTTAGATAGTTCTGTTGTTGTAAGAAAATTACTACTGTTCTGTCTTAATTTGTTGGAAAATTTCCAATATTTTATTACACAACAATTTTGCCCAGAATCATTGAATTTTAATGCACTACAGTAATGCGTAGTAAATTAATAATTCTATTAATATTATGACAATTAATAGAATATTTAAAAAATGCATTTCCCTTGTAATTAGGACATCATCTTGAAAAAATTATGTATCAATTATGTTAAGTAATTTTGGATCATGCTGTAGAATTAGAACATGTATTTAAAGTGAGTTTCTTAAAAGCCTGAGCTATATTCTACTGAAAGTAAAATTTTTAAGTTTGATTTCGTGTATCACACATGCAGTATGAATCTCGTATATTATTAGTATATTATTATTATTACCTTGTTATTGTAAAGCAATTTCCTGCAAGAATTAACATCATTGCTGATATTTCTAATGCCAAATAAGGAGCACATTTATAGATAAATATACTAAAGATTTCATATACTCGAACCATTTTCTCAAAGTACTGATAACTCTCCAATTTAATTAACCAATATTAATAAATATAAAGTACAGTAGTGTGATACTAATTCATTATTCCATACTGCACTTGAGTATTGCTATTCCGTACTCTGGTCAAACATTTATAGATGTTTGTGTATTTTGTATATATGCCTATTGAATAAATTATTTAATTTGTCCAAAAGTTTCTCAAGGATTTCTTATTAATTTTGAATTATTTCATATTATGATCATTTCATTTTTTAAATTGCCAAAATGATTCTTACATAAATTTCTTAATTGTATTTTATTAACATCTTCAATTTTATTTTAATTAGATTGGTTATTTTCTAATTTCAATCATGGTGGTGTTCAGCAGAAACTGTTTAGCTTTAATATTGTGTGTGGTTCAGGTTGCAATCTAAGATATTAAATAGAAACAACTTTTTAACATTCATTTTGGCATTTTTCAGAGAAAGTGTGATCAGTATTGGCCAAAGGAGGGCACAGAAACCTATGGTGTAATCCAGGTGCGTCTTGTGGAAGAAAATGTTCTGGCAACATACACTGTGCGAACTCTGCAAATTCGCCACTTACGAGTAAGTTCTATAAATTGTGTTATATGTTGTTGTTTGTTTGTTTTGTTTTTGTCTGGGTATGCTTAATAATGTCCTTTATTTTAATTGCCGTGATATTAGTTTCTAAAGAGCACTTATTTGAGGGAACTTAATATTTCTGTTGAATAAAATTAGTTGAGTAAAATTAGTTGAGTTTTGCCTTATTGAAAGTATCATTTTAAATACTTTTGTCCTTTTTGTTTTGACTGATGACAATATTCTGTGTAAGCCATTTGATTTTGAAATCTTGTAGTCTAATCATCTACTCTTATCTGAAGGGAGGTGGAGTTTTAATAGCAGTTAAAAATACTCTCATTAGTGGAGTTATTGAATCTTCAAATGATGTGAGCATTTTTCAATAATGACTTCTGAATATAATGGTGTCAGATGCTGCAGCAATTGAAACAAAAGACATGACTGCCAAATGATTATTTATATTTGAAGGTTACAATCTACCTAATACTAAGTAATTGCAAAGGAATATGCAAGTTATCCAAATTTTAACGATAAAACTACTTCACATGAGAAGAATATCTTGAATATTTTATCCAACACAGTGGGTCTCTTAAACTTGTACAGTACAGTATAGTATATAACCTGCTATTAGATCTAATTTTTACTGACTGAAATAGTGTTTATAGCTGTCAGGCCGAGGAATCCATCATTTCTTGCACTATTCATCATACTTCTTTGTCAAAAGACTTTTTCATAGATTCACCAACTCTTGTGGAATAGAGTATGACTGAGTTTATGACTTTAAATCTGCAAATTATGGTGAGATAACCCAAAAACTTGGGGGTGTATTTTCAAGAATAGAAGAGGCTAACTTGCCACTCTGATTAAATTTCTAACTTATACGATCATGTTCATCAATACTTTGAGATATATGTTCCCAAAAAGATGGTATTCAAATCAAGGTTCCCAGAGTAATACAGTGGTGAACTTGAAGCAACCTCAGTAAAGAAATTTAAGGCACATAGAGAACACAAAGTAAGTACCTTGATATCCAAATAAGAGGAATTTTTTCAAAATTGATGAAAGTGTAATATTTTAGCTAAAAGAGGTGACCCAAAATATACTCTGAGTGAAGAAAACTCAATAATGAGAATCCCAAAACATTTTTGGAAGTATGTTAGATCCAATAAAATGCAAAAGGCTTACTTAACTCTATGAAATATGACGCCTCGGAATATACTCACAGACAATCAATATCCAATTCTTTTTTGCAATATTTTAAAACCTTTTATAAACAGAACAGTATTGTTGATTTGCAGGGATCAGATCATGTGCCCTACAGTGTAGATACAATCAATATTTCAGTGAAAAAATCCTCAACAAAATCAACTTTTTGATATTAATAAAAGTCCAGGACCAGATGGTATTCCATCAATTATTTTGAGACAATGAGCATTTGTTTTTTAATTGTATCTTAAATTAATATTTGACATTTGTATCAGAAGGTCAAATTCTAGATATCTGGAAAATTGCTTTCGTATTACCAATTTAAATCTGGAGAAGAGTGAAATTTCTAATTATAGATCTATCTCAATAATGAATGTTATTCCCAAATTGCTTGATACATTGATAACAGATATATTGAAAAATATTTTTAGGCATCTTGTCAATATGATATACTGATAGGAGAAGTATTGAACTTAATTTGTTATGCTATTCCCAATATATACTAAATTCAAGCAAGGACAACTTGAAGGTCACTGGTGGTTCGAAGGGGGGGGGCTTGGGCCCCACCAAAAGGACTAGAGTTTTTGTTTACTTTGTTTGTTAATACTTTATTTGGCAAAATAGATTTAAATCTTAATTTATGCTTGAATTATGTAATTGCTTAAACAATAATATTGTATAGTATCATATCTACAGTGCATAAATAATATATAATATAAAATATGTTTATTATTGAACAAAAATCTACAATGCCCCCCCCCCCTCCCCAAAAAAAATTATAGACTGGATCCACCCCTGTTGAAGGATAGTGTTTATGGCAATTTTATCAAACCTTGAATGTTTTGGAACTAGGGGGTCTTCTGGAATGGTTTGCCAGTTATTTGTCAGATGGACACCAGGTAGTGAAATATGAATTTCAGAAGAAATTGTTTGTCTGTCTGAAGTTTCCCAAGGCTTTCATCTGGGACAAATGTTATTCAGTATATTTATTAATGATATCTCTATGGCATTGAATAATGAGGATGTCTTGTTATTTGCAGATGACTTTAAAATTTTTCAGAAAATTTTGTTTATATAATAATTAATATAAACTTAGTGAGTAGATAATGAGAAAGCGCTTAGCTATTGGCATAGAGGAATTGTTAATCTTAATTTATCAAAATGCGAAGTCATTACGTTTTCAGATGCAAAGCCATAACTTTTCCATGTGAAGTATATACTCAATTGATGGAGTAGACCTCTAAAATGTTTCAACTATTTAAGTCTTGGGTGGTGTTCAATTTAAAAATGACATTTGAGGCTGATATTGAAACAACTGTTAACAAATCAATACAGCAACTAGGTTTTATTAGAACATGTAAAGAGATATTCAGTTGCGATTCTTAAAACCTTATATTTTCTTTTTGAACATCCAATATTGATGTGGAGGTCAGTAATATTGCCACCATTTTTTCAACATAACATGAAAAAGCAGGAAACAGTTCAGCACATAGTTTATAGAATTCCATCGAGCCGATTAGGAATTCCTGGTCCCTTTATTGACCAAAAATACAAACTTATCACTTCAAGACTCCAAATACCCTCACTTAAATACAGGAGGAAAGGGAGCTATATTAAATGTTTATATAAACTTAGTAACTATTATTTGGACTGTCTCAAGTTGATTAATGAATTGAGATTTAATGTGCCTGCTAGAATCTGCAGACAAAAGCAAACTTCCTACATAAAATTTTATACATCACAAAATACTTAAAACAACCTAATAATAAGAGTGGGTGAAATAATTAATGACCTTGAAATACTATTTTAATACAAAAATATCACAGTTAAATTTATTAATCCCAGGGACTGTGAATAAATAAGAAGAACTTGTCCTTATTATCTCTGACTAAATCAGATGATTATTGAATTATATGTAGAATAGTTAATATCAAAGATGTGTGTATTATTTCTATCAGTGTACGCTATTTTGTTTTGGAGAGTAACTTGGTTGGAGGTTTACTAAACATATACATAGTATGTTAAGTGCTTAAATCGTGTAAAAGCTAAATCTCTTACAATAATAATTATGTACTTTTATGTAAAGTTGGCTTTAGCCTGTGAAATAAATTACTAAATATTAAATACCCATTATCATTGTTTATGAATGGAATACTTCGTGGCGTTATTGTATTATTGGTGATATGTTGTTAGCGACATTCCAAATACAAAAATTAGAGGCCTCAGTTTGACCAACATTATTATTTAATGTAAGAGCAGCTGTCGATAGCTTAGTCATCATCTTCAGTTATTTGATACAAATCATTTTTTTTTAAAGTAGGTAATTGGAAACTTAATAAATATGTAGTTCTAAAATAAGAGAAATTAATTTAACAGAACAAATGAAAGACAAAAGTAAAGTGGGGTGGAATAAAATCATTTCATACTATAGTATTTAGTGAAGCTAACCAAGAATGAAATGAAAAATGAAAACGTGTAAAACTTAGCATTGAAATTGATACATGAAATGCAGGTTAAAACATTTCTTACCTAATGTTCAGAAGCCAGAAAATGACTACATGGGTTGGGGCAGGCCTAGTTGCTTAAGAACAGGACTGTACGATGGAGGAGGAGGAGAAGGATGATTAATGGCCTGGGTGTGGTGTGCTGGCTATTGCACTGCCGTGTAAAAGAGTGGGGACGGGGTGGTGTCTAATAATAATTTTTGCTGTTGCAAGGAGTTTTGGTTTGTTTTCATTGAGTATATTTCATAACTACATACACAACCCATACATACACCATAGTATACCATTACATAAACCAAAACCCTTCCCCTCTATTAAAATTATTATTAGACACCACACACTCACTGCACTCTTACATGGTTGAACAATAGTCAGCGCATCGATTTAAGCCATTAACCCTCCTCCTTCACTGATAGTCCAGTATTTTAGATGCGAGGCTTGCCCGAAACCATATAGTAGTTTTCTGGCTTCTGAACAGCTGGTAAGAAACAGCTCAACTTGCAATTACATGTTCTTAGTTCAACAATCAATTTTACAAGTTTTCATTTTTCATTTCAATTTTACTAAATTACTAGTATTAAAATGATTTATCATGCTTTCTTTTATTTCATTTATGTTAAGTTAATTTCTCTTATTTCAAAATTATATATTTAGTAAACTTTCATTTACCTATCTTTTATTTCATAACTGAATGTTGTTTATATTTTATATGATTTGTATCAGGTAACTGAAGATGATGACTAAGACATCAAAAGCTGTTCTTTCATTGAATAATAATTTTGGCTAAGATGACACCTCTCATTGTTTTATTTAAAAGTTATTGTTTAAAAAAGAATAGACACTCATGTATATGTAGTAATTAATCAGGTACAAGTGACTGAATAAACACTCACTTTTAAAGCACGCTTCTGTGGTGTAGATGATTTCACTGATTTCAACGGATACACTTCTTCACTCACAGTTCATCATTCAACTTCTTTACCCTATGCTGGCATTCACCCTTCACTGTAATGTAACCAGAACTTCTCTTAGCCATCCAAATAATCCTTTTGCATCCTTCGCTGAAGACAATCTTCTAACCGAAGTAGGTACTTTGCAGAACATAACACTAATATACACCCTAAACTTAACACTAATATACACGTCTTGATCTGTTTAGTTCCATACATCACTTTCAGACATACTTCTCACATTACAATTCCCACACACTCCTTCATCTTACTTTTCTTTCTCCAGATAAAGAAGAAGAAACATACTATGGCTGATCGTCTAGTGTACCAGTACCATTACACAAATTGGCCAGATCATGGTACTCCTGATCATCCACTTGCCGTCCTGAGCTTTGTGAAAAAGTCATCTGCAGCTAATCCTTCTGAAGCAGGACCGATCATTGTGCACTGCAGGTGAGTCATCGCACAATCTCTTCTCTGCTAGTAATAATTCTTAATGGCTTGTTCACTCAAACGTGAACACTTTGAAAATATTAAATGTTATGACATTTTGACCGTATGAAAATCATGGCCTTCTTCAGAAAACATGAAAGATAACTTTGTAGGTAACATAATTATATAAAAAGATATGGTATAAAAATACAGAATGTAGGAGGGATGTTAGTAGTGTGAGGCAATATGTGAAATTTCAGAAAAAGGCCACAATATTTATTAAATCAAAATGTCATAATGTTTAATGTTATTAATGTTTTAATCCTTTTTACTAGAGTAATATATGTCTTAAGATAATCAACAAATTTCTTTAAGTTTGATAGTATTATATACAGATGTTAATTATTTGTTTATAATTTTACTTTAGGCCTGCACATAATTTGTTGTTGTTGTTTTTTTTAGTGCTGGCGTTGGCCGGACAGGTACATATATAGTTCTGGATGCCATGCTAAAGCAAATACGTGCCAAAGGGGAAGTGAATATATTTGGATTTTTACGTCATATTCGAACACAGAGGAATTTCTTAGTTCAAACTGAGGAACAGTATATTTTCATCCATGATGCTCTAGTGGAAGCTATTGAGAGTGGAGAGACAAACATCAATCAGACCTATTTGTCACGTTACATTCATAGTCTACAGGCTAATGAATGTGTGGATGAAAAAGTAGAAGCTACAAGATTGCTCGATGTTCATTTCAAAGTAAGACTTAGTAGTAGAAATTTTTAATTGATGTTTTGTTCTTTCTCTCTCTGTCTTTTTTGCTTTTCTTTCTCTTCCTTTCTTTCGTTCCTTGCTTCTCTCTTTCCCTTTCTTCCTTTCTTTTTCTTTCTCTCTCTCTCTTTCCCTTTCTTTCTCACTTTCCATTTCTTTCTTTCCTTTCCTTTCCTTTCCTTTCTTTCTCTTGTTATTTCCTGGACAAGTTGGGTACTTGCTTTATGTTCCTGTGTTTTTAAATCCTGAAAAATTAGTTTTTCTTAACTGGTATAATAAATTAAAGAATTTGATGTTGACAGTTTTGTCGTTCTTTCCAGCATGTTACATCATTCCAGGCAAAAGATTTTAACCTAGTATCTGCTAATAAGCCATGCAACATAATGAAAAATCGTTCAACAGAAATCTTGCCTGTAGAGAGTGCAAGGGTTCATCTTACACCAAAACCTGGAGTGGATGGCAGTGATTACATTAATGCAACTTGGTTTCAAGGTAGGAATGGCAAGAAACTTTTTGACATATGAGCTTTGAAAAAATATTTCTCATGGTAATACAAAATTTTTTATAAGCATGTACATATTATGTATATTTTTAGCATTTTAAAATTAAATTCAAAAGTAGAAGTGCAAGTATTGTATACTAACTTCAAGGAGTATTCTTGGGCCACTTTTGTCAATTCAAAAATTGCTCTTTGTAAACCATCTTTGGAATTAATTATGATAGTGTGGTCATCAGCATACATGATAGATACTATCTTCTTGTTTTACGTGCTTTGAATTTCCTGGTTGATTCCTTCTCCAATTTCCCACTAGATAGTGCATATAGATGTTGAAAAGAATGGATGATAATCTGCCTTCAGCCAATGCTGGTTGTTTTTGCTGCAGACTTTCTTCCCTATCATCATAGTATTTTAATTGTTGAGTTCTTATATAGACTTTGAATTGCTTTGAGCAACTGATTCAGGATTTTCGTCTGTTGAAGTATTTCCCAGAATTTCTCCCGGTTTACATTGTCATGTGCCTTTTCATAATCAATAAATGTTATAAAAGTTAGCAGATTCCTTTCGTTGGATTCTAATATCTTTAATGTAAAGATGTCTAACATCTGTAATGTGAAGATGACATCTTTAGGACTTCTTGCATTTTGAAACTCTCATTGCTCTTCTCCCATACTTCATGAAATTCTCACATACTTCATTGAACATGATCCCCAGCAGGAGAACCCAATCTACAAATATGTGAACATTATATCATAACCCATAATATTCAAAACTCAGTATGAATCAAACAAGCTGTTTTCACAATGTGTTTATATTGCACATTCGTTTAGATATGAGGCTGCTTTTTACCGTTCTTTTTTTTTTTTTTCCCCTGTCACATCACATTGTCAAAGTTCTGTAAAAAGTTCTGTGAAAAGATGGCATTGTTGTTCTTTAACATCATCAGGAAAGAACTAGATCTTAGTAATTTATATTAATTTCTTTACGCTCTACAGGTTTCCACAAGTTGCGTGAATTCATTATTACCCAACATCCTTTGCAAGAAACCGTCCAGGACTTTTGGCAGATGGTCTGGGACCACAATGCTCAGGCTATTGTGTTGCTGTCTAGTGTAGATGATCAGGTAAATATTTAATTTAGAAAATTTTATGTAGGAATATTTTTAATGTTTTTGTAAAAATGACTCCCATTTTTATTACTCTTTTCACTCTAATATGTGTTGTTTTGTAGGACTATGGAACGTTCTGGCCAATGGAACAAGAAGACATTGAAGCTGAACACTTTAGAGTAAAATTAATTGATGAAACTGACAATGTTGTGTACCTGACGCGAGATTTAAGTTTGCATTCTCTTCAAGATGATTATGAACTGGTTGTGCGTATGTTTCATCAAGCAAATTGGCCTCATAGCTGCAGTTCGATGGTTACTGTGTTTGATCTCATCAGTCTGGTTCAGAAATGGCATCAAAAATATCAAAATGGACCTATTGTTGTTGTAGACAGGTGAGAATGATAATTATCTTTATATGTACGTTATGTTTACAATAAAATCTAGTTGTTCTAATGTAGTGTTCTGCTATCTCGTGTTCTGTAACTAAAGAGGCATATCATACTCTTGGCCATGTTCGTAAACATAACAATTGCATAGTGTGTTCTATTTTCAAATAAAACCCTTTAGAGATAAATTTTTTCCAAAATGTATTAAACCAACATCTTAAAAGAATATCAAATAGGAATAATACAATAATAATGAGAATAATGATAATAACAATAACGATGATGATGATGATGATGATGATGATTGAGCAGTGTTGGAAACATCTGTTGCTTCATCGACCAACACAGAGACAAAATTAGCATTTGCGATTTCATATTCAATTTCTGGCAACAGTGAATGAGATATCGAATCTAAGAAATAATTTTGTACCCAATTCGATAACCTGCGGAAAACTGTTGAAGTTTCCAAATGAGTCCTCAGAAGATAATCATATTCTGTGTAGTGCAGTAATTCGACATAATTGCCACAATTGAGTGACAATCTAGATTTGTCATGTTCCTTGAATGCTAATTCCTGTTTACTTAGGAAACACAGCGTTTATGGACCTTTTGAGGAGCTTGCGATTTTGTTGCTCTTTCTTATTGTGAAGATATTTATATTTGAAATTGATGGTCCAATTGCGTTTCAATGCAAGCATGCCCAAATGATGCCAAAAGATACGAAGCTCAGATGTGTTCGTGTGCAGTTGCTGCTTTTGTGAAACTTCCAAAATTTTTGAATCTCTTTTGTCCATGGGGTATTCTCTTCTTGACCAAAGCAAACAAGACCAACAAAACAAAGTTTTTCAATGCCAGCTAGCCACTTATATTTTTCATAGGCAGAGCAAATGAAATGTCTTGTGAAGTTTTTTGTTATCTGCTATAATTGTGCAAAAGCTGGTGTTGGCCTACCGTTTTCAATTACCTGCTTCTTTTCATGGAACTGCCTTGTTCAAAAGGGTCTCCTCAAATCATCATCGATTACATACTCACTGGAAGACATAGTACACACAATTATTCCTGAATACCCATTAGATTACACAAAGCACGTATTACCACACTACATAGTTACTACAAATCCTCGTGAAATTACTAGATAACTCGACACTACGTCACAAACTCTACAATGGATCACCTCTACGTCTTGTACTGACATCACCTCTACGCCATTCACACTGATTCCCTAAGAAGAAGAAGAAGCTGTGCTACTAAAAAATTTGGGGATTTTAGAGGTTTGATCACGTGTGTCAGAACTACCTTTCTGAGAAAAATTAATAAAATCCCTTCTGAACATTTTTGTTCACTCTCATTACAGTGTGAGAGAAATATGTGCTCTATAATAATTGTATAAGTTATAAACTTCTTGACAAACAGTAGGTAATTTATACTAACAAAAATAGTTATTTAAAATAATTTTTCTTTGTAGTAGCACTGGCTGTAATGTGAGATGCCTGGTTTGCTCTCGTCTGCTGTCTAGCGGGGACTACTGCAATCACATTCGCAGGGCAGTGAGAGCAGGTCGACCCCTGGTGATGAAGTATGGGAGGGGAGTAACGTCTTCAATCCCTTGCTAGAAGGGTTTGTAACATTATCTGCTATGGCTCACTCTGCTCTTCGCCTGCCCCTAACCCAGTGAAGTAGATGCACGCGCAGCTGTCTTTCCCAGCGAAGATGTCAGAGCTGGGGAAGAGCCGACAGGGCCCTTATAGCGCTTTTGAGGCAGAGCAATGGGTCGGCGCAAAGATTGCAGTAGAGAATATACAGATGGTGCAATATTTTTGATTACGTGACATATGGTTCATTGTAATTTTAATTCTCATAATTCAACAGCAACAAGTACCTTACTTAATATTTTGAAACTGTATAGTTGAGATATTTATTCAATAAATTAAAAATTATGATTCGATTTGAATTTGTGAAAGTTTGCTATCTACAAAAGCGAATGAAATGAGGTTTACAAAATTTGGCAATGCGGTAATGTAGATTACAGTCCGCTTAAACTGCAACTTTTTAATACAATGAGTATACTATCCTTTATCATACGTAGATAAAAGACATTAAACTGAAATTGTGTTGCCAATGTACATCAAAATTTTAAGCTTAAATTCAAAAGTATTCAATCAGCTCCATTGTATTTGCGTTTGCAATATGTATGTCTCTTAACCCTCTTAAGCCGTGGGCATTGAGCATATTGGAGTAATGTTTCGTTACGGTACACAGTCAGTCAGTCAGTCAGTCAGTCAGTCAGTCAGTCAGTCAGTCAGTCAGTCAGTCAGTCAGTGCCTTTTATCCCTTCGGGCTGGGGGCTCGACACTGTCAGTAACCGGGCTTCCTGGCCGAGAATCCGCGGTGTCCCAATTTGCTTAAATTTGCGTGTCCTAACGACGCACAAAGTTGAAAGTAACGGAATCGCCAGTCATCACAGAAAGTAGTGAATGTTCCAGTAATGTAATTAACACACTGATTTAATGCCAAAAATAAAATAAACTGTTAATAGATTTTGGCACAATCACCAACTTATAATGTCTTCATTTCGTTAAATTTTTAGTGACGTTTCGTTAAAATTCGTAATTTTCTTGATCATTTTTTTATAGCAAAAATCACTTGCAAATTTACCCTCAGTTAACCTGCAATTAACATGGCAATTTCCATTATTATAATATGAGAGATTTTGGTTTGGTGTTTTGAATAATACTTCTTTATCCATCCCCTTAACCTTTGTGTAGGTTAATATCTAAATCAATACTATTGTTTTTGTTTTATGGAGATATCATCTGTAGGTGTCACTGGGTTTTGGGGGTCTAGCGAAAATAAATTGCACCAAAATATTTACAAGCATTTGCATCCTATGTATCAAATGGAAATTTAGTGATTCTTTCCACACACGAAAATAAGACACAACACATAAAATTGAAGTTAATTAATAAGAAAATTAAAAGTAGAAAATATTTTTTTTGTACAATAATTTGTATTATGAAATTTGTACCAACACGAAATGAAGTGCTACTTTGTACATTTGACACATGATTCTTGTGCATTGGTGGCACAAACTGCATCTTCTCTGAGAACAATCTATTCTAATGTGGTTTACATCAGAATCTCTTTTTGCTTCCAGTTGCACTTGATCTTTGACGGGGACTCTGGCAGGAAAGATTTCTGAGGTGCCTTTTCATAATACATATATCAGTAAATGTGGACAATTACCTTCATGACTGTGTTGCATTACAAGCCAAGCATTATGATTGTTTTGGATTCAAAGAATGTTCATAATTCTTAGTGTCCTTCTTATTATCCCTTTTATCATGTTTGAGATGGAAGTAGCTTTCATCATCAGCCCACTGTGTTTCAGATTGAGTTGGTTTTTCTTTCTTGTAACATTTCCTCCCCAAAGAGCCACATTTCATTGCTGTTTTCTAAATTATTTCTTCACATGCTACATCTGGTTGATAAATGTTTCCTGCATCAGAATCATCTTTCGTTAATCGTTCCGTGAACTTCAACTACTGAGTTCATAAGTCAGCCGGGCAGACGATTTGTGTCTCTTTTAGTTTCATTACCACTTTCTTCTTCAATGAACAGAGCATATGAGGAGGTAACAAAAGAAAATTATCATCTTGGTAATGTTCATCTATTGTTTCTAAACTTTCATACACTTCTAGACTGCAAACAAACATTAAACATGTGAGAATGTGTGCCTCTCGAGATCACGCCATAGCATTGTTTTTATATCAAACAAACTCAACTCCTGGTTTTACCTGGAGGTGACACCGTGGATTTGTGGCCTGTAAAATCTATGTCATCAACAATTAATTATCGAATGACAAATACTAATTAATTATTTGCAGTTTTGAAAGTGCAGTAAACAAGTTATTGTCTATTTGTACTTCCTTTACCATCCAATTTCTGTAGGATGAAAGAGCAGTATTCAGTGCCAGAATTTCTGTAGGATGAAAGAGCAGCAGTGCCAGAATTTCTGCAAGACATCTTGAATAAATAAAAACTACAATTCCCTAATAGTTCTAGCAGCTGCTGCAGCAGGAGTAGTAGTAGTATTGGTGCCAAATTTATTTCAGTACATTCAAGAAAGGCCAAAACATGAGTTTACTGACATCAACTTACTGAAATTTGTAAATGACTATTTATAAAAAATGTGACAAAGATGTGTCACCTGTAGGTGTCCTGGAACTCTTAAGATTCAATAAACCAAATACTCCCAAATTGCTGAAATAAGAGGACAAAACAAAAATTCAGCGAGCACAACCAGATTTACCTGTCTCGTAAGATGACGTCAACCAGTCCCATGATTCCTATGCATTAAAGAAACAATAATATCTCTTCCTTTCTTGAACACAAATAAAAGTGTAACTAAATTGGTGCAAAATAAAATCTTCAATGTCAGGGTCAATCTTCTCTGCAATTTTTCATAAACATAACTTCAACTTGAGAACAATCCCTTAGCACATGCAAAAATCAATAGCCTCAGTAGTGGCTGTGGGTCCTCAGGACCCCAAAACTTGTTTATCGATCAAATCAAAGGAGTACAGAGCATGGTTCTTGGTGATGATTATGATCTCAGATGGCAAGGAATTAACATCGACAGTTTTCACACTCAAAATCTTACTGTAAATTTCTGTTTATGTTCTCTTATTTTGAATTATAATTGTCATTTATCTGCAGGTTTGGAGGAACAGAAGCTGCTACATTCTGTTGTCTAACAACCTTGAGCAAACAATTAGAATATGAAAATCATATTGATGTTTACTTATATGCCAAAGTATTTCATAATAAGCGTCCTGGAATTTGGAATACTCAGGTATGTTATTGAAAATTCATGTATTTTTGTATGGTAATTATAATGTAGATCTATATATAAATATATTTTTTAGTCAAAACACACTGAATGGATCCCAAAAGTTTCAAAACAGTAAAAGATATTATTATATTATTTTCTATTTCCATTGACCATTTTTTACTTTAGAGCAGTTATTTTGCTAAAATGAACATTAGAATAAAAGGCAAAATTAATTTTCAAAAGCTCTGTGCTAAACTGTTTTCTAAATAGTTTTATTACAAATTTTTGCAACAATAATACTTAGTTGTAGGTCAAGGGGGAGTTCACTGCCTACTTCTTCCACACCCTTGACACAACACAGTATCCCACATTGAGGGTTTCATTCAGACATAGTTTCTTTCATTATGTGCATTTCAAATGACAGCTAAAAAGAACCACAGACTATTAGAATATTTGAACACCAAGTAATGCTAGCAAACTTGAAAAGTGAGCGCCGAGCAAACCCCTCAACCTACAGTGGGTTAAGTGATAATTACAATATATGTCATTTACTCAGCTAACTCATTTATGAAGTGAATGTAGTGTTACATAGACTTGAAAAAGTCTACTAGAGGGGAAAAGAGCAATTGAGCGGCAGTGTTAAAATTTAGGATAAGGAAAAGTCAACAAATAGGTTGCATCCAAGGAGGAAAAAGAAGTTATCCAGTAGCATATATTTTCAAATGAGTAAAAGCTTTAAAACCTGGTGCAATTTAGTTATGATTAGCAGACATTCGACAGTAATAATTCAACAGTAATTGTGTGATCCGCCCATTCCTTGAAGTAGTAGTACCAAGCTTTCTGTTAAGTAGTTCTCTGACAGTTGTAATGAGCTTTCAGTCATAAAAATTAAAACATTCAGCTTACTATGATTTAGTGAATTGTTAAGTTGAAAGTATTTGAAATGTGGAAGGCTGGGCGTACATTATAAAATAATATTAATAAATTCAATATGGTAAATGCCATAAAAACTCTAGTAAGACCACTAGTCTCATTGATCTGATTCATATGTGGATTTTATGGATTAGATTGCTCTGACATTGCTATCGGAGAATCATGTAGATTTGTTTCTAATGTAATTTGGACATAGATCCAAATAATGCTTTGGAAGAAATTGGTTTGCTGACCTGTATGTTTACCTGTAAAATTTATTGTCCAGACTTCACTCTCTTATCTGTCTTTTGTGCGGAATTATTCTGCATCATAATGATAATATGGATGTTTATGATTTTTGCAGGATCATTACTTGTACCTTTACAAAGCCATGGAGGCATCCAGTGGAAATGCAACCAATGCTATCCCAGCCCCTCCTCCAGCTCCTCCTGATCTATATCTCACAGCCAATGGCCACATCAATGGGTTTGTGGGCAATGGTAATGGCAGCATGTGCATGTCCCCAGATGAACTGGAGGTTGGGATTGGCCCACAAGAGTCTCCAGCATAATGGCACGAAGACAAAGCATCAGACTATGATTGTTGGATGGACATATGTCACTCTCTCTCTCTCTCTAGCGTCTGGTTGTGATGTGAAGTAGCACAAAAGTTGAGGCCTGCCTGCGGTAGCATGTTAGTGAGAATGAGAAATAAGTGACGTAACATGTGGTGCAAAATTATTTATGAAGAAATAGGTGTCAGTCAGTGAATTTTACCTTAGTGTTGCATTTGTACGTAACTAACTTTGTGTCCTCACTTTGATTTTTGTGTTTTGGATGGAATTGTGTTGTGTTGTATTGTGAATCCAAAACAATTCAGGGGCTTGACGTTTAGGGCACTACTCACTCCAGACTATAGGTACACAATGTCCTTTTATGTTTATTTGTGTCATCATGATGGAATAGTCATGCACTTGGCTGTATTAATGAATTAGGTGTTGTACAGCTACTGTACTTTATTAGTTATTTGTTACAGTCAGCCACAACTGTCCTTAATGTGTAATATTGAACTTGCTTCAGTGTTGCATGTATGTTTATCTGCCAGATAATTGAAAAAATTGGCTCATGTCTGTGTTATATTCATGTAGTGGAGCTTCATTAGTGCCAAGACAGTGTTAAATATCAGTATACTGGAAATATGGTAATCATTTGTACTTTATTGCAAGTATACTTGGTATCTCATGACAAGATCTTAATGTTTAATTATGTGATGTTTGTCAGTCCCCTTTACAAATGACTGCAACAAAATGTTTCTGTCATATCCTGCTGTGTGTGTTTGGGTTCGTCTCTTTGGGGGCAAGCATAGTTCCATATCATCCATTCCAAAAAACTTCAGGTCATGTTGCATTGATTTGTGTTCACTGTGTGGATTTATTCCATGTGTGTAAATGCACAAGAAATTGACAACAATTAGTAAAAATTGTGCACTTGTGACAATGGGAGCTAGAGCTGTGGCATTGTGCTGTGCCTGGGACACTTGATTGTTCATTACCACTGTGTTGTAGTTTCTTCCTCTCCTCAATTATTCCTGTACTGTTGATGTGATTTGTTAGGTCAGTAGTATGTGTTTTTGACTTTAGTGATATGTTTTTTGTAAATGTAGAGTTGCTTTGATTTTTAATGTAGTGTCTTTTAAGTGTTCAGACAGACATATATTGTATATTGCGAATAATTTTTTTCTGATATGAGCTTAATTTTATCTCATTAGTCAAATTCCACTATGTTAATTTTAAATAAAAATATATATAAATATATACGTAATGTATGGAAAGTATTACTATATGTTATTTTGAAGGTCATCAGTGGTGAGCTGGTGTGTTGCTTGATTTACAGTTATTTGTAATTTCTGCAAATAAGATATTTTATTTACTGATATTATGCAAATTATTGTAGTGTTTATCATTGTATTACGGAGTTAAAAATTGATACATGTTTATTAATGCAATGTTATTGATGGACAATATATTTTTTGTGAGTTGGTTAATGTGAGTTGGGGAATATTTACAAGATCGTTATGTGGTCTTGATACATTTTCAGAGCCTCTGTTCTCTGGACTCCAAGTGACTGATGGATTTCTGATATCTAAAATAGTTGTGAAAATATTTTATGTAAAGACAATAAATTTATTTTCAGTAAACTGAAAGTAAGAAATCCATCATCAGGTGGCAAGAATGTTGGAATCTCATTTTAAGAATCTCTCCGACGTAGGCACTAAGCAACATGTATCAAAATAAAGAAATAACATTCACTATGTTGGCTGCCTTGAGTTATGACAAGACTTTTTTTAATAATTGGCATTTTCAATTTGAGTGGAAAAAAAAAAAAAGTCTATTCTTGATGTCACAAAAACATGTTTTTTGAGGATGCTAAATGTCATTTGTGTTCTTTGCTGCATTTTTTGTTTTATTTTAAAGTTTATAAAGTATGTTTTAAGGCTTTTAACTGGCATCCAGATAAGCAGCTACAGGAGAACCCCATAATTACCAAGATTTTTATAACGATTTTTGTGCTATTTCTATATTTTGGATATTTGTTCCACATTATGTAGTGCAGATTGATATGAACATCTTTGCCCTTGAAAAATTAATAATGTTGATAAAAAATTTCAAGAAACATTAAAATAACAGTATCTATTTAAAAATTGAACATCTATAATTTTCCAAAAAATAATATCTCAGATGAAAATATAACGTTAAATGTAATATAGGAAGCATTTGGCCCAGTGTATACAGAGTTTTAAAGAAAAAATTAAACACTTATTAAATATTGAAGGCCTAGTAAACTTCATGTTTATATATTCTTAGAACATGTCATTCATTAAATGAAAAAAATTCCTTTCACGTTGCTAGAACATGTAAAAGATGAAAGGCCAAAAATGATGGATGTGAACAAATATTGTTGAAGAAAGAAAGATGAATCTTTCAGTTTCCTCCAAATTGGGTATTTCCAAATAATTCTCAAATTTTATCTCTCTTTTATTTCCTTTATTTGCATGTCAGGTAAAAGCCGGAAAGTAAATTCCACATAAATTTCTGCTGATCAGCAGGGAATAAGACCTTTTGAAGGCCTCTTTATTCTTTTGAATTATCAGTGGAATAAATAAATATCTTGGCTGTTTCAGTTTTGTTCTTATTGATATAAAGCTACTTCTTCCAGAAAACAATGTAACTGTAAAAGTTGCTAACAATCTGGACTTTTTCCAGAGATGAGTGGAAACAAATTGACACCTAAATTCTTTCAAGTGCCAAGTTATGTCCTTTATACAAATTACAGTAAAATAAATAAATATTGAATTTTTTGCACTGGTCTGGCATGGATGTCACTCTAATAGGAGAGACATTTTTCCTGGCTAGAGTCAATCAGACCTTGTCATCACATTTGATTTAGTTGGGAAATCATTTGTCAAGATCATTGCATCTTTTCTTCTGAAGTTCAAGATTTTGGCATATCTTTTCCTTTACTAAATAATTGGATATTAAAATTGCAATTGATAGTAAATTTACATTGACCATATCATTACGATTAGTTCATTACCTTTAAAATTGAATTGCCATAATTTTGAACAACAAGACTTAGACTGCTACTTAACTAAAAAATGAGTGGACAAGGGAAATACAAATTTTACGGTTTCTTTTTGTGCTTATTGTATTTTGTTGTGTAAGTGTAGATATGAAATTGCTGGCAACTATCTCACATAATGGACATCATTGCCCTTGAAGAAAACCAAATGCTGCTGGAATTGCTGAAGAAAGTTTGTGGAATATAGCATCAAAATTTTACCAGTATATTTGTTAGTAGTCTACAAGATCTTGTTTTTTATTTACAGGATCTTTTAATTTTATATGTTTGTTAAACAGTTGCAGAGAAGTATCTGCCTGACTGATGATCACAGGCCAGATAGTGATAAACTTTTACTAGCCTGTTAGTATGCATATAGGTAGATTTCAATGTTTTGTTGTTTATGTTGATACATATAACTTGTGCAGAAATTCATTGTTAAAAATATTGTTATGTGTATTTTTATTCCTATGTGATATTTTCTTTGTAACATTTACGTATTCCAACCATACAGCTATAAATTCTTATAAAACTACATTACTGTGATGTTTGGAAATTTTATTGTTTTATGGGCAATGAAATTATCTTAAGAGGTTGTCCTGAGATTGTGTTGGAATAAGGTTTGGAAATACACAAGTTACTCTTATACAATATAAATGTTTATTCAAATATTTCATTTAATTATTTTTAGTTTTTTTTAGTAATGGCCTGACTATATTAGTGTTCATGTCTTGGGTGTATGTTACATGATTGGCTTTTTTATATGTATATTGTATTTTATAAGTATTACCTGCAAAGAATTGTAATTATTCAATATTGTCCCAACAAATCAATTCAATAGTAAGTTTGTTATTATAGTTGTATATTTGGAGATTTGTCTTTTTATTCTGCTGCTGCTGATGATGATGATGATGCCTTCACTTATGTTTACTTGATCACAAAGGTGGATTTCACTTTATAATGCTTAAACAATGAATTACGTTATTACTGAGGATGTAAAAGAGCTGGTCAGTGAGGTCAGTTGTGGCTTTAAAAAAAAATACGAACCTTGTAGTTTCTAGTCTTCTGTGAAGAGGGCATTAGGTTGTGGCGATCTAGCGTTACTAATGTCTTGTAGACTATGGTATAGCAGTCAAAAGCCTTGTAACATTGAAAACTTTCCCAAAAGTAAATATTCTGATGAGAAATATGTTAGTTATTTAGAAATATTAAGTTCCAAGTGAAAACAAATGAAATAAAATTGTATTTGTTTTTGTTTGTATGGATGTAAGTCAAATTGCAGTTTGTGTGTTATTTTGTTTACTATATATGACAGAAGGTTAAAAATTATCATGAACCATAGAAATTCTATTAAAATTTTTCAAGTACAAATGCAGTAAGTGGTCTCTGTTTTGCATTTTTAAAAATTGCAAGGGGAAACATTCTAAACATATGCACCACGAACCAAATCTTGAATCCTGCCTACTTTTGAACTGTACTAGTAGCCAGATTTATGAAGACAAGAAACAATACAATTCATGATGTAAAAATACCATTCAGCTTTTTATATTAGACAACAATGAAAGGGGAAGTAAAAATCGCCACCTAATGAGGTCCTTTTGGTAATTTCCTTTTAAGTGTTTTATACTGTAAATAGATCTTTGTAAATATTCCATGGAATGGGCTTCGTGAATGTGTCCAAGTATCCTTAGAAATTTGTACAGTCCTATATACAACTTCCTACGAAGTTACAGATATTAAAAATATGCTAAAATAATAAAAATTGCTTTATTTGTCAAGTAACAATCTACTTTTATTTACTTTGAAACAAAAGCCCAGCAATTCTGAATTTAATTCCTTTCAGTGTTAGATGAAATTCCACATGTGTCAAATGTAAGAAATAACATGCTCAGACAACATTCCTATATTATAAATATTTAGTTGAGAATACATGGATCAAATTTTCTTTCTGCATTTTCTTTGTTGCATGTCTAATTATGTTGCCAGTATTTTTTTTTTAATCAAAAGTATTTGAATATTCCTTCATTCCTAATATATGTATATGATTTTAACTCGTTAAGCTATTTTTACCTATTTATTGATGTTTTCACAACAAATTTTATATTGTTGACTGTTTCAAAGAAGGTGCAGTATGTAGTACAAATAGCATTACACAGTTCTCTATATAGCTAAACTAAATTATCAGTCATTGAGTGTTGATTACTACATAAACAAAATCATTCATCACAAAATAATGCCTGTCTTTTTTTCTGTCAAGAAATCTATTTATCTTTCATAATTAAATGGAAGACTAGGCACAAATAAAAGGAAAACTGACATTTTAATAATTCAGAATCTAAACTAACGAGTGTTCGTAAAAGAAGTTAAGAAATCAAGCACTGCTAGGGAAAAATCATAAAAAAAGGTGTATAACATTAGATATTTTAGTAATGTGTTATCACAAGAAGGATTAAATTGTATTCAGCAACTCAAACCTTACAAAAGTGATGGCTAGCAGACATTCACCCTCAAACAAAAATCATTTACAAGAATAGAAATTATTAAAACTAGTTACACAGTAACAGTTCAGTGCAAGAATAATTTTTTTTTAAATGATTTTTGAAACATAAACTTTAGTAAATGGAAAATTAAATAAATGATGAATATTAAATAGGTTGAAAAATATTCATATCTTATCCCTTGAATTGACCCATTTGCAAATTTACACTTGTTTTGCAGTTACATTGTGCATGGTTGAACTTCATGTTTAATTCCATTACAATGGAAACTTTGATGTGAAACATGATGTGCATATAGAAAGAAAGGATAATAACTATGTGAAGAATATTAGTTTGGGAGAGAAGAATTGTTGGAGATGTAGTTAGTACAAATTTTAAATAAAACTAGAAACCTTGTAGAAAATGTGTTTTAAAAGATAATGATAGAGAACTAGACAATCCAGTAGCAGTGGCTAATCTCTTAAACCAATATTTTTCGAAAATTGCTGCTTACCTCACTATGGGTCCACAGACACCACAAATCCAATTGACAAAAGTTGTCCCAAAACAATGTTAGTTTCCGGAACTTATTTCTATGAAATTCTCAAAATAATCGGTAATACATATACACTGGTAATATATTATATAATATATATACCGATATATCTTCCATGAATTTTGACAAGACTTGTGGCCATCAGATCAAAAATATTATTAGGAGAGTTGTCAATCATCTACAATCAGGATTTCAATTCTGTCATGTCTTCTGCTCCAGCATTAAGAAACATCATGAAGTTGGAATTCTCATTGTTGGCCCTGAGAAACAAAAAACTGTTTCACTCATGCTTTCAATGTACTGACGATTTTCTGTACACTGTTCTGTTATCCAACATTTGCTAAAGAGAACCATTGAAATAAAATGCCCAATGGAGATTGGTGGAATTAGGAACAATTCTGAACTGGACATACAAAAACATATTAAATTTTATCAAAGCCATGAGATTAAGTTGGCTTGGTCATCTTAATAGGATGTCGCATAACAGAATAGTGAACAAGATCTTTAACTGGAATCCAGTGAGCCCCAGGAGAAGGAGGCCTAAAATAGATGGAAAGATAATGTTGTAAAAGACATCAGGAAAATGATTGGAAATTGGATCGAGCACTCGAAGAATAGGTAAAAATGGAGAAGAACAGTTGAACAGACCAAGACGTTCATTTGAAGGTCGTAGAGCTTTAGAATAAGAACCGTCGGAATGGATTGCACAACGTCGATATTTTTAACGTTTCTTAAGGCTATCAATGCGAAGAGAACTCCTCAGTCTTCATCCGCTCTGCTACATGCTTCCAGTTTGAAAATTAGTCGTCAATTCAAGCTTGGTTCGATTTGATGGCACGCGTGTCGAACTTCATTAATTTTCGCCCGCCCGCTTCGCTGCAAATAGTGCAAATGCAAATTCATTGTTTTTGTTTTCCAAATTGCGGGTTTCGAAGAGCTCTTTACAGACAGCTCGAAAAAAGAAAAACTTTTGACGCCTATTTCCTAAATTATTACGGTATGCCTATTTTACTTATACAGTTTTTTTACCACATGGATTACCACAGGCATCAAAGTGTCATGTGAAAGAAAACGCAACATGTATAAAATACTAACAAATAACAAATGTAACTCAAACTTCATTTCATATTACAAAACATATAATTCGATCCTAAAAAAAGTAATCAAACAAGCAAAAATTATAACAAATGATAAGTACATTGCAAATGCACGTAATAAAACAAAAGCCATGTGGGACATTATTAAAAAGACTACAGCACCAACTAATAATAACAAAAAAAACATAGAGCTCCACTACAAAAACGAAACTGTCCAAGACCCACAAGAAATAGCTGATATATTCAATGAACACTTTTCACAAATTAGTAATAAGTTAATCTCTCAACACTCTCTAAACAATAAAACACACCAAACAAACACTAATATTACACAAATTGTAAATTCCATATTTTTATATGAAACCACCCCCTCTGAAATTTTTAAAATCATTGGACAAATGGAGAATAAATTCTCAGCCGGCATGGACAACATTCCAGATTTTCTTATTAAACACAGTGCTCCATGTATAGTGCAACCACTCTCTCACATCTGCAATTACTCTCTAAAATCAGGCATATTTCCAGATATATTCAAAACAGCAAAAATTAAACCATTGTTTAAAAAGGGCAATAGTTATGACCCAATGAACTACAGGCCTATTTCCCTGTTATCAGGATTTTCAAAAATTCTGGAAAGACTTTTCAATGATAGACTAAAACAGTTTCTCAATGCAAATAATATCCTTACAAATGCACAACATGGCTTCAGGAGTAATAGATCCAGAGACACAGCCATCTTCTCCTTTTTAAATGACATACTTGTTGCACTAAATCAGAAGGAAATTCCCATTGGCCTTTTCTTAGATTTCTCAAAAGCCTTTGACATCATTGACCATCATATACTTTTAAGAAAACTAGAAATGCTAGGGATTTGAGGCATTGCAGGCCAATGGATCAAATCATATTTATCAAACTGTAGACAAATAGTTGCCCTCCAACACACTAAAGAAAACAAAATCTCCTCATACTACTCCTGTCCTCAAATAATAAATTGTGGAGTCCCGCGAGGATCCATCCTTGGGCCAATACTATTCCTTATATACATAAATGACATGCCTTTGGCTTTAAGGAACAACAAAATAATTTTGTTTGCAGATGACACAAACATCATCATCAAAGCAAAAACACAACAACCATTAGAAAAAGAAACTCACAAAACTTTGCAAGCACTAGTAAAATGGTTTCAAGACAACAAACTCATCATAAACACCAGCAAGACAGTCTCTCTAAATTTCATGAATCCTCGATCTAAAGAAAAACTCTCTCAGCATTTGCTCATTAACAATAACCCTGTAACAATATCTCATGAAACTACCTTCCTTGGACTAACAATTCAAGAAAACCTAAAATGGAACACACACATCTCAAATCTTAACAAGAAGCTCAGCAAATCTTGCTATGCCCTATACACCCTCAGGTCAAGCTCCAACATTGAGACACTTCGAACAATGTATTTTGCAAATGTGCACTCACACCTAAAATATGGAATAATATTCTGGGGAAATGCCCCCGAAAGCACTCGCACATTTATTATCCCAAAAAGAATACTGCGAACAATGACCAGCACTCATAAGCTGGAGTCTTGCAAACCCTTGTTTAATAAACTAAGGATTCTTCCTCTACCATGCATGTACATATTTGAAATAGTGGTCTTCACAAAGAAAATTCTCATGGAAAACAAAGACACTTTTACTTTAAATTCTGATGTACATAACTACAACACCCGTCAAAAGGATAACCTACACGTTCCCCACTCTGAAACTACACTTTATCAAAAAAGTACCCTAATAGAGGGCATTACACTTTACAACAAACTAGGCAGTGATATCAAAGACATAAACACAATTCATACATTTAAAAGTAAATTGAAAGCTTTCCTGCTTAACAACATGTTCTACAGTGTAAAGGAATTTTCAAATTACAACATTTCCCTTAAAAAGTATAAATAAATAAGAATTTTTTATCCCATTAGACTTTCTGTTTCATGTGAACTGTTTCAAGCTGAAGCAAAGAAAAAAGAATTGCATATCACATCCTGTGAAATAGAAGGAGAATAGAAGAAGAAAAAAAACTGGTCAAAACTTGCCTCCTCACCATTTCAAGTTATAAATATAGAATGTACTACTATTGTTAATTTTGATGTAGTTGCAAACATAATTGATATGTGTTATTAATGTAATTATTATTATTAATGTAATTATTATTATTAATGTAATTATTATTAATGTAATTATTATTAATGTAATTATTATTATTAATGTAATTATTATTATTAATGTTAATTATTAGCAGATAATTTATCTACTGTATAATATCTTAATCTACTGTAACAAGTATTGTATTTCTAGGCCAATGACCCCATCTCGATCAGGTTTTGTTCAGTTTCCCTGGTCCTTTGAGCAAATGCTGAGATGGCCCCTTGTTTGCTCCTGAACAGTAATATAACTTCGCTCTCTCCACCCAAGGCATATTGACTCGTCATACACGATTGTAATTGTATATGTGACTCAATAAATATTATTATTATTATTATTATTATTATTATTATTATTATTATTATTATTATTATTATTATTATTATTATTATTATTATTTAACAACAATGTTGTAAATACAATGTTTATTGGCCAATTAATCAGACAAAATAATTGTTATTTAAAAAATTGACGTTTCGACCGTGTTCTTCCCCATCCATTGTGATCGGTTTTAAACAAATTAAGTTGATTTGCTACAAGTTTGTGTTGTTTTTTCTCTCTCTGAACACTTTTAGAGAATAAGTTACATATGTATTTTTTAAATTGTAGATGATGCTTTTTCTCTTTCTATCGTATTACGAATCAGTCCATCTGCCAGTGTCTCCCCGTGTTGAGGCGAGTTTTAATTAATTTGGCCGCGTATGTGCAACACCCCGTCCATTTACTTATTTTTAAGTAAAGGGCCTTAATTAAAGTATCAGGCCTTTTCCCCTCTCCAAAAGCCAGATGGATTTGCATCAATTGCGCCTGCATGAGCCGACCTTGAATCTTCGTGCGCGTGCGTTTTTTTTTTTTCTTTCTTTTCTTTTTAGCGTCTGTTCCTGCAAGCAGCATTTGAGCGAGGTACTTTGTAATGCTCTCGTTTGTTTTTCATTGCACGACAGCGCAAAAGCAACTTCGTGTTAAAGTCTTACAGGACCTGCTGGACTACACAAACATTGAACCCGACTTCATGAATACCATTATCTCTGGTGACGAGTCCTGGGTGTACGGGTTCTTACACGGAAACCAAATCCCTGTTGTTACAGTGGAAGCTTTCCACGTCACCATGATTAAAAAAGGTGCGCCAAGTGCGTAGCAACGCCAAAGTGATCCTGAGTGCTTTCTTTGACTCTTGCGGTGTGGTACACCAAGAGTACGCCAAACAATTACCAAAGGGATGTCGCCCGTCGCCGACGTGAAGCTATGCGGCGCAAACAAAAGACCGGAGTTGTGGTCAAGAGGAAATTAGCGCCTCCATCACGACTTCTGGGTGTTACCCTAACTCAAGACGCTATTGAAAGGTACGCGATTTCAGACAAGAGAGGGCAGACTCAGACTGCTTCCAACAATGGTGACGTGGGAGAAGTGTGTGGAGTCCCAAGGACTCTACTTTGAGGGTGATTAGGTTTCCAACGCTCCAGGTGTGCTAGGTTTTTTCCCCGGCCAAAGGTCTGTAACAGGTCTGTTAGAAAAGTATCAGACATACCGCCATAGACTTTGTCAAACGTTGTGTATTGTGTGCGTAACCTAATGCGCATGCACGAAGCGCGGGTTTCTCCCGTCGTAAATTCAAAAGTATGAATTTGGTTATTAATAAGTGAATGAATACGAAGGGTCGAGTGAAGTAAAATTAAGCAAGAATACAGAGCTGTCAAGACTGTGGCTTGCGATTGACTGAAGAAAATACAAAGGCGCAAGCCTAGCGATAGGCTTCAGAAGGATTTCTTGTGACTGTCGCAGACAAAACATTGATAAGTGAAATAACTTCAAGATTTCGGCATCGTGCGAAACGCCGACGATCAAACTAAGCGATTGGTGCTAACGCTCGCGCGGTTTACTATAAAATATAACAAAAACTTCCTTTTAATTTGTTGAATCATTTAACAATTATTATCAAACGATTTAACATGCAAAAGAAAGCTTTTTAAAGAAATGAAGTACTCGAAAAAGGTCAAAATCAGAATTATCCCAGTTTTCTCTGAATGCATGTCGTCAATTTCCAAAGGTATTAGTATAACTGATAATGCTATAAGATCACATTTCCTCGCATTACTTCTAAAATTGCAGTTTTAAAAAAATAAAGAGTTCAACGAAAACAAGACCCGCGCCGTTCTTTTAAGCGCCCCTTCTATCCGTAGAGAGGAAAAACTTCTCGTTTTTCAAAAATATGTACATGATCTTTTTTAAAGAGCTGATGTTTTGCAGTAGACTTTGTCGAATGCAAAAATATCTTAAATATTGTAGTTTTGAAGTGTTTACTTCTTGCAGTTTTTGAAAATACAGAGCTCGCCGAAAATGGGACTAGCACCATATTTTTTTTTACCGCCCCTTGACACATACGAGGAGAAAATTTAAAGAAAAAAAGTTTCTGTTTTAGAGAAAAAGTTATAAACTGCGTTTCATGATTCCTTCAAGTAATTTGTAAATAATTTTGTTAGCTTTAGTAAAATTCCCGGCACATGCCTGTATTATTTATTGTGACTGTGTTCCTGTTATTTGTAATTGTAAGATCATTCACAGGAAAAGTATATTCCTAACATAGTATAAAATCGGGGGATTGTGCAATCGTGCAACTTGTGCACGAGCCGCCATGCTTGGATAAAGTAAGTATCCAATTTCTACAGATTTTGCATTGTTCAATGTTTGTATTTCATCAACTTCTATTTGTATACGTAAGTTAGTTTCATTACATTTGTTACTTACATTTTACTATAAAACTGTCTGGCTGATATCTTTTGGATCCTTACTAATCATTACGTAATACCACAATACTTCCGCCGCCAGCACGGAATTTACTCTCCCATTAATTGCAGCAATATTTGAATACGAGAGGAATTCACCATCGGTTATATATTTATCATGTTTGCATAAGTGTGAAAAATACTTGTCCTCCACAATGATATCAGATATTTTTCAAAACCCTCTTTGCTACCTCATGGTCTATGTATATCTATATTCACAAACTTTTCTTCAACATTATTTTTTGATTCACAATCGGAATTTTCTTCGAAATACTCGTCTCCAACATCGTCTTCTAAAAAACGTTCTCTTATACTTCCTACATCATCTGCCATTTACAGATCAAAACTTTTACTCATATTGAGAACAATGTAATAAGGGGAATGTATTATGTTTTTAGGGAGAGGATTTTTATGCCATAAAACATCTTGGAATATGCTTCTAAAAATATGCATTTATGACCTAAAAATTCTGAAATATGCACTTTAATATGAAATTGAAATTAATATTTAATTTCCTCTATAATCCCTTTCTTGATAAAATTCAGGAGAAGCCTGCTTGGAATGAAAATATATATTTTTGTGCAATCATAATATAATCTGCCCTGCTTCGTGAGAGAAATAATTGAAGAAAATATTCACCTTGGTGAAGTACATTGTATGTCTTGTTGTATAACTTCTGACTGGTTAAAATATGTGTTATCAAGAAATATCCTACATTTACACAAGTATTTTATCATGTATAGAAAACAAAAAACGGCAAAATGTGACAAGCTCTTTTCAATGAACGTTCACAAATAAGTATATGTAAAATTGTAACGTATTATAGATAAGTCTCTATTTTAACGAAATATGCAAAATATGCTCATATAATTAGAGGAATATGCACCAACTGAAAAAAATCGGCTAAATATGCACTAACATATTAACCTATGTAGTATCATATTTTAAAAAAATGTCAAGAACTTTCACTTGGTTATGCACTGAAGCAACGGACAAAATACGCAAAGTCCTAGAAATCCGCTCCTTAATTATGTTATTCTAACACTTACAAACACAGGAAGCACGCATGTAAGCCAAAGCGCGAGAGCTGTACACAACGCAACGGCTTCAAATCTTTCTGCGACCTGCATGTGATGCCATTAGGCGCGCGGGTTCTGGCAATGCGAGTGTGTCATTCCGTAGGAAGGAGCTACGTGACATATCGCCCTCCGGCTTATCTGGTGCCATTGCCACCGAGTGCAAACGTGTTCACCAAATCTTGTAAACAATACCTCGCTGAGTTGTAGGTGTTAGAGTTTTTAAAATGCAATGGATCTACAAGACCCATGCGTAGGAAGGGTTAAGAGAAATAAGTCCTTTCAATATAGTCTTCGTCATTCGTCTTCGTCATTCGTCTTCCGCCTCGTCTTCGTCATTCGTCTTCGTCATTCGTCTTTCTCCTCGTCCTCGTCATTCTTCGTCATTCGTCTTCGTCATTCGTCTTCGTCATTCGTCTTCGTCATTCGTCTTCGTCATTCGCCTTCGTCATTCGTCTTCGTCATTCGTCTTCGTCATTCGTCTTTCTCCTCGTCCTCGTCATTCGTCTTCGTCATTCGTCTTCGTCATTGTCCTTCGTCTTCGTCATTCGTCTTTCTCCTCGTCTTCGTCATTCGTCTTCGTCATTCGTCTTCGTCATTCGTCTTCGTCATTCGCCTTCGTCATTCGCCTTCGTCATTCGTCTTCGTCATTCGTCTTCGTCATTCGCCTTCCTCCTCGTCTCCGTCATTCGTCTTCGTCATTCATCTTCGCCATCGTCTTCCTTCTCGTCTTCGTCATTCGTCTTCCTCATCGTCTTCGTCATTCGTCTTCGTCTTCGTCATTCGTCTTCGTCAATCGTCTTCGTCAATCGTCTTCGTCATTCGTCTTCGTCATTAGTCTTCGTCAGTCGTCTTCGTCATTCGTCTTCGTCATTCGCCTTCCTCGTCTTCGTCATTCGTCCTTCTCGTCTTCGTCATTCGTCTTCGTCATTCCACTTCGTCACTCGTCTTCGTCATTCGTCTTCGTCATTCGCCTTCGTCATTCGCCTTCGTCATTCGTCTTCGTCATTCGTCTTCGTCATTCGTCTTCCTCCTCGTCTTCGACATTCGTCTTCGTCATTCATCTTTGTCATTCGTCGTCGTCATTCGTCTTCGTCATTCGTCTTCCTCTTCGTCTTCGTCATTCGCCTTCGTCATTCGTCTTCGTCATTAGTCTCCGTCATTCGTCTTCGTCATTCATCTTCGCCATTCGTCTTCCTTCTCGTCTTCGTCATTCGTCTTCCTCCTCGTCTTCGTCATTCGTCTTTGTCATTCGTCTTCGTCATTAGTCTTCGTCATTCGCCTTCCTCCTCGTCTTCGTCATTCGTCCTCCTCGTCTTCGTCATTCGTCTTCGTCATTCCACTTCGTCACTCGTCTTCTTCATTCGTCTTCGTCATTCGTCTTCGTCATTTGTCTTCATTATTCGTCTTCGTCATTCGTCTTCGTCATTCGTCTGAAAGTCATTCGCCTTCCTCCTCGTCTTCGACATTCGTCTTCCTCCTCGTCTTCGTCATTCGTCTTCCTCCTCGTCTTCGTCATTCGTCTTCGTAATTTGTCTTCGTCATTCGTCTTCGTCTTTTCTCTTCCTTCTCGTCCTCCTCCTCGTCTTCCTCATTCTTCTTTCTCCTCGTCTTCGTCATTCGACTTCGTCTTTCGCCTTTCTCCACGTCTTCGTTATTCATCTTCGTCATTCATCTTCCTCCTCGTCTTCGTCATTCTTCTTCCTCCTCGTCTTCGTCATTCTTCTTCGTCATTCTTCTTCGTCATTCTTCTTCGTCATTCTTCTTCGTCATTCGTCTTACGACACGCGACCGACGACCGACGACCGACGACCGACGACCGACGACCGACGACCGACGACCGACGACCGACGACCGACGACCGACGACCGACGACCGACGACCGACGACCGACGACCGACGACCGACGACCGACGACCGACGACCGACGACCGACGACCGACGACCGACGACCGACGACCGACGACCGACGACCGACGACCGACGACAGACGACAGACGACAGACGACAGACGACCGACGACAGACGACAGACGACAGACGACCGACGACCGACGACCGACGACCGACGACCGACGACCGACGACCGACGACCGACGACCGACGACCGACGACCGACGACCGACGACCGACGACCGACGACCGACGACCGACGACCGACGACAGACGACAGACGACAGACGACAGACGACAGACGACAGACGACCGACGACCGACGACCGACGACCGACGACCGACGACCGACGACCGACGACCGACGACCGACGACCGACGACCGACGACCGACGACCGACGACCGACGACCGACGACCGACGACCGACGACCGACGACCGACGACCGACGACCGACGACCGACGACCGACGACCGACGACCGACGACCGACGACCGACGACCGACGACCGACGACCGACGACCGACGACCGACGACCGACGACCGACGACCGACGACCGACGACCGACGACCGACGACCGACGACCGACGACCGACGACCGACGACAGACGACAGACGACAGACGACAGACGACAGACGACAGACGACAGACGACAGACGACAGACGACAGACGACAGACGACAGACGACAGACGACAGACGACAGACGACAGACGACAGACGACAGACGACAGACGACAGACGACAGACGACAGACGACCGACGACCGACGACCGACGACCGACGACCGACGACCGACGACCGACGACCGACGACCGACGACCGACGACCGACGACCGACGACCGACGACCGACGACCGACGACCGACGACCGACGACCGACGACCGACGACCGACGACCGACGACCGACGACCGACGACCGACGACCGACGACCGACGACCGACGACCGACGACCGACGACCGACGACAGACGACAGACGACAGACGACAGACGACAGACGACAGACGACAGACGACAGACGACAGACGACAGACGACCGACGACCGACGACCGACGACCGACGACCGACGACCGACGACCGACGACCGACGACCGACGACCGACGACCGACGACCGACGACCGACGACCGACGACCGACGACCGACGACCGACGACCGACGACCGACGACCGACGACCGACGACCGACGACCGACGACCGACGACCGACGACCGACGACCGACGACCGACGACCGACGACCGACGACCGACGACAGACGACAGACGACAGACGACAGACGACAGACGACAGACGACAGACGACAGACGACAGACGACAGACGACAGACGACAGACGACAGACGACAGACGACAGACGACAGACGACAGACGACCGACGACCGACGACCGACGACCGACGACCGACGACCGACGACCGACGACCGACGACCGACGACCGACGACCGACGACCGACGACCGACGACCGACGACCGACGACCGACGACCGACGACCGACGACCGACGACCGACGACCGACGACCGACGACCGACGACCGACGACCGACGACCGACGACCGACGACCGACGACCGACGACCGACGACCGACGACCGACGACCGACGACCGACGACCGACGACCGACGACCGACGACCGACGACCGACGACCGACGACAGACGACAGACGACAGACGACAGACGACAGACGACAGACGACAGACGACAGACGACCGACGACCGACGACCGACGACCGACGACCGACGACCGACGACCGACGACCGACGACCGACGACCGACGACCGACGACCGACGACCGACGACCGACGACCGACGACCGACGACCGACGACCGACGACCGACGACCGACGACCGACGACAGACGACAGACGACAGACGACAGACGACAGACGACAGACGACAGACGACAGACGACAGACGACAGACGACAGACGACAGACGACAGACGACAGACGACAGACGACCGACGACCGACGACCGACGACCGACGACCGACGACCGACGACCGACGACCGACGACCGACGACCGACGACCGACGACCGACGACCGACGACCGACGACCGACGACCGACGACCGACGACCGACGACCGACGACCGACGACCGACGACCGACGACCGACGACCGACGACCGACGACCGACGACCGACGACAGACGACAGACGACAGACGACAGACGACAGACGACAGACGACAGACGACAGACGACAGACGACAGACGACAGACGACAGACGACAGACGACAGACGACAGACGACAGACGACAGACGACAGACGACAGACGACAGACGACAGACGACAGACGACAGACGACAGACGACAGACGACAGACGACCGACGACCGACGACCGACGACCGACGACCGACGACCGACGACAGACGACAGACGACAGACGACAGACGACCGACGACCGACGACCGACGACCGACGACCGACGACCGACGACCGACGACCGACGACCGACGACCGACGACCGACGACCGACGACCGACGACCGACGACCGACGACCGACGACCGACGACCGACGACCGACGACCGACGACCGACGACCGACGACCGACGACCGACGACCGACGACCGACGACCGACGACCGACGACCGACGACCGACGACAGACGACAGACGACAGACGACAGACGACAGACGACAGACGACAGACGACAGACGACAGACGACAGACGACAGACGACCGACGACCGACGACCGACGACCGACGACCGACGACCGACGACCGACGACCGACGACCGACGACCGACGACCGACGACCGACGACCGACGACCGACGACCGACGACCGACGACCGACGACCGACGACCGACGACAGACGACAGACGACAGACGACAGACGACAGACGACAGACGACAGACGACAGACGACAGACGACAGACGACAGACGACAGACGACAGACGACAGACGACAGACGACAGACGACAGACGACAGACGACAGACGACAGACGACAGACGACAGACGACAGACGACAGACGACAGACGACAGACGACAGACGACAGACGACAGACGACAGACGACAGACGACAGACGACAGACGACCGACGACCGACGACCGACGACCGACGACCGACGACCGACGACCGACGACCGACGACCGACGACCGACGACCGACGACCGACGACAGACGACAGACGACCGACGACCGACGACCGACGACCGACGACCGACGACCGACGACCGACGACCGACGACCGACGACCGACGACCGACGACCGACGACCGACGACCGACGACCGACGACCGACGACCGACGACCGACGACCGACGACCGACGACCGACGACCGACGACCGACGACCGACGACCGACGACCGACGACCGACGACCGACGACCGACGACCGACGACCGACGACCGACGACCGACGACAGACGACAGACGACAGACGACAGACGACAGACGACAGACGACAGACGACCGACGACCGACGACCGACGACCGACGACCGACGACCGACGACCGACGACCGACGACCGACGACCGACGACCGACGACCGACGACCGACGACCGACGACCGACGACCGACGACCGACGACCGACGACCGACGACCGACGACCGACGACCGACGACAGACGACAGACGACAGACGACAGACGACAGACGACAGACGACAGACGACAGACGACAGACGACAGACGACAGACGACAGACGACAGACGACAGACGACAGACGACAGACGACAGACGACAGACGACAGACGACCGACGACCGACGACCGACGACCGACGACCGACGACCGACGACCGACGACCGACGACCGACGACCGACGACCGACGACCGACGACCGACGACCGACGACCGACGACCGACGACCGACGACCGACGACCGACGACCGACGACCGACGACAGACGACAGACGACAGACGACAGACGACAGACGACAGACGACAGACGACAGACGACAGACGACAGACGACAGACGACAGACGACAGACGACAGACGACAGACGACAGACGACAGACGACAGACGACAGACGACAGACGACAGACGACAGACGACAGACGACAGACGACAGACGACAGACGACAGACGACAGACGACAGACGACAGACGACAGACGACAGACGACAGACGACAGACGACAGACGACCGACGACCGACGACCGACGACCGACGACCGACGACCGACGACCGACGACCGACGACCGACGACCGACGACCGACGACCGACGACCGACGACCGACGACCGACGACCGACGACCGACGACCGACGACCGACGACCGACGACCGACGACCGACGACCGACGACCGACGACCGACGACCGACGACCGACGACCGACGACCGACGACCGACGACCGACGACCGACGACCGACGACCGACGACCGACGACCGACGACCGACGACCGACGACCGACGACAGACGACAGACGACAGACGACAGACGACAGACGACAGACGACAGACGACAGACGACAGACGACAGACGACAGACGACAGACGACAGACGACAGACGACAGACGACAGACGACAGACGACAGACGACAGACGACAGACGACCGACGACCGACGACCGACGACCGACGACCGACGACCGACGACCGACGACCGACGACCGACGACCGACGACCGACGACCGACGACCGACGACCGACGACCGACGACAGACGACAGACGACAGACGACAGACGACAGACGACAGACGACAGACGACAGACGACAGACGACCGACGACCGACGACCGACGACCGACGACCGACGACCGACGACCGACGACCGACGACCGACGACCGACGACCGACGACCGACGACCGACGACCGACGACCGACGACCGACGACCGACGACCGACGACCGACGACCGACGACCGACGACCGACGACCGACGACCGACGACCGACGACCGACGACAGACGACAGACGACAGACGACAGACGACAGACGACAGACGACAGACGACAGACGACAGACGACAGACGACAGACGACAGACGACAGACGACAGACGACAGACGACAGACGACAGACGACAGACGACAGACGACAGACGACAGACGACAGACGACAGACGACAGACGACAGACGACAGACGACAGACGACAGACGACAGACGACAGACGACAGACGACAGACGACAGACGACAGACGACAGACGACAGACGACAGACGACAGACGACAGACGACAGACGACAGACGACAGACGACAGACGACAGACGACAGACGACAGACGACAGACGACAGACGACAGACGACAGACGACAGACGACAGACGACAGACGACAGACGACAGACGACCGACGACCGACGACCGACGACCGACGACCGACGACCGACGACCGACGACCGACGACCGACGACCGACGACCGACGACCGACGACCGACGACCGACGACCGACGACCGACGACCGACGACCGACGACCGACGACCGACGACCGACGACCGACGACCGACGACCGACGACCGACGACCGACGACCGACGACCGACGACCGACGACCGACGACCGACGACCGACGACCGACGACCGACGACCGACGACAGACGACAGACGACAGACGACAGACGACAGACGACAGACGACAGACGACAGACGACAGACGACAGACGACAGACGACAGACGACCGACGACCGACGACCGACGACCGACGACCGACGACCGACGACCGACGACCGACGACCGACGACCGACGACCGACGACAGACGACCGACGACAGACGACAGACGACAGACGACAGACGACAGACGACAGACGACAGACGACAGACGACAGACGACAGACGACAGACGACAGACGACAGACGACAGACGACAGACGACAGACGACAGACGACAGACGACAGACGACAGACGACAGACGACAGACGACAGACGACAGACGACAGACGACAGACGACAGACGACAGACGACAGACGACAGACGACAGACGACAGACGACAGACGACAGACGACAGACGACAGACGACAGACGACAGACGACAGACGACAGACGACAGACGACAGACGACAGACGACAGACGACAGACGACAGACGACAGACGACAGACGACAGACGACAGACGACCGACGACCGACGACCGACGACCGACGACCGACGACCGACGACCGACGACCGACGACCGACGACCGACGACCGACGACCGACGACCGACGACCGACGACCGACGACCGACGACCGACGACCGACGACCGACGACCGACGACCGACGACCGACGACCGACGACCGACGACCGACGACCGACGACCGACGACCGACGACCGACGACCGACGACCGACGACCGACGACCGACGACCGACGACCGACGACCGACGACCGACGACCGACGACCGACGACCGACGACCGACGACCGACGACCGACGACCGACGACCGACGACCGACGACCGACGACCGACGACCGACGACCGACGACCGACGACCGACGACCGACGACCGACGACCGACGACCGACGACCGACGACCGACGACCGACGACCGACGACCGACGACCGACGACCGACGACAGACGACAGACGACAGACGACAGACGACAGACGACAGACGACAGACGACAGACGACAGACGACAGACGACAGACGACAGACGACAGACGACAGACGACAGACGACAGACGACAGACGACAGACGACAGACGACAGACGACAGACGACAGACGACAGACGACAGACGACAGACGACAGACGACAGACGACAGACGACAGACGACAGACGACAGACGACAGACGACAGACGACAGACGACAGACGACCGACGACCGACGACCGACGACCGACGACAGACGACAGACGACAGACGACCGACGACCGACGACCGACGACCGACGACCGACGACCGACGACCGACGACCGACGACCGACGACCGACGACCGACGACCGACGACCGACGACCGACGACCGACGACCGACGACCGACGACCGACGACCGACGACAGACGACAGACGACAGACGACAGACGACAGACGACAGACGACAGACGACCGACGACAGACGACAGACGACAGACGACAGACCGCAGACGACAGACGACAGACGACAGACGACAGACGACAGACGACAGACGACAGACGACAGACGACAGACGACAGACGACAGACGACAGACGACAGACGACAGACGACAGACGACAGACGACAGACGACAGACGACAGACGACAGACGACAGACGACAGACGACAGACGACAGACGACAGACGACAGACGACAGACGACAGACGACAGACGACAGACGACAGACGACAGACGACAGACGACAGACGACAGACGACAGACGACAGACGACAGACGACAGACGACAGACGACAGACGACAGACGACAGACGACAGACGACAGACGACAGACGACAGACGACAGACGACAGACGACCGACGACCGACGACCGACGACCGACGACCGACGACCGACGACCGACGACCGACGACAGACGACAGACGACAGACGACAGACGACAGACGACAGACGACAGACGACAGACGACAGACGACAGACGACAGACGACAGACGACAGACGACAGACGACAGACGACAGACGACAGACGACAGACGACAGACGACAGACGACAGACGACAGACGACAGACGACAGACGACAGACGACAGACGACAGACGACAGACGACAGACGACAGACGACAGACGACAGACGACAGACGCCAGACGACAGACGACAGACGACAGACGACAGACGACAGACGACAGACGACAGACGACAGACGACAGACGACCGACGACCGACGACCGACGACAGACGACAGACGACAGACGACAGACGACAGACGACAGACGACAGACGACAGACGACAGACGACAGACGACAGACGACAGACGACAGACGACAGACGACAGACGACAGACGACAGACGACAGACGACAGACGACAGACGACAGACGACAGACGACAGACGACAGACGACAGACGACCGACGACCGACGACCGACGACCGACGACCGACGACCGACGACCGACGACCGACGACCGACGACCGACGACCGACGACCGACGACCGACGACCGACGACCGACGACCGACGACCGACGACCGACGACCGACGACCGACGACCGACGACAGACGACAGACGACAGACGACAGACGACAGACGACAGACGACAGACGACAGACGACAGACGACAGACGACCGACGACCGACGACCGACGACCGACGACCGACGACCGACGACAGACAGACGACCGACGACAGACGACAGACAGACGACAGACGACAGACGACAGACGACAGACGACAGACGACAGACGACCGACGGACCGACGGACCGGCGGACCGGCGGACCGACGGACCGACTACACACGACGACTTCGAAGGGGATATTCGCCTTCGTCTGGCTTATTTAGTTTCCTGTTTTTCCTTTTCCGTTTCCCGTTTTTCCTATTCCGTCTTTTATCTCCATTCTTCGTCTGCGTTTTTGTCTTATTTTCTGTGTCTTTCATATTCAAATTTCGTATTCATCTTCTTCTATTGTGTTCGTATAGTCTAGTCTATAGTGTTTATATAGTTCGTATAGTTAGTCATGCTCTTTCTCTTGCTTGTTTGCCCTTTGAATACGTCCCTAGTCTTTCGATTTCGTCTCTTTTCGCCCGTCTCCCTTCGCACATCGTCCTTCTCCCGTTTTTTTCTTTTTTAGTTTCCTGTTTTTCCTTTTCCGTTTCCCGTTTTCTATATTCCGTTTCCCGTTTATCGTTTTTCGTTTCCCGTCGTTCGTCGCCCGTTTCCTGTCGCTAGTCGCCTGTCGTTCGTCTTTCGTTTAGCCTTTCATCTTCTAAGGTTTTAATGTAAATTTGGCCATATTTTGGCTAATTTCGCACATTGTGTGAATCAAATAATTAGTGTTTAATGATCATAAACTTTTTGCCGGGCAACGTGATCACCAACTCATCCAAACGTCTGGTGATTAAAATAACTTAAATAATTTTCATTCCTTATTTTCTAAAGCCTAATGAGAAAAGGCCGAATAGTGTGGGGTGTTTATCGGGGCTGTGACACCCCTAAACCCACTTTATAAACGGTTTTATTGGTATCGATGTTTTTCTTATGATCTCAGGGGCTGGGTATTTAGGATATGGGAAAGGTTTTCCCAAGACACAGAAATAGGTTAATCAGTGCGTATATTTTTTCAAGAATACAACCCTTACAGCAGTCACTGGACAAATACAAAACAAAAACCAAATGACAAATAACACTTTCAAATATCTCACAAGAAATTAAATTACCATTTGCAACACATTGACAAAATTATAAACATCTCTTTAATATTTTAAATGGTTAATTCTTCATAATTGATTGCCCTCTAGAAATACCCGTACACTTTTGTTGGCCAGCACAGTTAAATAAATGATATGAATTTACTTTGTTTAATTACCACACCACAAAATAAAATTATTTCTAATTTCTACTAAATTTCCTTAGCTCAAAAAATGCTCGCAACAAAATTAACACACCCGCTTATTCCATTACACAAGTATTTTTATTACACAAGTGACTTTCCTTGGAGTATTAAACATATTTGAAATGTATTACACGGTTTACAAGGTTCCCTTTTCTCTCAAATACATGGACCGCAACGAAATCTACTTTATTATGTAAATTTTGTTAGAATTCAGTCTTTCTTCCGATGCGCTAACGTGCTCGTAGCTCCGCCTGCCCTAGACTCCCGTTACAAATTGTGTACCTCGGTTCTCCTTCGTCGTGCGCCGGACCTTGCTTGTAATTCCGGTCGCACGGACGCTCCTCTGCCCACGAGACGTACGCGATGTCGCTCGAAAACTCCTGTCTTCATGCTGCTGCCCACGGAATCCACGTCCACTCTTCTTTCATCTCTCCAACACCATAATTCCCGTCTTCTCTCTTTGCGAGTTTTGACTCGTAGCACGCCGATACACAGTCTTACGCGTAATAGGAACGGCTTATTTCGGCGTCTATTCAACACTTTTGGCTTGTGTTGTTAAGTACTCAGTTCTATCGGCGCCTCGTGATAATTCGCGTCCCTCGCTCTCGCGGCTGTTACTCTCCCTCGTCCTAACACTTTCTAAGTCATTCAATTCAATAAACTATCAAATAAATAATGTTCAACTGATGCCGCTTTACAGATCACTCCTGAATAATTGTATTCTTGCTAGCACTCTCTCTCGACAAAATGTCGACTCGCTCTCTGCACACGTCTGAACGCCCCGACGTCTAGTTCAAGAAAGGCTGAGTGGTCAGTTGCTCTGTTTCTCCTGGAGGGGTGGCAACACGTGACGACGGACCCCTCCGCGCTTGCCATGAACCGCAAGTCCAGCGTTCGAGCCGCGGGCCGCAGATAACAGGTTGCGCTGTTTCGTACTCTTAGTATTGGTGCACCTGAGTTACGAGAACCCGTCTTCGTGTCACCGAAGCAGCGAGGATGTTGTGGGGTTCAGATGTATATTTCAGAAGACACGGCAACTATTTTATCAGTCAATAAAGCTGCAAAAAACAAAAATCAGGGTATACGAAGGTCGTTCCGAAAGTAATGCCTTCTCTTTATTATATGACAACTAGAGTAAATAAAAAACAATCTTAATGAATGTGTGTTATGACGAGATTTTTTCAACATAACATTATTTTTCAATATATTATCTCATTTTTCTATGTATTTTCTCTACCGATTAATAAAAGCCTGCATGCGATACTAGTAAAAATCTGTATCAACCGAGGTGACCCGGACGGGTGATTCTTATGGCGGCTTTCCATTGATTGTCATTTTGTTTCTGGCCCATAATGGTGACACCATGTCTCGTCGTCAGTGATTATTCGATCCAGAAAACCACCACCATCAGCTTCGTATTGGGTCAAAGGTCCTCACAAACTTCCATTCAGTGCTGTTTGCTCCTGTGTCGCGGGTCCCATCTTGCGCACCTATTTTCATATCAGACCTTAACGATTAAACATGTTTAAAAGATTAGAGAATTGGTTGAAAATAAAGAGTACACGAAAAAACTAATCAAAACTTATCACGATTAAGCTGCAATAGCAATAAACAATGTCAAAACCGCATCCGGAACAACGACGTCTACTGTACAATAATAAATTATCTAAAATTCAAAAATATGGCATAGTATTAAAAAATATTGCACGTTTTTAAATTAATGCAATTCGTGATATTTTGAACAATGCCAAAGAATATGCACACGAAAAATGAAGACAACAAGCACACACAAGAATATGCTCAGTAAACAAGAATTGGAATTAATACTCATAGTTACAAACGACAAGACTATGAGCTACGATATATTCTTAATATCAACCATCATCTTAATATTGTATCGCTCATTATTTTCGAAAATACGGAGAGTTTAATGGAAATAGGACAGGCGCCATTCTTATAAGTAGGGGTGCGGATTTTAATGAAATGTCATGTTTTCTTTTCACTTTCAAACAATTCCTCTTGGTCCATTAATTTTCTTTAAAGAAGAAAATGACTCATTTTAATATGCCTCTTTCATTTTTGGGCTATTTCGTGAATTTAATGCATTCAATGCGTGCATTTAATGCGTATAATTACTAAGTCATTTTTTACATTTCTCGCTGCTCTTATCCATTTTAATATCAAATTAATGGTATTTGCTTCAAATAATATTTACGAATTACTGAGTATCCTATTCGATTTCTTCGCCCAGAAATTGTATTGTCAGCCATTGTGAGTTTGTGATCTAAAGTTCCTTACCGATGACGCCTATCAGCGCCATTGTCGGTTTGACCGTTTTCGCAATAACTAAAGAGATCTCCTCCAGCGAGGTACCTACACAGGAGCGGCAATCTCGAAGCTCCCGCCTGGCCTGACGACTGTAGTGTGTGCATGTGTAAATGTTTGTAAGGGGAGAGGATATGACAAAAAAGAGAAAGGGAAGATCGCGCGCCGTCCGTTTGTTGGGGGTACTTCTCCAGCATTCTTGTGGTATTAATAGGGGAAAACATAAAAAACCATCGACTAGCGCAGCAGGCCAGAATTATCCTCCAGACTGCGGTTGAATTCGACCTGAGCTTAAGGCATGCGATAAGTGGTAAATTAATAATGATTGAAAATAACTAATAAAAATATTAAACGTCCTTAAAATGACGATTTCGGCTATTCTTCTTTCCTAAATATGACTGCATTTTCATGCCGCAACGGCATTTATTTCATTAATGGCTACAGGCTGACCGTCAACATCATATAGCCATACTGGCATGCTTGTTTGAATGACATCACTCGCATTTGCATCACGAGGAACACAGGACGCAGCGTCGGTCGCAGAATCACGTCTATAGCGGCAAGATTGAAAATTGGACCACGGCGGCACATATGCCTGGTCATCGTGTCCGGGTACTGTCCGCTCAGCTGATGCAGTGACGTGTGCATCACATCCGCATCGCGGCAAGGCTACAACAACCGTACGGGTACAACGTACGCCTTCGCATACCAGGTACACGTTCCTGTCTCGGTGGGTGCCGAACAAAGAAAGACGTTCTAATCAAGATCTAACACTAAATACATTCATTACTTGCATGTAACTCCTAATTTTATTCATTTAGGCGTACAAACTTTTATTTAGTTATTTTTGCCTTTCTTAATTAATTTTATAAACCTTTGACTGCTTGTACTGTAACGAATATTACATCACCTGCCGGAATTCTCTGCACGGATTGCGTAATCTGCCGGCGCCCCCCTTCCCACACCGAACTGGACGGTTCCGGGTTATTCGCGAGTCGCGTAGAATTATGACGCAGGTTCCAGATACGTCCAGACGGGCGCCAGCCAGGTATAAATTCGCCGCTGCCGGGGGCCCCAGTCAGTGAGTATGCAGTCAGTCTGACGTCTCAAGTGGAAGCTGAGCTGTGATGTGTGCATTGCGGTGAACAGCAGTGCAGAGGACCCTGAACAGCGCCGTGAACTGTAGCCAGCGCGGCGCAGTGAATTGTGGTCAGTGCATTGGACAGCTGTTTTGGAGAGTGCCATAGTGTAGAAGACGTGAACAGTGTAAATAAATAATTAGAAGTGAACAGTGTAAATAAATAATCAAGAGAACCAAGTCGTGGGTAAGGAAAATACTCAAGTGAAGAACACAAGGACTGTGCAACCTATCTGTAAATAATTGAAGTATTTTAGTGTATCATTGAGAAACAAAATATACGTCTTTGTTAAAATATTACCTATGTTTTAATTCACCACTAAGAAACGTTACAGTACATTAACAGTGAAGTTTTAGAATTAGTTTTCTTTTTATTAATAATTCACCGCTCGTGTCCGGAATTAATTTTTTATACCATACAGTAGAGAAGTTTTAATTGTTTTTTTTCCTTTTCTTTCTTATACTGTAAGGTCTATTTTATTATAAGAAGCATTATTACTCTCCTTTTAACTTTTAATCATTAAATTAATATTTAAGCTAGTTTTGCTTCTTCATTTATCTTTCGTCCGATCCTGTCATTCCTCATACTAAATGGTATTCCCAGCTTTCTTTAGTAAGCCTAATCAGAGCTACATCGTCGAGACGATGTGTGCGTGTGTTCATATAGCCAGCAGTCGAGTCCACGCTGTTGGCTCACCATCGTGCGTGGCGCCGTGTGAGAGGTGGGTACCAGGTAAATACCGATTCTGCACGTGCTAACACGTCACGGACGGAATATGCGTACAACAAGGGTTAGAAGTTATACAATAAAATGTTTCAGAAGTAGAAATGAACTGTCTTAAGTCGAATTCAGCATGGCCTCGAGCGTACAAGGCTTTTGTGACCTTGGCTAAAGCTAGCAACACAAAAGCGTCAAATGGCGGATATCAATGTGAGTCCGTCGTAGCACAGCAGGAACATCTCGATCAGGTTTTTGTCCAGTTTCCCTGATCCATTGACCAAATGTTGAAATTGCCCCCCCCGCCCCTTGCTTTGCTTCTGGAAGTAAATGTAGCTTCACTATGCGCACGTTTTGTTGAACTCTCCTTTTACTTGTAATGGTAAGAGTAGATTTTTTTCAAATATTGCTAATGTTCCGATTTTTAAAATTTATTTATTTATTTATGTTAAACTTTTACTCACCTTTCAACTATTTATAGTTAAAATGACGGAAAGGGATTCTGGAACTCAAGAAAACGTGCGTAGATATTCTTTTCCCCGTTACGTCACATACAGCTTTTACTTCTTTTTTGACTGAATAAATCTAAATCTAAACAAGCGCGCTGCAGTGACGTCCGTCGCATAGGGGCCAATGAACGTTTGCTGCTAGAATGAGTATGTGGTTCCTGGTGGACGTTGCAGTTTCTTAGGCATTAATAGCGTGTAGAACACTTGGAGTACTAGCGACGTACGTTGAACAAGCGATATTTTTTTCAGTTGTAAAATGAATAGATTCGACATTGAAAAAAAAAAAAAAAAAAAAGCACGTGCAAACATCTCTTTAGGTGACATAGATCACAAAACTTCATGTTGGTATCTTGCCATATAATATGATCGTTTATTTTGAGAGTAATGTTCTGAACGACGGCTCGAAAAAAAGGAAACATTTTTGGAAAAAATTAAACAATGCATCACCGTCATTGCATAATTTTTGAAAGAGGATGTAAAATTTTATTTTCCCAAGCTGCTGGCTATTAATGGAATATGGTCCAACCAACCATCTTCTTTCCTTTATAACTTTCATTCCAATTCAACTGTTAGAACTCGCTGCAGTAGTCAGCTATTTATTCCATAATTCAATTGCACGCTCTGGTGAATCACGAGTGGGTACCGCTCACATTTATGTTCAACTAGCTCTCGTCGGCTATGCATTTTCTGATTGACTATGGCTAGCTCTAGAAAATTCATAATTTGTACCGCTCAAAATTTGATTTTTCTGGATGTTTTTAACTATTGGATAAATTGCACAACTAATTTTTAGAAAATGAAAAAAGGAATACATTATTTCCTTTAGCTCGAAATTTGCCTTTAACTGCCTTCAAATTCAATTATCCTGTTCTCTCAAATCAAATGGTATAGTCCACTTTTCCCCAGGAAGGGAAGTTTGAAATAACGGTCTCGTAGTGGCTATGTACCTCCCTTGTAGAGATGGATACAGCTGGTTGCAGACTACGGATGTGGGCACGCGATATTCTATGGAGAGAACCAGACAGATTCGCGAATGGAAGTTGATGGCATTCAATGTACAGATCTGAGTTGCTACGTGTTGTCTATCCTGTATACAAAAGTAGATTTCATAGTAGAAATGTTAAATCCTGTGGAGATGCTCCATTCGTGAAGTCTGTTAAGGACCAGTTGGAAGTTGCCTTTCGACGTTGATGAACAAACTATTGCAAAATCATCCGCAGCCTTTACAGGTCTCACACGGCCGACGCCATATTTATTTATGGCAATGGCACAATAACATTCAGCTCCGACTCTTGGGGACGCCATTTTGAAGAGGGTTACCACTAGACAGCGAACACGAAGCCATGTGTTCGAAAAAAAAAACAACCTTGGAGGAAGTTGGAGAGCTTCCCCCTAAATCCCCAAAAGTCCACGGAACGTTGAATGCATTACTTCGAACCAACCTTAGGCTTTTCTTGTCAACAGTATGGCCACAAAGTGTTGACTCAAGATGGACTAGAGATACTTCTGTCACTTACGCAACTCGATGGTCCAGAGTTGACCGGTTATCTTCTGAACCCGCATTGGATTGGCGTGAGCAGATCTACACACAACTGAAGAGATATAGGTCTCAGGTTCGATCAATATTTTCTTCTTTTAGAGCTGTGACAATGGCTTCTCCCAATGAGCGGGGACGGTCTGCTCTTCCAGCCAGATAAATTGTATGGCCATTTCAGAAAGATGTTATAGTATCAGGTTGTGAATTTCGCCAGGACTTAGGGCAGTTTTTTCCCAAGCGCGATTACAGTCATGAAGGAACGTAATCATCACGCGCACTGCTTAAAAAATCAGATGCAAGGCTTTCCATCCATTAACTAGCCTGTAGTAGTTCAGCGAATTCGACATTCTTTCATAGTAAGTTGCGAGTTCCTCTACAATGGCGTCACAGATGTAATAAACTCTCCATTCTTAAAAAGACCTGGTACTCCATACCTGACGTAGGGACATGTGACAATTAAGGGAGGCGCATGCCATCCACGATTAATTCTTACTTTCTCGTTTACCTCGTAAGGAAGGAGAGAAAGCATTTTAATCGTGCGCCAGAAAACGGCGATTTTTCTGACAGAAAAACTCTGCTATTGCTGGGTCCTGGAAACGAAAAATGGAAAAAAGGAAATTACTTCCTCTAACCCGGTGTTGTCAGAATCCGTTTTGTGGATCCTTGATTTCAGAAAATCGATTAACGGCAAAACGCCTGTCTGCGGCCAACGCCTACGCTTATAACAGGGTTAGGCGGAAGAGCAGGCCCTATGGCCTGAGCCTCGCCATTAATAAAGACATTATTATTATTATTATAACATTTATGCTACCGTCAGATCATTTTTTCCGAAATAGATATTATTCGATGTCATGATGAACTTTGTCCTCGGAGAACGTAAAGGACGCTTAAAAAATGGCGGTCTCATATTTTCATTTCGAGGGTACATCTGATGGAATTCCGAAGGAGGTGTAGTCAGACTAACCTATTCATTGTAGAACAGCTATTAAACGCCATGTGTGAATGACTATCTTTCATTTGGGTATCATCCCCTTCGCTTGGTAGTTCTTGACACTTGGCAAAAGTGATTATCATGACCTTTCAACAATTTCCCCCCTTCCTTTTCTCATTCCTATTCCATTGTAATTTCTAGAAAATGTAATTCAAAGAAAATCATAATATTCAGTTTTTTCTTTCCATTACCTGTTAACTAAAGGTTTGCTTCACCATTGCTCCTCCGTCAAGGTTGTCGTTTTCTTTGTTTTATAACGAAACATTTAGTAGACATCTTAATTTCTATCTCAGTCATAATCCATATTAAAGGAGAAAGATGAATCTAATAAAATGTTTCTTGGATTATTTTGGATAAAGCCATATTTGCTAGAATAAACAAAAACATTCTTCAGTAATTGAGGGGTTGTGGGCCAAGAACATAGGAACTCACGAGACCACAATACACCAGACATTTAGACGCCATACAAACCTTTTCTAATTAATATATGGGTTCCCGTGTTCTTGTACACACAGCCTCAATTTTCAACCTTGTTGAACATACTATTCTGTGGCGTCACTGAATTTTGAGGATTAAAATTTATTAAAATACGAGTTCTTAGTTCAGGCGAAATGCGACCGAATTCGACGTAAAAACGATGAACTCGAAAACTTTTGTTGATTTCGACGGCGCCGTACGGTCGGCAATCATCTCGCACTTTCCGCCTGTCCCTTTCGTTCTTTGTGAATGTCTACGGTAAAGGCGCACGGCGCCCGCCTGGACCCCATCCCTTCTATTTACACACACCCCGCCCACCTCTCGCACTCGCCTGCCCGTCTAAGTTGGCGATGACTAACCCACAATAATGGAAAGTTGTGAGCCATCGACGACGACAAAGTACGCAACGACGCCACGTGCATTTCATACATAGTGTGAGGAACAGAGAGAATTTTACAGAAGGAACCCCTAAGGCGCCTTCTATGATTGGTCGAGGTTAATTTGCGAAGTAAGCCTAAGCGAATGGTCAGGCGTGATCATTAGATTTAAGAACATATAAAATGATCTAGAACTTTCGGGTGGGGGAGAGCAGAGGAGATTCTCTACCGGCCGACGGTCGTAAGACTCACTTTACTTTGATGTTCCTGGCGTCGTGAAGTCAGTGGCGACAGGAAAATACTAAAGTTGACCAATTTTATGCTCTTAGGCGACGCCAAAATACAAAAACAAATGTTTTCTCATAAAATTCTGCTTGCGTAATTCCCTGATCGAAGGACAGTTATTGAACTTGTCTACATTACTTAAGGCTGCAATTGGAACACTACTATTCTGGTGAATTTTGCTAAGTATAGTGAAAATTAAGAATGATTAAAAGGAGCATGAACTATGAACACCTGCTGCTTCGATACTTAAGACCGCTGAGCAAGAAGCTCCTCTGCGAGCCTGCTGTGAGTTGTGCAGTGTGAGGTTGCGGGAGCGCCCGACGAACTCAGCCCTGCCTCCGGGGTTCCCATCCCCGCTTTGAGGCGCCGAGTAGGCGGTCTGCCCATGCAGACTTTCCCGCCTGTAGAAAGGCCGGAACAGCTGGCCAGGTCAACGACATCGAGGACAACAAATCGGTAGTGTCATCCGACGACAGGTTATGTTTCGGCCCTTCACGCAAAACTTATAAACAGACTTCAAGAAAAATCACATGTAATAGTAATGGCAAATCTCGGCCGCGCATTGGCGAGAACGAAAAATTCTTAACCTGTCAATGTAACTATATTTTTTTAGAGTTATTGTAATTTAATTTTTTTTGGGGGGGAGGGAGGGAAATGAGCTCATTTAAATAATTTTCTTTTTTTTATATTAAGACATTAAAACGAGAGAAATTATGTTTCACTGGATAAATTCTTTCATTACTCTGCAACAATGTCCATCCTCCTTTGGTCACTTACAGATAACCAGCAGGAGTCGAGAGCTAGCTGGAGCATACTATGTTAAATTAGAGATGTGAGTGTGACAATACTTACAAAAATTAGCATGACCACGGTGTCAATTCTGTAAGCTGCTCTCTACCCATCCCTTTGCTGCTAGCATCATAGGAGAGAACTACTTTGGAATTGTGCACCATGCCATTAATGCTATTACAAAATTACAAAACACAACAGCCAGCCTAAATATTTTCTGACATCTGAAGTCATCCTTTCTGCTCTCATGCATGAACACTGGAACATCTGAGGCACAAACGTCATGACTTGTTGTGGCCATTAGTAACTATTTTGTATAATTTTTGTAATCATATGACTAAACGAGATAGCAAAAGACTTAACATATAAAATGTTGAAAACAACACTGTTTTTGAAAAAATAGCCAAGTAGAATAGATTAATTGTACATCCTTTTTTGCTAATATGAATACATTAACAAAAAATATTTCACTCTCAACATTTATTTATTGTAAGACCGATTTAACACATACAAATACAATGTCAATAGGGGATTTTTAAAATTAGTTTAAAGCAACAACATTATAAAAATGTTTCCCTTTCTTCAGATTTAAGTACTTATACCATTGGTTTTCTCCTTTTAAAGCCACTATTACCATGAGAATGTGCAAACTGTAAACTACAGAACATATGGATTATTGAAAAATATACAATGAAATGAATACAACAATTAAAATATTGCAATGTGTCAGAAAACCTTTAACAGTATTCAAATTTGCTATCTTACTGTCGCTACACATGTCAACTGAAGATTGCAAGCAAGATTGAAAGGATCTTCAGCTTAGGTACCCTTCTTGAATCAAAACATTGATTCTTATCTACCAAGTCTCAGGTTATTATTCAAACTAGTACTGGACTAAACACACAATCCACTCCTGTGAATGAAATTGCATGGAATAGCAAAAGCATTTGACAAATATTTTGATGATAAAACTTTTGATTTCCTTTTGTATTCCTTTCTTGAAACATTTTGTCCTCTCTTTTCTGCATATACAGCATCATTTTAAATGACAAGTAAATTTCCAATGAAAGAAGCAAATAACATTCTACTGTGAATTTTCAATCCTCACAAGATATCACAGTTACCTCTGTACAAATAAACAGACATAGTAAACAGAACTAGTTGTACTTTTTGAAAAAGTCAATATCAACAAAATATCATTTCAATCTTAAAAGATTGAATAAAAAGAATTCAAGAACTCAATATTATAAGTTCAAACTACACATCAATAGACATGATTTTAATAATTTAATTCTACAACTACCCTTTCAATATCACACACAAAAATGCAAGAAAGACATGTATTCATTTTCTTGAAGACTACATATTCAGTCTTACAGTCAGGGCGAGAGCTTATTAAAATAAGAGTGATGCCAGATTTAGGGATCTACAAAATTTTGTGACACGCTCAGCCATCCACTTTGGAAGGATTTTTTAATTGTTTCTACATTCTGTCTAAGACGGAACTTCTGTAAGACAGAATACCAGACAAAAATCTCAGAATGGAATGATTTTATACATGAAATGACCTCTACGGCTGGAAACCTGCCTAATGCAGATGTGGAATGTTTTTTAGAGCAGTAAAGTGATTATTACCAGTCTAAGACAGAAATCCATGTTTAAAATTCTGACAATATCTTGTTTAATCAAAACCAGTTCATGTGAATTCAGCTGTTGGAAGTGTCATTGATGTAATCGAGGCTTCTTCCTTTCGTTCAAGCGAACTCAGCTTGCAAACTTTTTGTTTGGACTGTTCTTTACTAGGATATCTGTCTTTATCACGAAATCAGCGGAACCAATGACGCTGATAGGTGTTACAGGAACTTTAGATTACATAATAATCGCAATGGCTGACATTACAAAACATGAGTGGAGAAATCAAACAGGCTACTCAGAAATTCTGTGGTAAACATTTGTCATAAATATTATTTGAGTCAAATAACATTAAAGTGATATTAAAAATCGATGAAATCAGTTGAAAATGCTTTAGAAGTCACAGGAAAGGTAAAAATTGATGTATTAATCGAAACCAACAAATAATGGAAAAAAAAATTCATAATGGGTCACTTCCTTACGTTATAGCATCAAAATAATATCTATACTAAAATGCATAGTTCTAAATTGAAAAGAAAAAATAACATTTCATTAAATCCACCACTAGTGATAAATTATGCTTTGCTTTCATTATTTTGTTTCACTAATATTACTATATCAAAAATACTGCACTTAAGTTACATAGTGATTTTTTGGCAACCATCCACAAGACTGAAACCTGCCAAGGCGGAAATTTTTTTAAGGACCATCAGGCTCCGTCTTAGACAGTTTATACTGTTTAATGAACCCATATATTCATTTGTACATACAGTCCAATACTGACAAATGGAATTTTAATTATTGAAGTTGCACAGTTATTAAATCAGATCATTTACTTCACAATTTAAACATATTTTGAATATGCTGCAGCTTAGAAAACAAATAAATATTTTCCTTGGAACATGAGAATGCAGTGACATGTTTTGTACAGCCATACATGCTAGTTTACCCATTCAACTTTTATTATATATGAATGATTAAGCATTTCCATTCTATATTTCTTTATTGTTCTGACCAAGGCTGATTTTTCGAAAGTCACCATTTTCCCAAAGTTTTCTGTTTCAATTCAAGAAAGAAAGAAATGTCTTGCACATTTCGCATTCTAGAATATATAAAAATAATACTTTTCAATAACTTACTTTTGATGAAAGTAAAATTATTAAGAAACTTAATTTTTTAAGAAATAAAATTTAGAAAAACATCTGGCAACACTATTTAACAACCACAAGTTTATAGAAGTACGTGCTGAACACAAAACACACTCACTTTATCACAAAAATGCTCACAGCTGAGGTGGGTAACAATAGGAATTAAAAGTTAATCACAGAATATTTGTTTTTATCACATTACTGCTCTTCAGTGTGAACATGATGATAGTAGTATGATGCTGATTTCTTTTTGCGCCAATACAAAATACTGAAAAGAATGGATGATGTCAAAAGTACAGCCAGCAATCCCGAAAGGGCCAGAGCTGAAACAAAACATCAGACAAATAAATACCTTCACATAATATTATAAATAGAAATCCATTTATTTATCTGGAAATGTAAACAAAAAGGAATATGACACTTGACATCTGTCAATATGAACTTGATTACAAGACAAATTTTTCAAAAGGCTCTGAAATTTAACGAACCTGCTTGTATGATCTTCACTGATCTAAATAAGATTATATGGTATTGGAATGATCTAAGATTATATGGTATTGGAATGATCTAAGATTATATGGTATTGGAATGATCTAAGATTATATGGTATTGGAATGATCTAAGATTATATGGTATTGGAATGATCTAAGATTATATGGTATTGGAATGATCTAAGATTATATGGTATTGGAATGATCTAAGATTATATGGTATTGGAATGATCTAAGATTATATGGTATTGGAATGATCTAAGATTATATGGTATTGGAATGATCTAAGATTATATGGTATTGATATGGTAAAATTCATTCTTATTATATTTTTTATCACTTGTATTTTATGAGATATTGAGGTAACTTAGGTTTTCATTATTTTTTTATTCTACAATGACAAGCCTAAAACAACGAATTCAAAAATATACATATTGTAATATGTTATATAAGAATTTTTTTGAGTAATTTTTTGATGTCGTCAGGATAATGAATGAATTGAATGAAGAAAAGATCTCGCAACCTTTTTGAATTACTAGCTAATAAATATACCAAAAAAGAAAATCAAAATGAATAATGGAACAATATACCCACCTCTTACATACAATATACACTGTAACTGCCTCTAAAACAATACAGCAAGGTAATCAAGTCCACCTCCATTTGACGCAATAAAAAAGTCCATAAAACAGAGGTTCCCTTCAGGCTTGGTCTCGACCCTCTGGAGGTCGATTAAATTTTAAAAGGGGTCAATGTTGACCAAGGGATTGATTGGGGTATATAGCCATATACAAACTGACGATTAATAGGTATAATCCAGATCCCATTGATTACAAGAAAATATTAAAAGAACTTGAAAATTAATTATTTTCTGCTATAGAGCAACCAAACATATAATAATAAATCACAAATTCGTTCTTTTCTTGATATCCGACATTCATCATTATGATCAGATTGTAGGTAGAATGATGCAACTGGTTCACCACACCAATCTTCGAAAGTAAGGGGCCCTTAGATAAGGACTCTTGCAGATAGATATTGACAAAGAATCAAACGAACTGCACTCCACACTTATTTCTTTCAATGCACCAGCCATCTTATTATTCGAATTAAATTTAAAACTCTTCATTTCACCTTTATTGGAGATAAGGGTAGCATTTCAATTTTCATCATCGGGGCATCCAAGAACTTGCTACACAACTGCTTAAGGTTGTTAGCAAAGTTGTAAAATAAGTGTTAAGTTCCAATGCTGAAAGTATATTCATCTATTAACTCTTACATCAATATACTGGTGAATGAAATATAGGATTCGCTGCCAATTTTTGTGCACTGAGATTGCTCTATGTACTGTTATGATCTCAGTTGCACCCAATTCATTAAGAAACTTTTGAAAATGTACCACTTCTTTCGCAGCATCGCTTAATGCAATATATTCTGCTTCAGTAGTTGAAACTGTGTCTGTTTTCTGCTTTCGAGAATCCCATGTTACAGACTCTCCATTCATACAAAATACATATCCTGTATACGATCTTATGTCATCGATTGATCCACCAAAGTCAACATCAACACAACCAGTAATAGATTCTCAGTTATTTTTATAACAAATTTCAATGTCATTAGTACCTTTTAAATATCGTTGAACTCTTTTTGTTACTTCCCAATGTGTTCCCTATCTAAAACACTTATTGAATTGCAATAGTATATTCACAGCATAAGCGATATCAGGACGTGTAGCCATTAACAAATACAATGAACATCCTATAAGTTCCTGAAACAGAGCTTTCTTACCATCGGAGGGAGTCTTTCCACACACGAGTCTTTGATAACTTAAGCAGGTGGCTATTGGTGAGAAAACAGAGTTACAGTTAGACATGTTGAATCTGGACAAGTATTTCATCAATACATGTTCTTTGATTCAAATTTATTGCATCTTTTTCTATTCTAAAATCTATACCCAAACATCATTTCACTTCAGCAAGATCTGTAACTTCGAAATATTTTACTAATCTGTGTCCAAAATCTTCAATCTTCTTCTGGTCACAACTACACACAACTAAAATATCATCAACATATACAACTATGATCATTTCGTTATCCTGATTTTTTTTTTTTTTTTTTACATAAACACAAGGATCCCTCTTTGTAGGCGTAGCACCTTCATGACAAAGCTTTTTGCCTGGATTTTTATTCCAAGCTCAACCTGCTTACTTTAAGCCGTACAGAGCCTTCTGCATATGACATACATGTCCCCATTGAGCATTTCTTCTAGCATAGCATTCTTCTTTCAAAATCATAAATTTTACTTAAAACAATGTTTCAAAACTTTCAGCCAGTTGAATAGTTTCTTCTTTCGATTCAATCATTATTACAGTGATTTCGTTTATTTTGTCATTGCAGTGAAGATCTTCCTGCAATGCAATTTTTCCTGCTTCTGTCCTCTTGATCAGGGCAAATACTTATTTCAATAAATGATTTCGGGTGTACTATTCAATCCTTTCTTTACATTTGTCACGGTTGATTGACTTGAATCATAATCCTCTACCCATTTAAATTCTTCAAATGTGGTGTTCAACTTAAACCGAATTTTCTGTAAATTTGACGTACCTTGACACTGTTATTTTCCTTTCATCTGGAATCATTTTCTGTAAGCTTTTGTATTCATACAATATCCCACAAAAAATTCTTTCTTGAAACATGGTTCAAACTTACTTCTTCCGGGCGATTTAACCATGATTTAAATTTCAGAACCAAACCTGTTGAACTATGATACGTCGGGTGATTTTCCATTTAATCTTTTTTGTGGAACATCTATTTCGTTAGCAATCGGCAGTATTAACAGGTTCTGCCCATTAATACACAGGCAACGCTGATTGGATCATTAACGTTTAGCAGAATCGATCAGGGTTCGATTTCTTCGTTCAGCAATTTCATTCTGTTCTGGATTATAGGAGTAGTTAGAAATAGTAAAATTCCATATTTCTTCAGAATGTCATCAAAATCGTTATTAACGCATTCAGATTCATTATGCGTTTGAACACTTTATTTGAATTCCCCATTGGGCATACATGGTGACTAAAATTATCAAATTCTTGAACAACCTGATTCTTATGCTTAATGATATTTATTTCGCACCAAGTAGAGCAGTTGGCAATGAATGTACAGAAATATGTTCCCGCCAAGTGAATTAACACGCATCGGTCCACACACATCCGAATGTACTAACTCTCCTACTGAGTCTTTCCTTTCAAAGTATTTTGGTAACGATAATCGGGACATTTAACCTTGCATACACATCTTGCATTTAAAATTATCGTAGGTAATACGAAAAGTGATTTGGAAATTGTCGACAAATTCCCGAATCGCAAAGCGAGGAGGGGATTTATCTGAGAATTTCCAAAGCACGAGTGTTATTTAATAAAACTATTCGAGTAAAATTATGTCCAACAGAGTTCCAAAATGCGCCCAATATTGAAAATAGCTGAAAGCGTATGCTAAAATCAGATGTTATGCTACACTGTTTATTGGACATCGACATAGTGATCGATGTGTAACGTCTCCAAAGGTAGATGAGTCACAGTTTATGATTGGCCAGTGGGAAAAGGCGGTTAAAAAATCGGATAGAAAAAGCGATAAAACTTTTTGGGATACTCAACTTGATTGGGGCATATTGTATGTATAGTTAAACACTATTAGTTTTAATTTCAAGGGTAGAATTAGTCATTAATATTTTTGAATATTGATTCCTTGTACGCATCCCTTTCTCACAGCTTCGCGTAGATCGTGCAAATTTAAATGACCTAGGTGATCATGAAATTCTTCTATCCTATGTTTTACTAGACCACACTTCTGTTTTTTCTTCAACAATCTTATTAGATTCGGAATTACTGAAGTTGCTAAAGTAGTATGAATAATTTACTAGGTAAGCAGTCAACAATAATTCTCCTAAAAACTTCAGCCTTAGACTTTCTGAAGACAACATATTGACCTTTGTTCGTAATCTTACTCACAGAGATCAAATTAGAACGTAAGTCCGGAGCATATAATGTTTCTTGAAAATAAATTATTTTTCGTCTGCCTTTCACATTTGAAATAGCTGAAACAGTGCCTGTTCCTACAACTTCTCTATTTGAATTGATAGTAAGATTAAGTTTACCATGTACTGTCTTGTCTAAATTTTTGAACATATTAATATCTTTTCATATTTGTGAAGTACATCCACTCTCTAGGCACCATTTATTATTACTCACGTTTTTATTTTCTATTTGGAGAAACTTCTTTCTTCGTATTTGATGAAACAAACATAAAGCTTGCAGTTTGCTGTATCGACTTTTTGGGCTTTTTACAGTTCTTAGCTCGATGTCCTCTCCCGTCGCAATTGCACCATTTCAGTTTCGAATCATCCTTATATTATGTACTTTGATGCACTACTTGTTGAAACTTCTTGAAATTATTCTTATTTGAATTCTTGGCTATCACCGCGTTCTGTATATTTCGACCATTGTGCGTTAAATTCTTCTCCAATTTGAATTCTAAATGTCTCAGGGCAAGGTAATATATCTCGTGAATTCATGGTGCACCTGAAGTTTTCGAAAGCTTCTGGCAAACTGCGTAATATCACTACAGCTAAAAGGTCTTGATTGATAGAAACCCACATTTCTGTAAATTTGTCAACCACTTCAAAAAATTGTCTTATGTACTCACGTGCATCATCTCCATCTTGCATCTTCATTGATATGAGCTGGTTCAATAATGCAGCTTTTCGCGCGGGTCCTTTTGATCGATTATTCCACTCGTGAAATTAAAACAAATACTGTTTAACTATACATACAAAATGCCCCAATCAGGGCGAGTATCTCAAAAAGTTTATCACCTTTTCTATCCGATTTTTCTTACCGCTTCAACCTACTGGCCAATCAAATCGTGACTCGCCTATCTTAGGAGACGTAATACATCGATCGCAATGTCTATGTCCAATAAACAGCGTATGCACTATAACATAACTTTTGATTTTAACATACGCTTTCAGCTACTTTCAATATTTGGCGCATTTTGGAGCTCTGTAGGACATAATTTTACTCGTGGAATAGTTTTATTAAATAACACTCGTACTTTGGAAATTCTCAGATAAATCCCCCCCTCTCGCATCGCGAGTCGGGAATTTATTGACAATTTCCAAAGCACTCATGGTATTACCTGTAATAAATTTCTTGAAGTTTGGTCCATATTGCACGAAAGTTTCGCAATCTTTTATTTAATTTCGAACGGTTGAATTGCCAATATAATATCTGCCTGCGCTTTCAAATATACATTTGTCCATATTTTTGGTAGCATCAGCCGTTTTTGTAGCGTCCGCCGTTAACTTCGGCTTTCCGATTTTGCCGCTCACATAGTCCCATGCATCATTGTTAATTAATAAGGAACGTATTTGCAGTTTCCATGTATTGTAATTATCCTTATTTAACATTTCAAATCTTGCACCAGACGAATTCATTCACGGTGTGACATGAGTTCTGATAAATCATTTTTATCTTCGCGAAACGTTTTCTACGACACTTAAATGTACTAACTTTATGCGCTTCGTTTTACGGATTTCGGCCCATAACCTGTTAGCAAAGTTGTAGTAAAATAAGTGTTAAGTTCCAATGACGAAAGTATATTCATCTATTACCTCGTACATCAAAATACTGGTAAAAACAAGTAATACACAAACAGGTAAGATCGCAAAGCAACGGGCATTGCTGAGCAACCATGGGTCCATGAAGATTTTATCGCCGTACTAGTACTATCCCTATTGGGATTCAATACAGGTGTTTAGGAAACTCAACGAATTATAACTATGTATTGGCAACTAGATTTTATTGCGGAGGAAAATATTCCCTCCAACACACAATGGAGAAATATTATGGACTCTAAAAAAATGCTCACTTTGTCACCATTATACAACGACGAAGATTAGAAACTCGGATACTCACAAGCGGAAGCGTCTTCGATAATTGGAAATATATGCAGATATTTGCCAACGAAATTGTTATATTTATTTTAGACATTTATGGACCATCCTTTGTTATGATTATGTATGATATAGAGAAAAAACAGAAGGGGTCGATGGAGCCAAGGATTATTTTTAAAAGGGGTCAATGAACAAAAAATGTTGGAAGTTGCGTAGGCTTCCGCGGTCGGAGTTTGTGTTATCTAGGCTCTCCGGGACGAGCTGCGTCACTAACTGCTAACGTTTCGGCCAGCGTATTGTGGCCTTCTTCAGAGCGTACTGCTGTACGTACTCTCGTACTCCCGCTATAGCTGCTCCAGTACAGGCAGCAGCAGAAGATAGAACTGTACAGAAGAGCAATGAGGGTGGCTTACGCTTACCGTACGGTCTCCAATGATGTAGTGTGTGCAGTGACAGGCATTCCTCCAATCGAGCTAGTGGCAGAACAACACAGGCTCTACAAACGCCGCAGACAGAACAAAGGAATGGAAGACCTTGTAGAAAAGAGACGCGAGTCCACGATTCAGTGTCAGAGACCATGGGACAGCTCGCAAAAGGGGAGATGGACGCATCGACTCATCCCAAATGCAGAAATATGGGAAAGGCGAAGCTATGGCGAGGTGGACCTCCATCGCATGCAGCTGTTGACTGGACGCAGCCGTTTCCCTGGGTATCTCTTCCGCTTTCACCTGAATGAAGACCCCCGCTGCTCCACAGTAGCGGAGGATGCAGAATACGTTTTCTTTGTCTGCCTGACAGCAACCGCAGCCCGAGAACATCGTAAGGAGTATGCTGGTTTCTAAGGAGAAGTGGAAAGCAATGGTGGTCTTCGCGGCCCAAATAATAAAGAAGCTAAAACTCGAGGAGCAAGTGAGAATGGCGTCCGAGAATGGTGCCAAAAGACTAGGGGGCGTATTCCCTATTCACCCCCGCGAAGTAATTTCTAAACGGCGGTTCCATGGGGGTGAAGAAGACTAGGAAGTGGTTTTAGTGACTAAGAATCTCACACTACCATGTGGAATGGGCCGCATGGGGTCTTTTAAGATTTTCACCTAACCTCATAAAAAAGAGACAGAGAAACCGACCAGTAGGCAGACAAGCAGAGACAGTTTTGCTATCAACAAATTTTTCAGTATCAAGGATCAACAAAACCTAGATTCTGAATACAGAACATGTAAGAGGAAATTATTATACCACATAAAGGAACAAGATTTATCCACTTTTCCATCACCTGGGCCAGACAATGGGAGTGTTTCTGTCGAAAACACCACATCATTTTAATACTTTTTTTTTACAACACAAATGTAGTGAAGTGAGAAAGTAAAAATACCTGAGGGAAAATGACTCCCTTCACTTCAACTTACAAGAATTTCCTTAATTACAATTTCCATTATACTGATGCATGATGATATGGGAGAACACAAGATTAATCAATTTAGAAAACCAATAATACTTACAAACTCTTCCAAAACATTACAAAAAATAATTTTGACGTTTGACCGTAAGCCCTCTTTAATACAAATTCCAAAAGGATAAAAAAAATTGGAGTCCCTATCATCATCATCATCATCATCATCATTATTATTATTATTATTATTATTATTATTATTATTATTATTATTATTATTATTATTTTTTATTCATGTATGTGTTTTCAATTTATGAAGGTTGTCTTCTTACAAGTATTTTACAGCTCTTGAAGGCATATCTCGCATCCCAATCTCCGTACCCCTCTACCTTTCCAGTCACTCTCTAGACCTCTTCTTTGCATATCCTTGAAAACCTGATTCTACCATTCCTCTATGGGCATCTCTCTTTATCTTTTATTTAATGGAAAACACTAACAAACCTTTCTGGGGCATCTTTTACAATTGAGCCTTTTCACATGACCAAACCATTTCAGCCTTTGAATTTCTATTTCTTCTATAATTTATTTTTGTACCTACATTTGCTTAATAATTTCTTCATTTCTAATGTGTTGCATCTTAGATACTCAACTCTTCTCAAAACATCCATTTGTTGGCTAAGATGGCAAAATAATATTTACTTTTTCATGACATGAGACCCAAAAACATATAAGTCACTGTTTGTTAACGTTTAGAAGTAGGCAAAAGGTGCATTTTTCTTGTAGTTTATGAAAAAACAATAGTGGCAAATTGCAATAAGACAAAATCCACAGAGTAATTTTTAATGATATTTTGATGCTTAAAATTGCTGTCATGAAAAAATTTCAAAAAGTGACAAACATTTTGCCATCTTCGCACAGCATTAATTTACCATTTTCACTTTTACTTAATTCCCATATTTCTGAGTCATATAGTACTAAACTTTGTATGATGGAGTCAAAAAGTCTTCTTAGTAGACATGGATTCTATTTCTTTCCCCCCAGAGTAGTGAGTTTATACAATGATGATAAGCAATTAGAAAATTAATCTTCAAAACAATATATTTTCTGGGATTTCCTTCATTGCTCATAATTCCTAACAAATATTTTAATTCACAACATGCTTCTATCTTATCTCAATTTATTGGTTTAGGATTACTAGGGAGAGGAATTTTAGGTCAAGAAATTTCACTTAGATATGCTCTGAAGCAACAGACAAAATATGCAAAATCATAGAAATCAGCTACCTAATGATTAATTTTCTTCTCTTTTAGTATGTTTCCACAATCTCTCACATCACATACTCCATGTCAAACTCAACACTGGACACAATCACTTGATCGTTAGCAAATAATAATGAAGACAATCTTCATGAATGTATATTCCCATATATTGACACATATTTTGCCATGCTTAAAGACTTTCATGCAGATAAATCTTAAACAATGCAGAGATAAACAACACCCATGTCTCAGACCCCTTGTTTGTCCAAATGACTGCAAAATTTCATTACCCACTTTTATTATCGTTTCTTGAATAGCATACTAATCTTTTACGGCATTTACACATGTGGTGCTGATACCAGCCTTTTCCAAAATTTGGAAAAGTTTACCTAATGGTTCTAAAAGATTTTTGAAGTCAATAAATACAAGATAAGTCTCTATTTCTTGCTAATTTCTTTCCTAGAACTCATTTTTTTGTAACGATGTTTTCGATACAACTACCAGCAGTTAACTCTCTTCCTCTTTTGAATTCAACTCTTTCAATTCTCTAATACAGTTTTCCTGTATATGAAGATACATTTATTTTCCAACAATTTTTACACAGTCTTCGTGCTTTTTTTTTTTCTTCTTCTGAATTGATGTTATATAAGCTTGCTTCCATACCCTGGGCAACCTTTTCGTTTTCAAACACATAGAAATATAACAAATAATTTTTAATAATACAATGGTTGGAGCATTCTTAAATCGTTCTACAGGAATACCTCCAGGACTAGGAGATTTACCATTTTTCATCTTTTTGATGGAGTTCTTTATCTTGTTTAAACTTATTTATTTCTTGCCATGGGCAGGATTTATATCCAGTTTTCTGTTAATTCCTTCTAGTGCTTCCTTAAATACATGTTTATTCTCTTCAAACATATCGGAATAAGATTTAATCCATTCATTAATTTTTAAAATTTGTATATTAATTTGTGTTTTATTATCTTGTCTTAAGCTTTTTATAAGTTTTCATGATTCTTTACTCTGTGTCTCACCTGCGGTCTCTTCCAATCTATCCTTTTTTTATTCCACCATTAATCTTTTGATTTCTTTACCAGTTTATTGACCTCTATTCGAACTTGCACATTCTTTCCTGTTATCCAGATTTTGTGTCACCAGCCACTTTTCATACCATCATCTTTTCTCCTTTATCTTATTTTCTACTTCATAATTACACTAATATTACGTAGGTTTTTCATTATTCTCCTCACTTAAAGCTTCAAAAGCTTCTTCACTTACTGCTGCTTTATGTTTTCCAAATTGGTTGATCAATCAGGTTGTAATATTTTTATCACATTATTTTCTCTAAATAAAAATTCGGTTTGTGTAATGCATGTTTTTTATAAATAATTTTGAAAATCTTTTACTTTCTTGCAAGCTGCTAGAATAAACTACACAAATTTTTAGACAAAAAAATTCTTAATGCCAGGCCCTGGACATCAAAAGGTAGATAAAGGTAGCACCTATATGTAGTACATTACTTCCTTTAACACTTTGTGCAGTCAGAATTCATGTTTGGTAGGACAATTATTCCCAAAAATAATAGTTTACAACAAAAACGCTAGCAGTTAAACTGTAAACAGAATTTCCACCAAAACTGCTAAGCCCCGGTTGATTTAACTGATATCTTGGCACATTGAATTCGAAGTGAATATTTTAATTTTTGGGGGTACTTTATAAGAAGCATCAACATTTTTCAATTTTTTTTAAAAAATTTTTTCTAATTTTTTTCTCTGATAGAGCAAGACACAGAAATGACGTATTGTCAGGTCAGGAGGCATTTTCGTTGAACTTCCTGAATTTTCAAAAATGGTAGTTCAAAATTTTCTCGTCTCCCTAAAACTACAATAATGAAGATAATGAATTTTTTTCCTTAATGAAATCTGTTCATCAAAAACTGATTTTGAAATAATGTCGTGTACAATTTTTCAAAAATGAGTAGTTTTCGCATGTGTAATGGTAAATGCACCTACGTACATGTGAAGTATGCATTGCTTAAGAAGAGCAATGAATATTTCTTTCAAACTGTACGTGAAAGAAATATTACCCTTCATGCTTAAATTAGGGTCGCGTCGGGAGCAGGCGCCCTGGCTACGGTCAAGGGTGATTAGGTTCCCCGAACCGCTGTCAACGCTAACACGATCCAGGCGTGGAAACAGGGACGTTTGGGAACTAGAGAGTTTTCAAACGGGCAAAAGTCCTCTGACAGTTATGTCGATTTATGGCGTCCAGGGCATGCCGAGTTCTGGCGGGGGCGGCGGCGTAATGGCCTCGTTAAACTCCCTGTTTCCCATATAAGGATCCTCTAGCGTTGAGATGCGAGAGACAGCCTAGAGACTTTGCTGGGTGCACTTCACGCTGCTCTGCAGCTCTCTATTTTTCTTCAATTAAACTTTCATACTTCATCGGACTTGGTCTCTGTACTTGAAACCTCGCTCACCACCACACTCCTCCAGGGAACTTAGCTTCCCTGCGAACCCAACTTTTTTCGCATCCTGTACTGGAAGCAATTGTAATTGCCTGCAATCGCTGCTAGTAGCACTACACCTGCAGCGAAAGGCATTACATGGTGGCAGCGGCTTGGATTAAGGAGCACAGCGAATTCAAGTACTTTCTGCTGACGGCCGGGCTGGAGAGACTTCGTGCCTGTACCGAGGTGGGCCGGAGCCTTTCTCGAGGGAACAACGCTCCAGAGGAATCCACAAGGCGCCGTGGTACCCGTTCACCGCCTGCAGAAGCCGAGTCCGTGGTTTGGAGGCCAGCATCAGCAGCCGCTGACGAGTCCGAGGGACGTCTTCGGTGATTAGCCGTTGGCAGCCTGCGCCGCGAGAGGGTCCTCTACCCTGAGGGGAGCTGCGAAGCCATCACTGGAGGCCCGAACTGCGCATCTTCAAGCCACCCTACATCTTTTTCTTGGTAAGAGGTTAATCCAGCCATGGCAGACAATGATATTGGCGATAATGAGGAAAATTATATATCAGTTATACAGGCAGTAAAATTAATATCGCGTAACTTTGATGGAAATCCCCGACATCTTAGAGAATTTATAGGAGTTGAGGCAGCAACGGAAGTAGTACACCCCAATAAACGATCATTGCTTTTGAAATTCATTGAATCAAAAATTACTGGCAATGCTAAAGATAGGTTATTAGCACGAACACAACGCGAAACTTGGGAACAGGTTAGAGCGATATTAGAGGAAAACTTCTCTGTACGGCGTACGTTAGAATATTACGCGGGCGTATTATTCACGTCGAAGCAGGGATCAAATGAAACAGTAGCACAATGGGGTTCGCGAGTAGATAGTATGGCTATAGATCTGAGAAGGGAAGTAAAAGGCAGGTTGGAAAAATTAGAACAGAAAGATAATGCGCGTTACGTAGAAGGAGGTCTGCAGTTAATAGGAGAATTCTTAAAGGGAACGTTTATTACGGGACTGAAAGATGAAAGGATAAGGTATATTGTTAAAGCTAAAGGAGAAGAGGAATCTTTAGCACAAATAGTTGAAACCGCTTTACAAGAAGAAAGCGAAGTGAAATCGCAAAGGTATAAGAATAATCAGGGGCAATGGAATTCGCGATACGAGAATACGCGATATGATTCTAGGAGGCAACAAAGTACGCATATTAAAAGTGAAGTTAATGTTACTGCTGTAAATACTGTGAAATGTTATAAATGTCAGGAACTGGGTCATATATCTAGGGTTTGCAATAATGAACCGAAATGCGCCAAATGTGGTAGGCGAAATCATGAAACTAGGAATTGCAAACAGGGAAACAGGCAGTAGAGTTGCTTGAGCAGCCGCAAGTAACTACAAAATGGCTGCGTAGGTGATATGGAAACTGGGGGAAATCACAGCAGTGAAAGAGATTCGCGTGATATAGATACTGTAAGGAATAGCAGTTGTGATAGAGATTCACGTGATATAGTTAGTGATGAACCCTGGATGCGGCAAGGAGTCGCAGGAGGTTAACTGCGTAAAACAAGGGGACGCCTTTGATAAAACCAGTTACATGAAAAGTGATTTGGGACCATACGAGGTATATGTATTGTGTCCGGAAATTAAGGGAGGCTTAGGAATAGCCTTGATTGATACAGGGGCCCAGGTATCATTGGTAAGGGAATCCTCATTAGTCAAAAACATTGCCCAAAGCGATGATGTAATTGAGATTCAAGGTATTAGTGGAAAAAATATCAAGGTAAAAGGTATGGTAAATTTAACTCTGAATAATTGCAGTGAGTCCATAGAATCCAAATATTATGTTGTAAATAAATTGCCTAGAAATATTGATGTTATATTAGGACAAGATTGGCTTTTAAAGAATAATTATGTGTTTACTAAAAATATTGCAATACCACCTTTCAGTGAGTCAGTAGTTCTATTCCCGACCACAGAAAAAGGAGTGAGATATGTAGAGCAACAATTATTGCAGCCAGGAATAGTCTGTGCGGCAACTTTAACGAATTGTGATAAAACGTTTCCGTGTCTTATTGTAAATATCACGCCCGAAACGTTAGTTGTACGAGAAACACCAATATTAAAGAAACCTCCGACTCAGTTAAATAATGCTACTGATAGGACGAATGAAGACGCGTTCACGAAGCGGAGAATAAAATTATTATATGATAACTTGAGATTGCATCATATAGAGGAAGGAGCTAAAGATATTAGAGATATATGTAGTGAATTTGTAGACGTTTTCAAATTACCAGGAGGCAAACTGACTAGTACGACAGCGGCAAAACATTACACCCTCTATTCCTAAAGGTAGACCAATTACTTTAAAGAATTATAGGTTACCTCAAGCTCATCAGGAGGAAATTCAGAGGCAAATAGAACAAATGCTAAATGACGGAATAATTACTCATAGTAAGAGCGAATGGAATTTTCCTTTGCTTGTAGTTCCGAAAAAGATCGATGCGACTGGCAAAAAGAAATGGTGAATTTGCGTGGATTTTAGAATTTGCGTGGATTTTAGACGACTTAATGACGTAACAGTAGGAGATAGCTATTCTCTTCCAAATGTTCAGGATATTTTGGATAAAATAGGAAGATCGCGTTACTTTTCTGCTCTCGATTGTGCCAGTGGGTATTTACAAGTGCCAATCGAACCAGAGGATCAATGCAAAACTGCATTTAGTACGGCTAGCGGCCATTATGAATACACGCGTATGCCTTTTGGTCTAAAATCAGCTCCTGCTACGTTTCAACGCATGATGAACTCTATTCTGCACGAGTCAATTGGTGACAGATGCTTTTGCTACATGGACGATGTGTTGATAATGGGAGAAACATTAGCCGAGCATAACAAAAAGCTAAGGGAAGTACTCGGGCAACTCAGAAAACATAATATCAAAATTGAACCCGACAAATGTGAATTTTTGAATGTAGAATTAAACTACTTAGGACATGTGGTGACAACAAAAGGAGTAAAACCTGATCCGCGAAAAGTTCAATCAGTTACAGAATTTCCCAGACCAGGAAATCCGAAGGACATAAAGTCATTTTTAGGTTTAGCAGGTTATTACAGAAAGTTTATCGATGGGTTTAGTACAATACCAAGACCTTTGACAGAGTTAATAAAGAAGGATGTCGAGTGGCAGTGGACAGAAAAGGAACAGAACAGTTTTGATTTACTGAGACAAAAGTTAACTGAAGCACCCCTTTTACAATATCCCAACTTTACCAAGCCTTTCATATTGACGACTGACGCTAGTGGATATGCAATTGGAGCAATACTTTCACAAGGAAAATTAGGTGAGGATAAGCCAATAGGTTACGCCAGTAGAACCCTGAACAAGGCGGAAATTAATTACAGTACTGTGGAAAAAGAGTGTTTGTCAATCGTCTGGGCTTGTAAACACTTTCGACCTTATTTACTAGGTAGAAAATTTACAGTCGTTACGGATCACAAAGGATTAATATGGATCTTTAATGTGAAAGATCCGAGTTCAAGATTATTGAGATGGACATTATTGCTAGAAGAATACGATTATGAAATTAAATACAGAGCAGGGATTAAAAATTGTAATGCTGATTGTTTAAGTAGATATCCTGTAGAATGTATGCAATTTAATGTAGAGCAAATAAGCAATGAGAGGAAATTAGCAATTATTAAAGAAATGCATAATTGCCCGGTAGGTGGTCACCAGGGAATTCAAAGAACTACAGAAAGGATAAAATTATATACAAGTTGGATGGGAATGGAGAAGGACGTAGCCGATTATATTAGGAATTGCAAGGTGTGTCAAATGAATAAAGACCCCCATCACAAAGTAAAACAGCAATTAGAAGTCACTGATACTCAGGACGAACCGTTTTGTAAACTTTATCTCAATGTGGTAGGTCCCCTTCCAGTTACGGAAGACAATTTTAGATATATTTTAACTTGCCAAGACAATTTAAGTAAATATGTTATCGCTATTCCTATTAAGAATCAAACTGTGGAAGAAATAACAGATGCGTTTGTGAACAAGGTAATATTAATATACGGTATTCCAAACTCATAGTCACTGATCAAGGGAGTAATTTTATGTCTGATGTATTTAAAAGAATATGCAAGTTGTTTAAGATTGAAAAAATCAATACCGCAACGTATCATCCGGAGAGTAATGGAGCATTAGAACGGACTCATAAAACGCTTGTAACGTACTTACGTTGTTTTTGTGATCCAAAGTCTTTTAATTGGAATACGTGGTTACCGTTTGCGTGTTTTTCTTACAATACTACTCCGCATAGTATCACTAAGTTCACACCCTATGAAATATTATACGGTAGGAGATGTAATATTCCAGGGATTTTACAATGTACTCCGCAACCGTTGTACAATTATGATGACATAATACAGAATGTTAAGTTTAAAATGCAGAATTGTCATAAAATTGCTAAGGAAAGATTGATACAATTCAAGGAAAATCAAAGAGAGAAAACAAAAGCCAATCCTGTAAAGTTTAAGGTAAATGATTTAGTATTATTAAGAATTGAAGCTAGGCATAAGTTAGAACCATTATGGAAAGGTCCATATGAAGTAAAGATGATGAAGGAACCTAATGCAATTATTCAAGAGGTGGGTAAACGTAAGCATCAGGAAGTACATACCAACAGACTGAAACCATACTTTTCTTCCGTTTCAAGGAACGAAACGAAGCATGAGGGCACTTAGGATTTGGGTAATATTAACGGCGTTATTATGGTGGTGGGAAATGGCAAATGGACAGGAAGTGAAGCAGCTACAATCGCAAACCGGGATTTATTTTGATGAAGCTGGAACTATCTCTTTTTACCCAATGCAATGGAAAGTAGTAAGCTATATAAATTTAGAACCAATTAAGGAGCTTTGGAAGAGTACGAAAGAACATCACAGAAAGGTAGCAGAATATTGTAATAAAGTATCGGAAGCAAATTGGTATCATCTGACAGACTGTGGAGCTTTTCAGCAATACATGAGATCTAAAACGTATTATATTGATAATTTGAGAGATTTAGTAAACGAATATATGGTAGATTCAAAGAATGTCGAATCTTTCAATAAAAGAGCGGTAAGAACAAAAAGAGGAGTATTAAATTTGGTGGGAGAAGTAGCTAAGGTACTTTTTGGAACTCTAACACAATCGGATGCAGAGGAATATAATAAACATATTTCAGAATTAGAAAAAGAGCAAAGCGAATTTTTACACATTTCCAAAGATCAAATGACAGTAATAAAATCGACATTAAGTTCTGTTAACTTAACAATTCAAAGAGTAAATCAAAATGAGAAAACATTAAAACAAAATTTGAATAAATTAGCTAATTATACTGATAAAGTTAATGCATTAGAAGTGGAGATAGAAAACATCAGTCAGATCAATGAGCAAATAAGAATATTGCAAAGAGGTATCAAGGAATGTCAGCATTCGTTTGAAATTTTGCTAGATGCTTTTGTCCATGCAGAGCAGGGAACGCTGCAGCCACAACTCATTACTACTGCTAAGATCAAAAAGGTAATGGAGAGCCAGGCACTGCCAAATGGTTTGGATTATCCTCCTTTTCCCCTTCCTGAACTCCAAAAGATAATGATTCCCCATGTGTACGCTTTAAAGCAATATTTGGTGTATGTATTAGAAATTCCTCTTCTCTCCCCCAATATCTATCATCTCTATAAGATCCTACCTTTTCTCGTGTCCAAAGGAACTAACACATATGTATTTTTAAGTTCAAGCAAAGAGTTTATTTTTAGTGATTCCATGAGGCAACATTATGGTAAAATGTCAAATGATGAGTTGTCAAAATGTTTTCAAACTAGTATGTTAAACTATGTAAGAAAGAAACTATGTATGTAAGAAAGAAACTATGATGTAAGAAAGAAACTATGATGTAAGAAAGAAACTATGATGTAAGAAAGAAACTATGATATAAGAAAGAACTATGATGTAAGAAAGGAACTATGTATGTAAGAAAGAAACTATGATGTAAGGAAGAAACTATGTATGTAAGAAAGAAACTATGTATGTAAGAAAGAAACTATATATGTAAGGAAGAAACTATATATGTAAGGAAGAAACTATATATGTAAGGAAGAAACTATATATGTAAGGAAGAAACTATATATGTAAGGAAGAAACTATATATGTAAGGAAGAAACTATATATGTAAGGAAGAAACTATATATGTAAGGACGAAACTATATATGTAAGGACGAAACTATATATGTAAGGACGAAACTATATATGTAAGGACGAAACTATATACGTAAGGACGAAACTATATACGTAAGGAAGAAACTATATATGTAAGGACGAATCTATGTATGTAAAAAAGTGTTAAAGTTGATGAGGTAGAGAAATTAATTGAACAACAAGAAAGAAATAATTATTCTTAGTGGTACGCTCATGTAATAACATGTAGTTCAGTTTTTGGCATATTAATTGTAATATTTTCATGTTGTTTTATGTTTTGATGTGTTAAAATATGTAGAAATTGTACTTATTGGTTATGGGACAGATGTTCGCCAAAGAATTAATGGAAAGAAACAAGAGAAAGATTCTTATTAATTATTCAGGAGCAGGGAGAATTGTGTTATAAAACAACTGGTACTCGTGACGAGCAGTCTTCCACTGCAGAAATAAATTCCACAATATCTCCTGCTCACTCATCAAAATTTATCAGTATAACTGAAGTTGATGGCGAGAAACAACATCTATCCATATCCACACGTATGAGAAGCTCAAGTAAAGCTTTTCGTTAGAAAAGTTTTCATCTGTTGATCAAAACTTTTTCTAAGGGGGGAGGTGTAATGGTAAATGCACCTACGTACATGTGAAGTACGCATTGCTTAAGAAGAGCAATGAATATTTCTTTCAAACTGTACGTGAAAGAAATATTACCCTTCATGCTTAAATTAGGGTCGCGTCGGGAGCAGGCGCCCTGGCTACGGTCAAGGGTGATTAGGTTCCCCGAACCGCTGTCAACGCTAACACGATCCAGGCGTGGAAACAGGGACGTTTGGGAACTAGAGAGTTTTCAAACGGGCAAAAGTCCTCTGACAGTTATGTCGATTTATGGCGTCCAGGGCATGCCGAGTTCTGGCGGGGGCGGCGGCGTAATGGCCTCGTTAAACTCCCTGTTTCCCATATAAGGATCCTCTAGCGTTGAGATGCGAGAGACAGCCTAGAGACTTTGCTGGGTGCACTTGATGCTGCTCTGCAGCTCTCTATTTTTCTTCAATTAAACTTTCATACTTCATCAGACTTGGTCTCTGTACTTGAAACCTCGCTCACCACCACGCTCCTCCAGGGAACTTAGCTTCCCTCCGAACCCAACTTTTTTTGCATCCTGTACTGGAAGCAATTGTAATTGCCTGCAATCGCTGCTAGTAGCACTACACCTGCAGCGAAAGGCATTACACATGAAAGAGACAAATTTTAAACAATTACTTTCTCAAAACCAGCTCCAAATTTTAAAAAAAATATTTTCCTTGTACATAGCAAAGAACAGTAAAGAAAAAATTGGCTGGTCCCATTTTCAGTGAACTCTGTATTTTCGAAAAATGCAAAAAATTAACATTACATAAATGTAAAAAGTTAGTTCTTTAAAAAAGGTCATATAAATTTTTTTATTGTAGATTTGAATTTCCCACACGTCTTTTGCTAGAATCTTTCAGGAGTTATCAGTCTGCAATGCAATGGAAATGCAGCGACATGCAGTTTGAAATTTTCAGGAAAACTTCTCAATGATGTGTGGTTTTTCTGGGTGGCGTTGTGGATTGTCGAATTTGTGTTGATGTATTAGCTTATGTTTTCGCTCCTTATGAGCATCAATAGGTATTGTTCCTCAGAATGGAGGAACTGAGGAACAGAATTGAGGAATAATAATGTAACATAATTGTTACTAAGGAGAGAAAGTACGTGCATCAGTAGTTTGCATGTTATTAAGCGATATTAATGTGGAATCATAACTCCACCTCGAGCTAGTATACCATTAGTTACAACTGACCAGAATGAAGCATAGTAAAACATCAATAGTTGTTAAAAATCTAGAATCGATCTACGTTTGCTGAAAACATTAATGAGATATCTACTCTTTCCATGCATTTGTTTTACATCAAAACAGTTAAAAACTGTGTGTGATGTACTATGGGGAGAAGAGTATTCTCTTCTGACTCAATTGCAACACATGCTATTTCCATTTTAAATTTTGATCAATATGGACTCCTAAATATTTGTAAACTCCAACTTCCAATATACTTGGAAAATCAAGTCTAAATTACCAGTTTGATTTATGAAGCTTCATATCACATGTCTCTGGCATACTGTACAGGTCACTATCAAATGTTATAGATACAGTCTTTCCTATATTTAAGCTCGGAAAATTATGACAGCCATTTCACATAAATGACAACTTATCTCCCAAATCACTTATCACATGGATTCACCCTTAATAATTACTGTCAAAAAAAATCTTATCACCTACAGGCAAAGTTTTTAAAATGACGTTTATATACAATATAAATAAAAGTTCAAGAATTGTTCCTTAAGATACACAGCATTTCAATGTCAACTCATTACTATACTGGTCATTTTTTTTCATTGTGATCTATTTGAGAAATAGCTTTTGATTACTTTGTAAACAAATGTTTGTTTACAAATTTACTAATTTTATCTGTAATATAAACAATAACATCTGTAGAACTTTTGCGTTCTTGAAACCCAACTTATGCGCATTAATGTAGTTGTATTTGTCTATAAAATTTTTAAATTTGTTTTTCAAGTTTTTTTAAAAACATTTTTGCAAAATTTGAGTTCAATAAGATTGGTCTGTAATTTATGGCATTATTATAGTTACTTTTAAGCACAGGTGTCACTTCAGCTTTTTTTAACAAAATGATTTAAAAAATTTCCAGTTTCTATAATTAAGTTAAACACACGTTACTGGTTTAGATACATTTTGCAACACATTTAACAACTTCTGTAGGAATATCATCTATTCCATCTGATTTTTTAGTATTTACAATGTCTATAATTTTTTCAACATAGTGGTTATTAGTAAGGAACAAATATATAGAATCCACGATGCAATCATACTACTATTTTACTACTTAATATATCCTGATTAAAAGCATGTGATTATATTTGATTAAAAGTACGTGTTTCTTTTCAGGGAAAAAAGAGAGAAATAGAGAGTGCATATCTAAATCATGTTAGTATTAACTGACCTACCTTAACAGATCAAAATATTAGTGATTACACATACAGAATAGAATGCTAATAATAAAAATGAAATCTAAATAAAACTGATGAATAAACGGTGAAATGTTCACGTTAATTTGTAAAGTTTGTAGATTTTGTAAAGTTGTTAAGTTCAGTAATGTTAAGTTACTGTATTCTGCCACCAAGTTCTCAAACAATTGCAGAATTATTAATAAATCTAATAAGCAATCTCAGACCCAGTATGGTAGATCTTACCTATAATAGAGAGGCTGTTTAGTCGGAATTCATAAACTACTTCCACAGAGCATTCCTCTTCCCAGTTACCAGGTACTCTAGTTTTTGTAAGAGCTATAAATTTCTCATAAGGACACACTTTTCTGCACCCAGTCAGTGTCAACACACTTGGATCAGCAGATGAATTCCGATATGAAATCTGAAAGTAAAAAATTTAGAATTGAAGATTTTTATTAAGAATTAATCTCTTGCGATTGTCTGACTTCCTTCTGGCTATGCAACTGACAAAAAGTGATTTTAAACCACCAATAGGTATTTCGATTTTTTATTTTAAAAAAGTTAAAATAAAAATAAAATAAAAAAAAAAACTTTAATTGATCTTTTAGCACAACACATTTCCTCACAGTTCGTGTATAAAATTGTCAGCAAAAACAATAGATAATTACAGGAGAAAACATTTTTTCATCACCAAATCTCCATCAATTAACCCAAGCTATGAATTACAAATTCAGAATCTGCTATTGTAACAAATATTAAAAATTCAGAATTGCTAGTTTCTTCCAACTTTTGAAATAGTATCTACTCATTTGTCCATTTTTAAAAGAATTTTGAATCCTCATTCTTTTCTTGAATGTTTTATACCATACAAAACAACACCAATGCCAGTCCAGATGGCCGAGATCGCTAAGGCAATAATGCCATAGCGATCTCGGACTGAAGGATCGTGGGTTCGAGTCCCGCTTCAGGCATGGTTGTATTGTGCTCGTCCTTTCACACCCCTATCGTCATCATATCGTGTCATCCTCATAGTTACCACACCATTACATGTAATAGTGGTTGCTGATGACCTAGCAGTTGATGCGACTTCAATTAAAAAAAAAAAAAAAGCAAACATTTTTTAAAATTTTCATATTAATATTACATTGGAGGAAGCAAATGAATACAAAGCAAGCAGATTTGGGTAGATCAACTTTTGCTGCTACCATAATAAGAAAATAAAAATATTCCTTTTTTTTAAAAAATTGAGTTCAGTGGATTCTTTTAAGAATGTTCTCCATTACCACATTGTCCCACATATGTGTAAGTAATTTTTAAATCCTGGTCCCAATTCCATTAAATAACTAGATTTCACACATTTAAAAAAATCCCATTTTGCTAGTTAAAAATTTGTCAGTAACAATTTTTTTCTCTTTCATCCCTCTTCTTTTCATGAACTTTTTTTAGTTTTTGTGTGTTATTTGAGTGTAATATTATTTTCATTTGAAATATTATTCACAATCAAATCAGTTCATCTTTTGTGTATTGTGTTATTTGCATGTAAATTAATTTTTATTTCCCGTTATAATGTTCCAATGATGGAAATTTGAAAAGTACAAATTGAGAATTTTTTTATAACACATTCTTTTCTGCTTACTACTTTCAAAATATATAGTCCCTTGAAGGACATGCTAAAAAGATTTCATTGTATCAAAAATCTATGATACTGCATCGAGAAGTAAGCAATTATATTCATGTAGATATTCCTAGAACTATTGCATTCTGCATATTTTTTCATATGTTTCTTCTTGTGTTGTCAACCTTATGCATAAAAGCACACCTTACAGTAGTAGGAGAATCAAGTTTTAGATGAAGTTGAACTGTATGACATTTATACAACTCATTTAAACGGCCATTTTGGAAATCCAAATTGTCTTCTGTCCAAAAATTGTGAAAAAGTCATAATAAATATTGCTCTTGCCACTATAAAAACACCGAAAATGATTCATAATCACACTTGTGAACTCAGTGAAGTTGCACCACTATCAAAATAAATGGTAATGTCCAGTGATTTACCAATTTTAAACTCTTTGCCAACTACAGAAATAACATTTAATTTCAATACTTTCAGAATAAATGTAACCTCTTTTGCAGATCTAAGAATGGAGACAAAACCACTTATCTTTCAAGTGGAGTTGTACCTCTATTAAAATAAAGTCTCCTAAAAACTTGGAGCATGAAAATATTAGAAGTGGCAATGCATACACAGGTCATTAAACATGTCATGCTGCAAACACAAATTCTTATATGCAAGAGACTTTGGGGCAAAGGTTAAAATTGTAATTTTCCACAACATTTCTCAATCACCCATTGTTCTATTCTAATTTTGAAATTTCTCTGTGTTCTGAGTCGGACATGACTATGGAAGTTTTGTCAGTATATTTCTAAATGATTTTCAAATAGCCCAGAAATGCAACAGTCATTTCATATGCACGATAATTTAGTGTTTCTCACAAACAGCTGAAATATAAAGAACTAATGGAACTGAATATACATACCACTACATTATATTCTTCATCTGCATTCTTCCATAGTTCCATGAGAATCATTGCAGTGTAGGGAGGAGAATGTGCATCGAATACTCCCAAAGTCATCAATAAATTAGCAACTGTAGAATCATGTGCTGAATACATATACATCTTCTTTCCAATTCCTGATCCTTCGTAGATCGCTTTCTCCATATTTGATATGAGCTCTTTCAACAAAGGACCTGGGAAAATGTGGTTACTTAGAACAAACAGAAATACTAGTTTCTTTCATCAGCATTTTATTACCATTTTTATTATATACAGTGGGACGTCTATTACCTGAACATCAACCATCCAAAACTTCAAATATCTGAACTCGTATTTGCTCTGAATAATTATTTTTTTAATTAGGTACTGTATACTATATACGTATTAAGTTTCTTTTGTAATACTGAATATTGAAAATAACCCCCAATATGATTGCCAGTGATAAAATATTAACAAGAGACTGTACTATAGTAAATTATCCGACTTCAGTGAACATTGTTTAATCCTACAATAAATATTTAAGAACCCAGAATGTTTATTTTTAGCAGAAAAATGCTTTTCCCCACCTTTAAGGGCAAAGGAACTAAAGGTACATTGTCAAACAACCAATTGTAACCACTGCCATTTAGTGCAACTGAAGCCTACGTAGATAAGCAGTACACTCATTTTACTGAATAACCAAGAACTGTTTCATTTTCAGTTTAAAGGATTTTTGTTCAAATGGTGGATTCTCTAGTGGCTGGATTGTGTTTTGTGAACTTAGTGTACATATAGGTATGGCATCTTCTAATTCACAATGAAAACAATGTGTTGACTATAGAAATAAAATTTAAAATCCTAAATCAATTAGAAAAAGGAGAAAGTGTGTCTTGCATGGCACATAAATACAGCATATGTAAATCCACCATCTTTGATACAAAAGTAAATAAAGACAGCATTTTACAATTTGCAGCGAAGCTAGACTGATGATTGTTCGAAGAATAGAAACGCTAAAAGATTCTATTCTTAACAGGCTGTTTACACATGGTTTGTACACAGACTCAGAAAAGGAGATCCAATATTGTCCATTGTTATGTAAAAAGGCATTAGAGCTTAATTGAAAATTAGGTGGCTCCTCAGATTTTCCTAGATGCTGGTGTACCCTATCAACTCCCATTGTATCATTATATGATTTTACAGCTGCTGGCTTCTTTATCTGCTTGCCTCCCTTGTGCACCATTTTCAATTTAAATTGTGGATAGTGCTCAACAAAGTGACACTCTGATCTTCGCACCTCATTACCTTTACTTTACCCCACTGATAAACAATAATTTTCCTTTCTTACGGTTCTTACTGCAAAATCCTGAAGGCATCTTTTGTAGAAGTTCACACTGTGTCATAAACATCAGTTCTTGGAAGAACAAAGTTTGCTACCTCCAAGAAAGTGCAAAAATTGTCAATTGTTAGGCAGTAATCTCTATTGAAAAGAGGTTTGATGAGACTCAATACTATTTGAGATGAACTGAGGAAGTCAAATCGTGTACCTTTACTTGAATATGTAGGGATACACAGAAAGAATAGTAGGATTTACACAGACCGGCATATTGTAAGTAGTACAATCATTTAATTGAAAATACGTTGAGAACACAGGTAAAAGTATACCATTTAGTCATTTTTGAAAATAATCACTGTTTCTTGAATATTATGCCGGGAAACTGACCATTACATTGTACACATTCCTGCAAGCAGCGAATCAAAGCTTGTATCACATGATGTACCATGTTCTAGGGGATTTGACACAGCAAGGCTTTCTCGTATCTGGCGCTTAAGATCCGTCAATGTGCGAGTGTGTGTAGTGTTGGCGGGCCTTTTTAGATATCCCTATAAGAAATTCGGGGTAGTCAAATCTGCATTACATTAAACATTCATCAAATGGAGTTCATGGTGAATGTGAAGGGATGTAGAAGCACAGACGCAACAGAGAGTGGAGAGTCATACGTGGGAAAGATGAGTAGCAAGGATGGAGAGTGAGGACAGACAAAGCTTAGTTCATATTCATTTAACACTTACAATAAAAATAATTCTTAGCCAAACTGGACAAGTATCAACTGCATGGAAAACTGCAACTGTTTCCATGCCAATATTTAAAAACGGGATAAAATTCTAGCATAAAATACAGAGACCCTTAGTTTGATTAGTATTATAGAAAAGGCGATGGAAAGAATTATAGTTTTGAAAATTTGTAATGATGCTCCACAAAATGTCCTACTTTCCAAACAACACAGACGCTTTAGATGGTAGGAAACCAATAAATGTAATCATATGGACCATGCTACATTTGATGGAGTATCCCATGTAGGAAATTTGAAAAATGGGATGTAGGAGGATAGCTCCTTGTTTGGATTCGAGAATAGCTAACAAGAACATTCCAGTTCAAACTAGAGAAAACCTTTCATCCTCAAGGCAAAGAAGTTCAGTAGTGAGGATTGACAGTAAGGTCAAGTAATGAAGACTAGTAATGCAGACAATGGGGACAGATAATGAGGTCAGGTAGTAAGGACATTGTGCAAAAAGTCTTGTTTTGCATTATGACATGTTTTTCAGATGTCTTGATGAAAAGTCAAGCATACATAGCTATGCACAAAATTGCACATTTCATTAAACCTCATAAAAAAAATTGTTTTGTTTGAAAAATTTTTTGTATGTCATGTTTCATGGGCAATCAACATAAAAAACAATACATTTGATTTCATATTGATCACCACCCTTGGAAACTCTGATCAATTGAAAAAACTACCTGATTTGAGACGTTGCAACAATGGAGTGAAAGCTTGGAAAGTAAAGCTGTAGGCTGCTAAACCTGCCATTTTCTCAGGAAATACGCTTTGGGTCCACTCTGGGAGAGTCAAGTTGTAAAGATCCTGAAACAAATTGAATTACAGTTGAACATATCTTACCCTCCATCAACTACATAAAAACATCTGAAGCATCGAAAATACCTTTCTAGAAAACTATTACACAAAAACCTACATTACTGTGTTGTGTATATTGATTATTGATAGTGGTGATAATTGTATTAATGAGGTTTCACGTTATGATGTTTCAATGTTATAAATTATCATAAGAAATATTAACAAATATACACAAATTTTGGACATTGAAAATGCCTAATAATTCAGCAACACAGAGTTGAAAATGGGAAATTTTATTCAGAATGGTATGTCAAAACACTATGACAACAAAATTGATAGTCCAACAAGTCTGACACATCAACATTGCACAACAAAAGTAAAACATCTCCAAATTGATCATTTTGCAGGATAATTGTAATACACCCCCTCTACTTGGGTAAAAATGGAAACTGGGGTGTGGGTTATTATGTTAACAATACTATAAAATAAAATCTGTAGTTCATTTATTTATTATAAAGCAGCAGCAAAGCTGATTTGCAAACATCTATAAATACACTGTTTACCAATATAAAAAGGTTTTCTACGACTCGGAAGTAAAAATTTCTTTAAACATTGCTAACCCCACTTACTTAGTAGTTTTATTTATCATTAAACAGTAAAAGGGTGGTGTAAGGATTCTGCAGCTCAAGAAAACTTCTACATTTAATGTTTCTTCTCCATACATCATATACAGTTTTTAATGTTTTTTAATGAAATATAAATCATAAATAAATTTGCCTAGAGGAATTTATTTTGTAGCCAAAGAAAACACATTTTGCTCCAAATACCAGCTGTCTACTGAACAACCTTTATGAAATGTCTACTACTCTAAATCTACCGTTTCTAAACATAAGTCTTCACTTAACTAAAAAATTACAATTTTATAAACAAATAACTTGTCTCTTGCATTGATTGCATAGGATCTACCACCAAGGAGTATAGGATATCACAAAGACATAACCCTAGAAAACATTCAATGAAATTTTGAAATACTAAAGTATTCTACTGACAAATTGCTTTTTCAACTAATTGTGACACGAGAAATAATCTAGTTTGAATTAAAGGTAATCTTCTAACTTAGGCATACATTCTTTAACTAAAGACTAGACTTCTCAAAGATGTTAACAGCAAAAATACTACTTCCAATTATTCGAAACTACACAGTTTTATTAAATATTTTCTGAAATTCTTGTTCAAACATATGCAATTGTCATTATCATAAACCTAACCCTTTTAAAGACAATTATCGTGACATTTTTCTTGTACAAGATATTTTTATCCATGAACAGAAAGTAGTTTCTTGAAGCTTAACACTTTTGAGAATTCATCTTCAAAAGTAGTTGCATTTGCATTATGTAACCCTATTCCAAAAGGCTAATAATTGCTCCTTAGAAGAAAAATTACTAGTACACCTGGATTTGGACAATGGCACTGATAAACATAATAGAAGATCCACTTTTCACAAACAAGATTTGTCTACTGAGACTCTGACCAAGTATAAAATTCAGAGAAACAGACATACGTAGAACAGATGTATCTTTCGAATATTATTTGAACTTGTTTAAAAAAAATTGAAATAAGCCCCAATACAATATCTTTAAATATTTGTAAGTAAAGTTTTTGGTAGTTCCCATGATTTCACTCCTGCATTTATGAATACTTACAAATATTTTAAAAAATGGGCCAAAAATGGGTGATCTGTGGCCAATTATCTGTATCCAAGACTTGAATTGTTCCCAAGACAAATGCAAACATCTGCATGAGCACCATAAAACAATACACTCACACATGATTGAAGATGTCAATTCTTGTCGAAATATTTTTAACATGGATCTAGGAAAGTGATAGTATGTCACCCGCACAATGTTAACCGGTCAGTACAAGTTACGTCTGGTGTAAGTACTAAGAAGAGCATTCATTAATCATACATTGGCTATGCGCAACATTCTAGTACTTTCTTTACCTTCCTCTGCTTTGTCCCACGTTCAATTCCACTTCATCTATTTACATAGAACCTGCTTGGCAAAAATGTTCACTCTAACTTCCATGTACACATTTATACTCTTCTTTATAAATTATTAGTCCACATTTATTAAACCAGTAATACAAGAGGGCACTCAACAAGAATGTCATGCCACCTGAAGTTTTGCTGAAGGAAAACAGGAAAGCTAATGGGATAGACTTACAATTTGAGGCTCAAAATGTATAAGAGGTAATAGTGAAAGCATTAATGACCTCATAACTTACAATGTAACACAAGAGTGAATAAAAATATTGACCTTTCTCTTGAAAGGACTCATTGTAAAGCTCACAATTAACAAGGTAACAAAACTTTTGATCACCAGCATTTCACTTCTTTCATAATTAATAAGAGGAGAATATATGTACAAATGTATGCATAGTTCTCACCTCAACATGAAGAGTGTCATACAAATATTCCAGAGACACCAAATCATGTATTTCAGCACCACTGTGTTTACTTAAATACTCATACAATTGCTTGTTTTTCCGATTCAATTCTTTCATTTCAACAGAATTCATAACAGCCTCAAGAGCCTTGTTGTACCGAGGGCAGAGCTTTTTCCCAGCTAGAATCTACAATAAAGTATTGTACCAATGACAATCAATAAATCTTCAGTAAATGTCACACCATAATTTATGTGAATATTAATACCATGTCATCTATTTCTGGAGTAGTATGAATAGGAATGGGTTGCCATGAAAGTGTTGGATTCCATCTCTGAGAACCTGTTGGTGGGTATAAGCCAGCCAAATTGCTCTCTGCACTCATCAATGTCCTATCCACATCAGTACTTCGGATGTAGATATCGTCCCTTGAATATTCCTCGGGGAGGAAATGGTCATAACGCTCTCTCAACCATTTTCCAAGCTCGAAGTGTTGTTCTTTTCCTCTCTACAAAACAAAAATTTAATCATGAAAACCATAATTAATGAAATTTCAAAATGTAAGTAAGTACTCATTTAGTTTACATTCATGATAAACATTACCCACATTTGTAAGCTGACCCCATCCTACAGGCCAGAAGCTCACATTGCGGTATGGGTCAGTTGGATAGGGAGACACAGGAGTTCTATCACCATGTCTGTACACCTAACATAGAAATTTGTTATGGTAAGTTCAATGTGCAAGGAGCAACAAAAAGACTACAGCAGCCAGTTTAATTATTGATCATTGTATATAGAAACAAAGACGTTTTCAATAATAAACATTGATAATATATAAAAAATGTTCCAGAACAATATATCAAAATAAACTTACCACATTTACTAGAACTAATGTTCCTGACTCATTTTCACAGGACGCTCCATCGATTAAAATACTATATATAAACAATATCTTGAGCAACAAAGCAGGCAGTAGGAATGTCATGTTGCTGTGGTAAAACTGGCGCGCTTTACATGTTTACATACACCTTCTTACCGTGCGCTTAAAGCCCTATCACTCGAAATCAGCTCTGAAATTGCTTACCACAAACTAGTTTTCATATCTTCCCCATATCGCTTCCATATTCAGCAGGTGGCTAGTCAAGCAAACAAAGCTGTGCAAATCAGCTTTTCGCAGACAACCAATCGCATTCATTTCACACAAACACAACACCACACAACACTGGAAACACCTGCTCATAACAGTCCGAGCATCCAAATAGAACTTAACTGAATATTCTTTAAAGAATTAAAATCGGTTCACGGGATTGGTCAATTGTTTCTCTAACCACTTGACCAATCTCGTGCACCGATTTTAATTCTTTATTCTTCAATAGTCGTGATTATACAATGGTGAATAGTCTTAGATGAATGAATTAATTAATTGTGAAGAATGAAGTATGTTGGCATCAATGATAATACGGGAATTTTAAATTGTGTCAAGCATAATGGGGTTCCGTAGGCCAATGGGTTTTTTGATGTTCGCGGTTGCATTCTCATCATCGTAATAGGCAATGTATGAAAATTTCTAAACGAATATTTTATAATACAAAATACTGTTCCTTTTTATCTGGGAACTTAATGTCTTGAACTTTTATTAGATTGACATATTATTTTTATGGTTTAAAAATAAGTTGGCAGAAAAAGTGGCAGAAAAAATGAAGCAGATCTATAGTATATAATTTCAAAGACTGGTATTCTTGAGTTTATGTCATTCAATTGCACAGAATGACCTAAACGCAAGAACCCCAGCATCATGATGGAAATAACTTCGTGATATTTCCACCACGCACAGCCTGTTTGTAATATCAAGAAGCCAAGATATACAGCAAAGCTGTATTATTTTTGTAGAAATACTTCTGGCATTCTCAAACAAACCAATCTTAACAAATTAGGTTGTGTCATATTTCGCTAAGCTTCGTACGTTACAGCATATTTCATTAATCAAAACAATAGTAGACAGAAACACATGTACTGCACGGGACCAGGTGAACCGCCTCAACTTGACTACCTCGTGTCCATGCCCTACTATCAGGATTGTGCAACTGTAACATTATATAATATTTCTTTCACAAGATATTTTGAAAGTTTTTACTTAACATTTATCCTTTTTAATACAACACATTATCTCTTAAATTGAACATCTTCGTTTAACTCTTATTTTATTTTGATATGTTTTGAGTGGGGTTAATCAATCTAGTCCTACCGTAGTTCCATTTGTTCGTTCTTGAGACGACATGGGTGGTTGTTCTTCCCCCAAGGTTTCCTGAAGACAGACACATAGGTTCGTTGCTGATTGTCATTTTGTGTGGAGTTTTCAATGACGTATTGGTGCTGAAATTGGTCATCATTGTGTTTTCCTACAGAAAAATGGTGTACTCTCTTTATTGCGACTGTATGTCCGTTTTCACAGTATGATCGAGGACTTTCCTCTTTGTTTTCACCTTGACCATAACGTTTCAAATCAACAAACCACGCCTTACTTTCTGACCAAGTTCTGGCAATTCTCGAACCCTGTGTCGATGATCATAATTCCTCTTCCGATTAGACCAATATTCCTCATCATTTTTCGAACAGCATTTCGAGGTGGGAAAGAAGGCTCCAAGTACCATGGTGTCATTGATACTCGCGTTCAAATTCTTCTCTCCCCATGAGTAATTACGTAGGTGAATTACCATGGGTTGCTTGATAACTTTTTGGTGCAGCAAACCGATCATCACTCTTTTTCAAACTCTTCTCGGTGATTTTTACCTGCTTCTACTAAACTTTTACTTTGCAGAAATTTGGAACTTGAAATTATGTTGTGAAATCCCATTCTAGAGAAAATTTCGAAAATTAGTATGTTGCCAAAACTTTGCCAAACCTTTGCAAGCACTAGTAAAATGGTTTCAAGACAACAAACTCATCATAAACACCAGCAAGACAGTCTCTCTAAATTTCATGAATCCTCGATCTAAAGAAAAACTCTCACAGCATTTGCTCATAAACAATAACCCTGTAACGATATCTCATGAAACTACCTTCCTCGGTCTAACAATTCAAGAAAACCTAAAATGGAATGCTCACATCTCAAATCTTAACAAGAAGCTCACCAAATCTTGCTATGCCCTGTACACCCTCAGGCCAAGCTCGAACATTGAGACACTTCGAACAACGTATTTTGCAAATGTGCTCTCACACCTAAAATATGGAATTATATTCTTGAATATATGGAACTGCCCCTGAAAGCACTCGCACATTTATTATCCAAAAAAGAATATTGCGAAAAATGACCAGCACTCATAAGATGGAGTCTTGCAAACCCTTGTTTAATAAACTAAAGATTCTCCCTCTACCATGCATGTATATAATTGAAATAGTGGTCTTCACAAAGAAAATTCTCATGGAAAACAAAGATCCTTTTACTTTAAATTCCGATGTACATAAGTACAACACTCGTCAAAAGGATAACTTTCATGTTCTCCACTCTGAAACTACACTTTATCAAAAAAGTACCCTAATAGAGGGCATTACACTTTACAACAAACTAGGCAATGATATTAAACATTTAAAAGTAAATTGAAAGCTTTCCTGCTTAACATGTTCTACAGTGTAAATGAATATTCAAATCACAACAATATTTCCTTTAAAAAATAAAAATAAATAAGAATTTCTTATCTCATTTGACTTTCTGTTTCGTGTCAACTGTTTCGAGCTGAAGCAAAGAAAAAAGAACTGGCATATCGCATCCTGTGACATAGAAGGAGAATGCCTGACAAAAAATCTATTTTTCTCTGGATCCGCTAGACGCATTAGGTGCTGCAGTAGGGCTACGTGTACAAATTGAAAGAAAGAGAAAAGAAAAAACTGGTCAAAACCTGCCTCCTCCTCACCATTTCAAATTTTAAACATAGAATGTACTAATATTGTTAAATTTTTTATAGTTGCTAACAGAATTGATATAATGTATTGTTTTATTTATTATTATTATTATTATTATTATTATTATTATTATTATTATTAAAACTTGACTAATATGTATGCCATGATCACTTTGAACTGCCTCTAGAGTGCCGTGAAGTGCAAATTTCACTATAGATGAGTGATGACCATTGTTTTTTGAAGATTGGCTAACAATGCTATCTCGAGGTAACTTGAATTCAAATCGGTGACTAGTAAATACCATTTTTCTTTCAGCTTGAACAAATCCATTGCTAACTTTTGCCAAGCGTTTATTTTTAATTGTAGAAATTCCGCTTGAATGAGATAGATTTGATCTAATCGCTCTTCAATCGTTGGTAACATTTGGTGTAATCGTTGGTGTAATTTGCTTCACTGAACTTGTATATCCTTGTCTAACTGGTCATCTTAAGTAATATTCGCTGATCTTCTTGAGAAAATGTTTGCTGTTCACTATTATTTACCCCGCACGTGTTTTACCTCGTCTACATAAATGAAGTCTCATCCTTCGTGGGGAAATATAAAGATTTTTAGTCGTAAACTGTGGGGAAATATAAAGATTTTTAGTCGTAAACTGTGGGGAAATATAAAGATTTTTAGTCGTAAAGACGTTTTTTTACGTCAGAAAATTTGAATATTAGCACTTAAGACTTGCTATCTGTCTCCATTATTACTGTACGCCCTGCAGGGGCCAACTCAGTAGAGACCTCTGATCCCTTGCCCCCCCCCCCCCCCCCGCAATGAAATTTGGGAGAGGTATGTTACGCGGGGAAGTCAAAATACTAATATACTACCTTCACTTTTACAATTCAGAGAATTCAAAACTCCACGAAAACTACTCTTATTTCGAAAAAATGTATGACATGATTTAAAGATCTACTATTCAGAAATATATTGCAATGAAAAGCACCGGTATAATATATTTGCTATTACTTATCAGAACACGGAAAACATCTAAAAAATTTCTCACATTTCGAAAAAATGTTTGGGAATAAGATAAAGATCTATCTTATATTCAAGAATATAAGGATTACATGGATTAAAATGTTCCCGCTTCAATATTAAATGTGCAAAATAAATTTGAAAAGAACTTTGACTTTTACAATTTTTAAAATTTCAAACCTCTCAATGAAAATAGAACCTATAAAACTTTACTTTATTTGAGAAAATAATTAAAGAAACAAATTAGTAACCGTTTGAGAGAGAGAATATTCATTACGTGGTTTTTTAAATGCCTTCATTTCAATCACAATTAAAAGTAAACTACTCATATTATGTAAAAAATATGTATGACATAGTTTAAAGATGTAATTTTGAGGAAGATATTGCATTGAAGGGTCACAACTGACTAGGACCTTGTCGGGAGAAGCTGATGCACATAGGCCCTCTACCATTAAATACCAGAGATGCCCCTGTAATGGGGTGCTCTGTCAGAAGACCGTTTGAGAAGAGCGCAAATAGTCAGCAAGTCCAGTCTCTCTCCTCCACCTCCTGGTGGCTTTTGGGTACTCTGCGACGAGAGCTCAGAGAGTAGCTAATGAGAGATGGGCGAGGACGAGTCGCCGGCACCAAAAAATTGGAACATTGGGCTAAAGGAAGAAAAACTCTGACAGAAAACCAAAGATGAGCTTCTGTAGGTGTAGTAAAACCAGCCTCTTTAGGGGAAGAAGAATCCCAAAGAATAAACCCTGATCCTCCAGATTGTAAAATTGATAAAAGCAGCACCTGATTGTGTTGGATTATATTATCAGCTAGGAAACTTCTAAATGATTCATGACAACGATAATAGACACTGAGGACTTCAAAGACTTCAAAAAGTGGTGGTCGAACTATTTTAAGTTGAGTAAAACAAATTTTAAGAGTTTAAGTGAGCCCCGGTGGGATGCACGTATCGCGTGGATTCATGATGGCCGATTCACGAAACAAATAATAATGATAATTTATTATTATTATTATTATTATTATTATTATTATTATTATTATTATTATTATTAAAAAAGAAATAAAAATACACTAACACAAAACATAGGTATTAAATTTAAGTTGACTTTGAGCTAGGCTCTTGAATCTTTAAAAACTAATGATCTAGTTTTTAAAATCTGCCAGTTCGACTTGCGCTGATTCAAGCTGTGCGTCACTAACTTTTGCCCACACACGCACACGTAGCTCGGTTTCCCCGCACATGCACTGATTTTAATTTTTGTTGTTAACTAGCACTACTCACCACTCGGAGGGGCTTATCAAGTACTCATTGATGCTGGTAGCCACGTCCAGATTTGCCTTTCAAGAAAGTTTATGTCTCAGCCGTTCTTCCAATCAATGGAAAAAAAATAACCGACGTTCAAAAAATGGTAATACATCCCACATAAATATCTCAATTTCATCCACAATGTTTGATGTAGCCAGAAACCCAAGTGGAAATCGAAGATGAGTAGATGCTAATATTATGAATTTAGTAAAAGTATTTTTCATTGCCATGTAGCACAATTTGTTAATTCACATCACTATACATTTCTTCTATGATTATATTGTTAGTTAAGTCCAAAAATAATTTAAAAAAACATTTCATATTATTTTATTAAGAAATAAGTCCAAGGTATATAAACGGTTACGTTTCTTCCATACTGCTCACCTAGCTTGATAAATAACAGTTCGATCGCTCTAATTTTTTGCCGATTTCATGGTTGGAGAGTCCCCAATCTTTATATGGACGAATTCTTCCTTTCTCTTTTTCTGATAAACATTTTCCTCGTGGCATTGTCGAAACAACAATAGAATTATTCACAATATACAAGTCTCCTCTTGCACCCAAAAGTAAAATAAAGCCACAAAGGCGCTAACAGCAGAGTGCCTTTATATTAATTTCTACCTCGAGTGTTTTGTTACTCATTTGCAATTTAGAGAATAACTGGAAGCACTATCGGGTCTAACGATGCGCATAACAATTGTAGACACTTTAATAAATAAATAGTGTGATAATTTCTCAATTCATCTATTAATTTACGTCTTTCTTTCAAAAACTCGCCTTGACTCTTTGCCATGATGATTTCAGTGTAAAATGTGAGGATGCTGCTTTGGAAAATGTATCTTCAGAAGTCGAGGATTCAATATACAGTGATATTAACGATTTGGTGAGTATTTTAAACGTATTACAAATAGCGGCAGAGGATGTTTTTCATATCATTTTTTTTTTTCGAAATTATTTTCTAGAATGCTGTAGCTTCATATATTGATACCGAGAACTTCTTGACAAGTTAATAGTGTCAAAATAGTAATTTAATAGGCGCATACATTTATTTTTTCCCCCAAGTCCATTGTATCTCAAAAATACAAAATACATTGTATCTCAACAAATTGTGTTATTTTCATATCAACCCACTCTGTTTCGAAAAGTAGAAAGAAGTACCTAGTAAGAAGAACGAGAAATGGAAATCATCTTTCGAGACCGAAAGGCGAGAAGAAATAAGGGATCTCTTTATGTCTACGACAAGAAAAAAAACTTTAAACAAAGAACGTTCGCTAGGTCCACCATGTCGCTGTAGAGCTGTATGTAGTTTACGGCAGCTGGTAGTTTATGAGAAAGAATGGGAATTCTTTCAATAATAAATAGAAATATATGGGAATTATTCCAATAACCAACAATACAACTGAAATTGCCAGGGAATCGGAATACGATAATGACAAGGCTATGGATTTCTCTAAGGTAGAGATGTTTCCGTGATCTCCCGGTTTACTTCCAGGCGTGCGTCGGAGCAGTATCGAATAGAACGGGCAACGGGTCGCGCACGATTTTTAACAATTATTTGTTTATTTGTGTTTGTTTGTTTATTTATTTACTTATTTAACGTCGAAAAACAGCTAAAAACTGGGGGTGACATACCACCTAGAGAAGTGCAATCTGTGCACGGTTTCTTGAGCTCTGGTATCCCTAACCTAATTGATAGACGGAATCTTTATTTTATCATGGGAACAAATGCACTTGTTGTGACAATTTGACAACCGCGTGCAATATCTTGAGCATCCTTTCTACTTTTAGTGAGCCTCCGGCAGCGGCGTGCCCTCGGGTTTCAGGGCGGAGGAATGCTGCGATTCTGGGTGGAAGAAGTAGAAAGAACTGTCCTGTCCTCAGTCTTTCTTACTCGTTTCATTCATCCTCCTAAGAACTCACATTAAGGAAAGAAGTATCGCCAAAATCGTCATTTGAAGGAACTATAATATTTTTATTAATTATTTTCAATAATTATTCATTAACAACTAGCCGGCTAGATTTAGCTCAGAGCCAATTTTGACGCTGTTTCTGCAGCGACTCTGACCAGGAGATCTTAGGGTTCGAGTCCCAGCGGTGGCGAATTTTCGACACTAGCTAGGTAACTAGGTCGAATTCAGCCGCAGTGCGGAGGAGAATTCTAGCAGTCAACTACTCTGATCGGTAGTTTTGAGTGTTTTCTTCGAACAATTCCATGCGAATGCCGCAGCAGTACCCTAACAAAGAACTAACTAACAACATATTTCCTTTCTCTTTTCTGGCCTATCCTTTCCTCTTAATGACACATACACTTGCACGAACTCAACTACATAATTAAGTTATTCCGTTTGTGAAGGAATCGACTTCCTGCGGCGAAAACATGTAGAACAATTATTGAAATATATATTCTCAATAGAGCTCAGGAAAACGTGCACATATTCCAATTCCTTTCCGTCATCTCCCCAATCCGGACTGAGACACAGTGGAAAAGTATGACCCTTGCCTCCCCCCTTCCACACACACATACAAACACACACACATACACAAACAGCATTTGCCAGCGAGGAAAAGATCAACATCCTACGAGGAATAAATATATTGCCTATAAAAATAAAATATTATCCAATTTAAAAATTAATTGGCAAGATGTATGTGCGACGAAGTTGAAAGTTTCCCCAAGTTGAGCAACCCTCCTGTCAGGTTTTGCCAATCATAATTTTTCTGAACATTAAACAAATATGACATAAGCTTTTTTTGATAAATTGTTATTTTTTAATGTATTTTTAAGTTTGATAAGAATTTGACGAAAGCTGCTAACATTTTGAGGGGGATTACTGATATCTGATTGTGTCATCGAGATTCTGAAAGATTGACATATTGGCATATCTTATCTCGACCTACAGAAAGGCGCCTACAATCGTTCTGATCCAGTGCCGCACGACTGTATGGCAAATATTTCGCATTTTACTGGAAAAGTTTTGTATTTTGACGGCAACAGCGCGACGTATTCACAAAAACTATAATTATTAATAAAAAAGCATGTGTTCCATATAATGTAGAATTTTTGGATATTCTCAAACACGAGGCAGGGGTTAAGAGATCTAAAATGAAATAATATTATATCATGCTTTAGAAATGATATAATTGTGAAAATTATAAATGTCTTATTGTTAGGTCAAATTACTGTACAATTTCAACTGATCTGTATAAAATATTTCCAACGTAAATAAGTGGCACTACAACAGGACACACTTTGTCTTCTTAAGTCATGTATTATAATTAAGCTGAGGATTTTTAGGCACTAAATACAGTAAAAATAGGCAGGCAAGATGGGCGTTTAAAATTGTAAAATATGCATTTAAAATGGCACAGATTTCATTTCAAAATGCACTAGTAATTTTTTAACCGCATTTGTGTACTTCTGTAGAATGTTTCTGAAGTAAACATAACGTCCTTTCCTTGATGGAATGTTTGATTTCATCATTGTTCTGTACAAATCCTAGTAGAAATCTTTTGTATCATAGTTGGGCAATTAGAAAAGGATGAATCGCAGTTCCTACCTTTTACTATTCATTAAATGGATATTGCAATAACCTAATGGTTGAAGTATTAATATTTTTTTTTTTACTTTTAATCTAAATATAATAGAAAAAAATATATTATTTATTTAAATCGCCATGGCTAGCACAAGTGTAACTAGAGGAGCAACAATAACAGCTTATACTTTCTCGCATTATTTTTAAATTTGCAGTTTTCGATCGTTCAAAGAGTTCAACGAAAATGCGTCCCTTCTGATCCCTTCTCTTAAGCGTCCGTTGTTTTATCCATTGAAATAATTTAAAGAAAATTTGGCGGTATTTTAAAGAAAATATTTTTTTATAAATTGCCTTGATTTTAAACAAAAGTTACGGGAAAACGACTCTTTTTTTCTAAGAAGTGCACAGGACATTTTTTAAAAAATTGATTTTTTAGAACAGATTTTCATGAAGGCAATATTCTCTATCTTCAATATTGTACTTTCGAAATGTTAACTTTGTGCAGTAATCGAATGTACAGATCCATTCCAGCACCATTTTTATATCGTCTTTTGACATATATAAGGAGAAAATTTAAAGGAAAAGAAATTGTCTATGTTTCATCCAAAATTACCCGAAAACTACTCATATTTTTGAAAAATGGTACAGGTAGGTTATTTGGTATTCACAGAGTCTGTCGTTCATGTTCAGTCATAATTGTGTATTAAGTAGCATGCACACTCTTGCACAAGTATTCCAGTAGAAAAGGCTGAAGTGTTCTTAGTCGTCGGTGGCGCACATTAGTACGCCGCGCGAGTACCAATTAACGATGTTTTTAGTATGTAATCATTAACATTTCTTTGAATACGAAATATAATTGATTTCGTTGAATCTAAGATATTAGTAACTGTCGATATGTAGGCATCATGGCGGATCGTTCCGCTAATAAAAATGTTCGAACGCAATGATTGGAGGAAGAGTCGCTGGCCGATGAATCTTACGATTGTTGGGGAATGGTGCAATCTCAAATCCAAGAATGAGTAAAATTGCTCACGCAGCTTAAGATCTCGCGGACTTGTTAGGAGAGGCTCCTGAAGAAAAAGAAGTTACTCGATTCGAAGAAAAGCACTCAAAGTATGTTGCAAAATATGTGACTGAGCCAAGAATAAATCCACACCACGAACGGTTGCAAAACGCAATGAATGTGTGTGTGTTGAACACGCGACAAGCATTGTGCGTAACAGTAGTAAATAATTTATTATTGTGATTATGTTGAAAGTTTTATTAATATGCATTGATTATTACAATTTTCTTCAATATTAGAGTAGTGTTAATTCTGACACCTTTGTGGAAAAAATATTTCATAAATATGTTGGATATTGAATATATAATTTTGACATTAAATAATTATATACTAAAAACAATAATTTAGAATAATTAGACATAATTAACTAACATAGACACAATAATATATAATTTTGTAGAAAAAAGATTTGGAGCACATTTGTACTCCGCGCGAGTTTCCGTGTCCTTCAAGATCGTGCGGCCAACGAAGGGTTAAGCAAAATAATCTCTTATCTTCTATATTGTAGATGTAGGAAGACGCCGACAAATATTTAACTTTTGTAATTTTCCATAACTCAGATATTTCAACGGAAATGAGACTTGAACCATTCTCTTGAGTCCTTTACGCTATCCGAGAACAAAGTTAAATAAAAAAAATTGGAGACATTTTTAGAACCTTTTTAAAATGTTGAGGCTTTGTGCAACGTACCGCCAAAACTCAAAATACCGTTTCTAACTAGCTTTGACCGTAGACGGACAAGCAGGAAGAGAGACGAACAGATGAACGGACCGACATTTTGCCGACAATCGATTTTTCGGTATTAAGGACGAAAAATATGGATATTGACTGCACAACGTGAGACGGAAGTAATTTACTGTATATGGGAACAAGATTTATCTACATTTTCGTTTCCAGGGTTCGGCAATATGTGCTTATGGGTGGAAAATTCGCCGTTTTTCGGCGTAGGATAAAATACTAATATTATTCGAACTTTTCTTATAAAATAAGGGCGAGAAAATGTAATAGTTGAGTTAAATATACTTATCATCGCTTTGCAAAAAATTCAACTCACCAAATAGACAGAAATGCCCTCAAATAAATCAATTACCACCAGTGATTTAGTTGATTTTCTTACTACAAAACACTCGCACTGTAGTGACAGTAAAACGCAACGTAGATTTATTGATAGTAGTTCGATTGCTCGGTAGTCAGGAGTAAAACGAAAAACGCATGGTGGTAAAAAAACGTACGAACATCCTTTGCCTTATTTTGAACTTTTAAAAACGTAGGTGTTGCATTCAAAATCATAAACTCGATTAAATTGCTATAATCACGAGGGTCGATCAGAAAGTAATGCCCCACATTTTCCCCTTCATACAATAATATGGTAGACTGTTGATTTTGGACTGTACAAGTCGATGGAATTTATGTGGAAAATAGAGCCAGCCGAATAATCATGTATTAATATTGTGTGTGTATATATATAAGGGTGTCCCAAGACAAAAGGGAATTTTTCCGTGAAATCAGATACACATGTCTTTATATTTTTTTTCTGTTTTTTTTACTTCAAAACTCAAATAATAAATATTATTACGACTAAATAAGGATAACCCGTACCGACTTGATGCCAAACATTAAACTTGAACGTTTAATCTGAGTTAATAAGAAAATATTCTAGAACACAATAATTATTTGGTAAATAATGCACGAATGTGTCCAAATCATATCTATTTAATCTTTAGAAAATATAATTTTGCAAATTTTCGTCTCAAAGTTTGCTTTTACAATCAGGATAAACCGTCTGATGATCTTGTGCGCAACGTTATAAAAATTTCTTCTGTTCCTCTGAAGCCGTAACTAAACCATGAATGTCTTGCAATAACTTGATCGCTCTTTCAGTTGAATCGTTCACTGATCTAAGCGTTGAAACCTCTCTAGCTTCTTTAAACGAAGCATTATTTGAAGAGAATGTGGGACCATGGTAGAGAAAATTGATACAACTCGGCACGGGTTGCCGTGGTCCTATGGGCACGAAATTTCATTTACATTTGTTTTGACATCAAACAAAAAATTAAGAAGGATGCGTTAGAAAAAAAAGACTTCGATTTTTTGACATGATGTATTGTTGGAATGACATTTATGGAGTGATGGACTGTTTCCGGCAACTACAATTCCCGTTAGTGTAGTGAGTATTTGTACTTACTATACTACGTTCTTACGTAGTAATGAGATAGAATTGTAATGCTGCGGCAAAAAGCGGCGATTTTTCGACAGAAAAAGTCATATAATGGGGCCCTGAAATCGTAAAAGTGCATTGAATTAGTTCCTTTATGAAGTAAATTACTTCTTTTAACTCGTTGTGTGGCCAAAATCGTTGACTGTGTTCTTGCTACCGAACCCCGGTTAACGGCAAAACGTCTGTCTGTCTCTCTGCCCGTCTGCTTTTCTGTCCGTCTCTATGTCTGTATATGGTTAGCACTAGTGCCTAAATCATTCAGACGGTTTTCTCCAGTATTGATATTTCCTCATTAATCTGAGTCACCTCAATGCCCTGCGAGATTGAAAACTGATATTTGGGTTTACGAGAGTACTTAGCAGAAAGTCTCAATAATATTTTCACTTTTTAAAAAAAATTGCCACAAATTTGTGACTAAAGTTCTTCCTTGTATATTGCAAAGGATGCTTAAAAATGGCGCTGATTTCATTTTAATTATAATATTTTTCGAAAATTGCAGAAGAACATTTTTTCTGTGTCTTACAACTACAATATAGAAGATCGAGATATTTTCCCCTAATGAAACCTGTAGACAGATATGGAAATAAGGATATATACAATTTTTCGAAAATGTGTAGTTTTCGCGTAATTCTTTTTTGAATTGAAGGAAAATTATTTTTAAAAACCTACAAAAACGACTCCATTTTTTCTTTGTTTTTCCTTGGATAGGGCACAAGACTTAAAAATTGAAGCAGGACTCATTTTCGCCGAACTCTCTGAATTTTCAGATTTTGCATACGTTACGAATAATACGTGTAATAAGAATGTGCTGTTGTAGTACCCCCTAGTTTATCTCGGAAGGTGACCATGATTCCTTCCCCGTGGTTAGGGAGATCCGTTGCCAACCTGTCCGTTGGCTTGCGTGGGCCCTCCCTCCAGCGGGGCACCGCCCCAGACGCGACAAGCTCTAAGCTTCTTACTGGTCTCCCGACGTATGTGATAGTATATTGTGTAGAAGGTTATGGACGTGAGGTATGTATAAAAGGGAGAGATGGGGGACAAGGATGGGGAAGGAAACATTGCATGCGGTCCTCAGCTTGTTTGTTAGGGTGCTGCTTTGGCATTCGGCGGGAACTGATCGGAGAAATCACGGAAACCTACTGATCAGAGCCGCTGGACGCTAGACTTCTCCTTCCGTCAGTGGCTGAATTCGACCTAGCTATCAACCTAGTATGGAAAATTCTTCACCGTCGGGACTCGAATTGGAGGACCTAACGATTAAAGTCGCTGCAGAAACAGAGTTATTTCTGACTGCCCAAAACGCAGCTGGTACGAGTATATATATAAGTGCAAGTATGTGTGGTTACAGTTAAGTTTGTATTGCATGAATGCATGCTTGCATTTATGTGTGCATCATGTAGATATTTATATTTTTTTTATTTATTTAACGCAAAACCAGTCACAAACTGGGTGTGTCTTGTGGGCAAAAAATGAAATCTCTTCACTCCGGAATCCCTACGCTAGCTCTTATTACGTATAGAAGTAGCAACGTTGCTTTGGGGAAAACATAACAAGCGATATTCTCTCCTGTGTGTTAAAAACTATTTACCTAAGTAATTGAGCTAAAGATTTTCGCTCTTTTCTCATATCGTGTCGCAAGTGGAGGAAGTGACGCAGGACTCAGAAGCGACATTTACAGCCCACAATCTACACAAGGAGCCAGTATTTTTTCAATGGATCTAGGGAAACTTGACAAAAACCTGATCCAAATGTGGATAAAACCTGATCCAAATACTTTTTACAGGCAGATTAATCTTTTACAATTATGCAGTCCAAATTGTAAGTAATCCCTTAACACCATCATTATTATAGGTGAAGTTTTCGGAGGCAATGAAATGGTAGGATACTTATAGCTTAATAAAAAAGGCTTGTATAAACCACAAGGAATGTATTCTATTATTCGAACAATTCCTTTCCGCCATCTAAAACTCTGGGAACTAGAGACAGCTTTCCCAGAGAAGTACGTCATGTCTCATGCATTAACGCACATTCGCAAACTACATATTCACTAGTAAAATATGGCGTCGCCTACGCTGTAAACTATTTTAAAAATAGTTTTGTGTGTTGATAATCTTTTATACTACATTTCTTTCATGTCCAGCTTTGTGTAAATGTTCTTTTAGTATCTGGCATTGGACTTATCAATGAATCGTACTAGCTGATAATGTTATACTATCGTTCAAAAAATCCCAGCAAGTTCCCAATGGCCTTGAATGTTACCTCCACATGGGATGTGAACTGATCATCTTGCAATTTCAAAGTTATAAATGCCGTAACAAATACATTCAGGTTATCATTAAGCTAAAGTTAAATTTTAGCACAGCTACATGTTTATGCTTTTTTGCTAATATACACGAAAATGCACATAGCACATTTGCATTAGCATAAATGCTAAATACAGATCATTCCCAATTAGTTTCGAAGATTTTGTCGCAACATCGTTTTCAACAATATTTCATTCTTCCCCGGATTTCCTTCACACTTCCATATTTTTCTCCTCTAATTTTTGAAGGGACGAATACTTCACAAGTCAGTCTAATTTGTGTTCACTTCTACTTGAGCCATTGCTTTATTAATCGTTTTGTATGCGAATCTAACGTTGCATGCGAATCTAACATTAAAAGACGACTGTTTTGTAAGTTTATGTGAATACGGTGTTAGTTAAATTTAATAAGAATAAGTTGTCGGTCACATTCATTTGAAAATTGGTATTTTCACACTTGTGTAAGAAGGCAAACGTGAGAAGTCGAACACAAGAACGTTCAATCATTATCTAGCCTTACTCACAGTTTGTTTTCTCTGTATTCACTTTAAATTCTTCAAGTTTAAAACGTTCCAAGGCAATATTATTCATACGCTTTCGCAAATTTAAAAAAGAATACAATAATTCGAATCAAAATTGAAATTTTATTGGAGATATTACTCCGGAAACAAACTGGCAAAAATTGTCAAAATAATTGAATACATTTATACAACGTAAATAACATTATGAGATTAAAACTAGTGGTGTTACAACAGCACATATTTCGTCGCATTATTTCCAAATTTGTAATTTTCTAAAATTTAGAGAGATCAACGTGAATGAAACTCGCCGATACTTGAAGCGTCTCTTCAATATGTGGGAAAAATTGAAGAAAACATTCGAAGAGGTTTTTGAGAAAATGTATTTTTTTTAAATTGCACAACTTACTCTAAATAACCCGTTTAAAAAAACTGTGCATGTCCTTTGTTTAAAAGCTGATATTTTGTAACAGGCTTTGTCTAAGGTAAAAATATCTATCTTAAATTTTGTAGTTTTGAAATGTTAATTTTTGCAATTTTCAAAAATACAAAGAGTTTGCTGAAAACGGGACTAGCACCCAATTTTTACAGACTCCCCAAACAATTGCACTTTTGCAATTTTCGAAAAATCAGGGATTTCAACGAACATGAAAGCTATACTATTCTCTTAAGGGTCGTTTACGCCAATTGAGGAAGAAGTTTAATAAAAAAATTGGTGCTTTTTTTAAAGAATATTTGGAGAATGTTAGGCTTCATGAAAAGTACCCTCAAAAATCAAAATATCCGTTTGAAACTCCCAAAGCCTCAATTTCGTTCAGATTGATCGAGGATTATCAATTTTAGAGAAAATTGGCTGAACGGTTTTAGCCTCTAGAATTGACCACAAACACGTTTTGCCGTCAATCTATTTTTCGGTATCAAGGACGCTCAAAACCTGGATTCTGAGTCTATACAGTCTGTATAAAGTCACCAGTGAGTCTATACAGTACATAATTTCTCGCATTCTTTCTACAATAATAACAACTTCGTTGAGGTAAAGTAAGTGGTATTTCAGTGAGAGGCCCTGGCTAACTGAAGCAACTATTCCCGGAAGGCGATTTGGATTCCCTTTGGGAGTCCGGTGTCTTCAGGGCTTATCATCTGCTTCGTTCAATTTCAATGTCAGTGTAATGTCTTCTCCTACTCCTACTCTGACTGTTCTTGCTACTACGATTTTTAATACCGCTGCTGCTGCTGCGAACAACAACAACAACAACAACAACAACAATAATAATAATAATAATAATAATAATAATAATAATAATGATGATGATGATGATGATGATGATGATGATGATGAGATAGAACTATCCATATGACGTACATGTAGAACTTGAAAACGATGGTCCTGTTGAAGGTTTATCTCTTTCCAATGAAACGTACGTCATTGGTGACAATTCATCTGGAACTTCCATTCAAATCACGTTCATCGTTGAGGAGAATAAACGAAAAGGCCAAAGCTAAGAGAGTGATAGAGACAGGGAACACTGTCTTAAATGAGGTGGTACAGACCTCAGATAGATATATGGATATTACTGAAATCAATCACATTGTGTATGCAACTGGATATCTGGTATCTCAGATAATTTTATCTGGTATATCAGATACTTTTGGGGCGAGCCAAGAACACCGACGGTCGACAGCAAAACAGAGTACACAGCCTTCTACCACCATGGACGAAAAGAAATGAAACAGATAGCCGACACAGCGTGAAATTTCACTCTTAGCCGGAACTAAACCGGTCTTCTAAATCAACGCACACCTTTCAAGTTCAAGGAAAAATATTCAATGTTGAACAAAATACGAAATTGAAAATGACACAAGCAGGCTAATGGTACCTGAGAAACTGAAAGAGAAAATGAAATAATTGTATGCGTCGTCATTGCCAACAATATTATTTATTTAAAAAAAGCAGTTCGATGGCTTAGCCATCATCATCAGTTTTCTGCTGCATGGAAGCCACAAAAAGTCGTTTTTGTGGCTTCCATACAGCAGAAAACGGATGATGACGGCTAAGCCATCGAAAGCTGCTTTTTTAATAAATAATATTGTTGGCAATGACGACGCATATAATTATTTCATTAAAAATGCCAACGATAACTCACCACAACACCTATCAAAGAGAAAATCCAAACATGGGCTCAACGAATTAGACGTTGCAAACGTAGAATTTATTTCCGTGTGCAGAATCGGTTGTAGGAAACCGACACGAAGAGATTCTTTCGCAATCGGACTAAAAACGGTATGGCAATGCTGTTACACCTTCAAAAGATGACGTCGAAGCATTTTGAGTCAGAATCTGGGAGGAAAACAGATCCCACAACAAAGACGCATATTGGCTTCAATCTGAAATTGATGCTGCCAATGAACTTGTAGAAACAGATGAACCTGTTCACGAATTCTCGAAAGAGAACCTCTTTCAAGCAATTAAGAACATGAGAAACTGTAAACACCCCAAGGTTGATAGGATCCAGAATTATTGGATTTAGGAATTAACAGCGATACATTCTCATCTTACAAAAGCTATTAATACAGTTTTAGAAAACCCAAAGGATCGCCCGAAATGGCTCACATGACGCATCACGTATTTGCTACTCAATGTGGCAGAGAGCTCTTTGGCGAAGAACTACAGGCCAATCACTTGTCTGCCTGAACTGTACAGGAAATCTTTCTACTAAATAAAGTCATCTTGAATGATGTAAGGTAACGAAAAAGTAATTTGAGCATGGCTTGACTACTAGAAGGCCTTTGATAGTGTACACGAATGGATTTTGAAGACCCTGGAGATCTATCGATTTCATTCTAGAATTATTGAGTTTTGCAAGGCTAGTATGCTGGTTGCAACCTGGAGTAAATTTTATATACAGCCAACTCATGATTTCTTAGTCGTGATGTACAGGAAATAGAAATAATAATAATAATAATAATAATAATAATAATAATAATAATAATAATAATAATAATAATAATAATAATAATAATAATAATAATAATAATAATAATAATAGCCGATCAGATGGCCGAGATCGCTAAGGCAGTAGTGCCGGAGTGGTTTCGGACCAGAAGATCGCGGGTTCGAGTCCCGCCTCGGGCATGGATGTATTTGTGTATGTCTGTATGTGTTGTCCTTTCACCCCCATTATCATCGTATCATAATTTCATCTTCCATACCCCCAGGGCTAACAACCGTGGGGGATAAAAATAGGATCCAGCTAAAATGCTGGTCGCCCCAAAAAAGTTGTTGCAAGCACCTGCCACCGCGATAATAAATAAAAACTGAGCCACGGTAAATGCAGGATGCTTGCATGCGTGGTCCTAGTCGGCCGATTAACGAAAATAATAATAATAATAATAATAATAATAATAATAATAATAATAATAATAATAATAATAATAATAATAATAATAATAATAATAATAATAATAAAAACTCCGCCAAGGGAGTACACGACCATGTAGTTGCTGGTGGAGCTTCACTACTCCCGTGTCCCTGAGAAATATGTCGGTGGTAGCCTAGCGTCCTTTGGTGAATAGGTTGAAGATGAGGGGTCAAACGAAGAAGTATTCCAGAGGAGAGTCTCAACGGCATCTTTGAAAAAGAAAGTAGGATTGAAGATGGCGGAAGACGTGCCTCGAACACAACAGCAGCGTCTGATCAAGAGCGGGCGGCTGCAGCGTCAGTCACAAAGTTAGGGGCGTCTGCATTCACAGCGGGGCGTAAGTAGACAGGGAACATGAACCTTTGGACTCCCTGTTATCGGCCCATGGAGAGTACAGGTGAGAAACTGGGTACAAGTGAGGCCTGGGTTGTACACCAGGACACTACTGATTAGAGTGGAGGCCCAAACCGTGCATTATCTAGTGAAGGAGGCTGCCTTCAGCAGTCTGTGAAAATCCCTTAGAGTTTAGTAATGTCGACTGGCGATCAGAGAGACCCTTGCTAGGCCGTGCGGGGGGATGTCCCAACTGTAGGTCGCAGTAAAGAATAACAGGAAATAACCAATGAGTTAAGTGTGGTCTGTGAACGTGAACTTGCTTCCTGCGAAACTTCACTTAAACCCAGTGAGGAAAATGGATAGAACAAGAAATGTATTGGATCTGAACGTACCTTGTTCCACTAATATCCCACACCTAACAGAAACTGAGCTAATGTCACCTTGTCGACGTCTGGCCATCCTACGGATGTCAGTCCCGAGGACACAGAGCCCGCTGTAGCTCGAAGTCATCGTCAGAGATGGACCCGACATGAATTGAAGGAGGGGATGTGGTGCTTTTACTACCCATAAGCAAAAAATGGGGATCAGAAATAGAAATCTACAAGATATGGAGAGAACGGAACCCTGATATGAGACATACCTTAGATTTAAAGACGTTCTCCAATCAATGACGATACAACCTCAGTAGTGGAAAATTCACAGCAGAAAAATCTTCTGATATTCAGGGACGTGCTTAGTTCGATCGAACTCTCCACATGACGAACATTTACAACCATCTAATATCCCTGAAACCGATGGTCCGATGAAGATTTTTCACTACTTAATGAAACATTCGTCAGTAGTGAAAATTGTTCTCGTTATGAATCACATGAGATAGACAATATGCGAAATCTCATTGGACGCGGGATAGAACGAGTTCGTCTACTTCCATTTGAATCTCGTGAACCGTTGAGAAGAATATATGAAAATGCTAAATCTAAGAGAGTGATAGAGACAGCGAATTCTGTTTTAAATGAGGTGGTACATACCCCAGGAATAGATCTAGATATTACTGAAATAAATACACCATGTATGCAATTGGATCTCTAGTATCTCAGTTAATTGTGGGTCCAGCCAAAACTCCGACAACCGACAGTCAAACATAGTAAACAACTCGGTACCCCATCGAAGAAATTATTATTATTTCCCTCGTTTGAGTAAATCATTTTTGACAAAAACACTGATTCGTAAGTCAAGTGACAAGATAATGGTAGATATCCTAGCTTAATTAAGAGAGACTTTCAAGATTCATTTGTCAGAGATTTGATTATTATTTTGTAACCTAAACGTCTGTTAACTATATGATGTGTTTCTCCGGAATATTATGTCTTATCTCAGATCTTAGAATGAACATGCGCGAAATATACACAACGAGCAGTGTGAAGGAGGACTGAATTTGAAAGAATTCTGGACGCGTAGCCTCATGAGCTTAATTTTGTTTTCTAGACGAAAGAATACTGCTCACAGGCAGCAGCAGTCGTTTAGAAATGTTAATATAGAAATTAATTAATACCGCAGGATGAATGTTATTCAACAAATATTACTTTAATTTTGTATTCTCAGCATAATCTCTAATTGTATAGAAACTGTTAGGCAACAGAATGAGTTACCCAACAGGAAGCAAGCAGGTCGCACGGTATACTGCGAAATATGACGACTGGAATTACTCTTGATGTAAGTTACAAGGTGAAACGATTCTGAAGATGCGCAGTAGCAGCCAAACAAATTTATTCCAAAATCCTAAACCAGTATAGATCAGAGCGGTAGTCTGCTTGCGATTTCAAGCTCATTATCGTTTGTATTTTTTAAAAATAATTTTTGAAATATCGTGTATTTCGTTCACGATATAAGTGGTGTTTATTAATTTATTAGAAGGCTCTTGCTGCATGTATAAACATTTATTCATTTTATCATGGTTTTAACAAACACGATATACATAACAACAATTCCCAAATCATGAACCAAAACATTAAAATAATATATTTATTACTATTAACACATTTTTATTAGTATATTCAGATGGTGAAATTAGTTACTTTTCGCATCTAATGGATCTATTTGTGTAAGTACGATACCTACTTGGATTTAAACTTGGCATTGAGGTTTTAGAAGAAAATATATTGGTTAGTGTTAAGTATGCCTAGTTTTAACCAGGCATCATCATGAGCAACGCATGGCATTGTTACTTTCATTGCGGAATCTTTGTCGTGTGTTGTTGTGACGAAGTGGACAATAGAAAGAAAAATGCGCGGTGTAATGCTCTGTGTAAATAGTGCAAATAAATGATAAGTGTCCTTTGAATGTGGCTGTAAATAAATAGAATGAAGTGTGTATGTGTGTGAGAGAGAGAGAGAGAGGGGGGAGAGAGAGGGGGGGAGAAAGAAGAGTGAGAGGGAAAAGAGAGAGAAACAGGAGGAATTTTAGAAAACATTTCAGGAATATTTATTAATTTAGTTTAATGTCAAATTTATGTCAAAAACTTGCGTTACGTATAGTAAAGAAAAGTAAAAGAAGATTACGTACTAAAGCACAACCGTATAACCATAAGCACAACCGTATACACATTCCTTAAAGTAAAGTTACTCCCGTCTCGGTACATGAATTGCCGAAGCAAATCTGAAAGGGAATGCTGACAGATGCGAAAATTGTTTGTATGTGTGTGTGTGTGTGTGTGTGTGCGCGCGCGCGCGCGCGCGCGCGTGAGAGTGAGTCAGTACTGTTCCACGACTGCTGTATGTAGCATTCAGCACAGCTACATACTCATTCTTACTAGGGTGTGTAGTGCTGACTATCCATAAATTGTTTACATAAAATCATCTCAGGTTATAGTGAACCTCTGGGGACTATTTTTGGCTCACTATCACAGGTTCAATACATCTGATAACGCGACACTAATTACAATAATTTCTCTTCATGATTGATTTCGTTACTTAAGAGGTTCTTTACCCAAACAGAAGGAATTCAAACATTGTATTTAGTCTTTCCATAATAGTTTCTCATTTGCTCTGTACTATTTTTTCTTCATAAGTTTCGCAGATCCTACTCCAGAACCCATGATTTATCGACCTTCGGTTTTACAATTTTCAGACACAAAATATTTCAGAACTTTTAATATACCCTTGAATGGCTCTTGCACTGTTGGAACATTTTCTTTCTTTGTATTCCCTTTGTTAACCGAATCGAGATCTTTTTTTTAAATTTATTTCTTCTCGTTCGACCAAAGGTCTTTCGAGGGGTTTCAGTTTTACATGCTGACTTTTGGGATTTAGGCATTCCTTGACAAATTGAGGTTAAATACTCTGGCTTATTAATTCATTTGTTTTCATCGAGAAGCTACAGGAATTTAATCTTGATTTGTTTTGGGGGAGGGGGGATAATGTTAGGATTGCCCTGTCGAGCAATAGGAAGGGAAACGTGAAAGATTCTACAGAGACACAGGATGATATTAATTTAAGGAGGTTTAAGCACATCTTTGGGAAATTTAGATTTGAATCCACTTGGGATGTTTGCTGTCCGGCCTAGGTGGAATTTCAGAGCGGGATGAGATGAGGGAAGGGAAGAATAGAAATTATTTGCTACTCTTTTTATGTGTTCTAGCACGGTTTCCATTTGCAGTTCTCTGTGAATTTGATGGTTAGGAATAAACCATGGACCTTTAATTGACTTCCTAAGGACTTTATTTGGGACTATTTGCATTTTTTGTATGGTGGTGGAAGCAGCGTTCCCCACACTGGGCAAGCATACGTTAGTGTGGATAGGATAATAAATTTTTATAATAGAATCTGGAATTTGGTATTGAGTGTTGAATGTTGATTTATAAAAGGGTATAGTTTTAATATGTTGGCAATGGATTTGTTGGTAGTTGCGTGAATATGGGGTTTCCAGGAAAGTTTCTTGTCTAACAATACTCCAAGATACTTTATTAATTCACTTTTTCAAGGTATTTCTCTGTCATCTATTTTCGGATAGGGGGAGTTTTGAGGTCTCCTGAGAGTAAATATCTTAGTCTGGGAATTTTGAGGGTTGATTGCGATTCTCCAATTTTTGTCCATTGCATTAAGATGTTAAGATTATTCTGGACTCTATTATATGCCAGGTTGATATGTGAGCTTGCTGAAAACACTGCCGTATCGTCAGCAAAAGAGCAGTTTCTAAGTTGGAATATTTGGGTATGTCACTCACGAAGATATTAAATAAAGTAGGTGAGAGAACTGAACCCTGAGGAACTCCGGCTGTGATATTATGAAGAGTAGAAAATGAGTGATTAATTTTGACCTTAACTTTTCTATCAGTGATAAAGCCTTTCATAATATTCTGAATATACTGAGGGACTCCGAGTTGTCTTATTTTAAATAACAGACCGGTATGCCAAATTCTGTAGTATGCTTGTGCAATGTCTAGAAATGCGGCTAGAGTATGTTTTCTCTCTTGGAAGCTCTGTGCAATGTACTCAGTAAGCCTTAGCCTTAGCAGGTATGTGCAGAAGTGATTTGCTCTGAAACCAAATTGAATATCTGGTATTGATTCGGTGTCTGTCAGGTATTTGTTAAGTCTCTTTAATAGAAGCCTCTCAAAAACCGTAGAAATTGAGGGTAGGAGACTCATTGGTTTGTAATGTTCAAGGCGTCGAGGATCTATTCCTGGCTTGCGGAAAGGAAGGACAACTGCAGTCTTCCAAGTAATAGGGAAATTGTTAAATCGTAAGATACATTAAATATTGCAGTCCTGCTATAAAGTTATTATTGACATTTTTGAGAATCTTATTGCTGATTCCATCAATACCGGGTGATTTTCGTTGTTTTAAATGTTTTATGCTGTTGGCCGTTTCAGACGATGAAATAAACTTTATTTTGGTTCCAGCTGTAATTAGTGATTGTTTCATAAAATTTACAATTTCATTGTTATGTTGTATTGTTGTTAGAGGGTGTGGTCTAAATACATTTTGCAAATGATCTGCAATCGCTTTGGCTTTACGAACATCTGAATGCAGTAGCTTATTGTTCATTTTTAATTCGGATACTTCGTTTTCATCTCTAGCGATTGTTTTTGTTGTCCAGAGATGTGCTGAACTAGGATCAATTTGGTTTATAAATTGCCGAAATGAAGCGTCGCGGTGATTATCTAATCTATTTTTGACTACTCTTGATAATTTATTTAGTTTCACTTTTATATATGGTCTTAGAGTTATTTGCCAAAATCTTCTTAAATCATGTTTCGATTTAATTAAATTAAAATTGTTCCATGGAATAGGGGAAGAGAATAATTTATATTTAGTATTGTAAATATGGGGATATACCTTTGGTATTATTGATTGGTCCAGAGATTTAAAATTAGCTGCATTAAACTCTTCTAATCCGGAGTCGATATTTGCAAGCGTCAAAATAGGAAGTGGATATTTATAGTTATTTTGTATTAGATCAGCGAATTTAGACCAATTGATGTGTTTTTCTAAAGGGTTATTTCCTAATGTAATTTCTTTAAAATTTTCTTTGTATGATATTCGGATCGGATTATGATCTGAATCTAATTCCGCTACTACTATTTGGTACAGTGGAAAATTAATATTTGTAGTTATGACTATGTCGACAACGTACAGCCTCAAGGTGTATATTTGCTATTCAAATCTCCTAAGAGATTAATACAATTATATGAGGTAAATATTTTTCTATAAGTCTTTTTAGGCAATTCTTATTGGGAGGCTTATATGCTGCAATGATTATTAATTTGTTGTCATTGTTATGGCTATTATTATTATTATTATTATTATTATTATTATTATTATTATTATTATTATTATTATTATTATTATTTCTATTATTGTTATTAGTAGTAGTAGCAGTGTTAGTAATAGTGGTAGTAGTAGTGGCAGTAGTTGTGGTAGTAGCAGTGGTAATAGCAGTAGCAGTAATAGTAGTAGTAGTAGTAGCAGCAGCAGCAGTAGTAGTAGTAGTAGTAGTAGTAGTAGTAGTAGCAGTAGTAGTATTAGCAGTAGAAGTAGCAGTAGTAGCAGCAGTAGAAGTAGAAGTAGTAGTAGCAGTAGCAGTAGTAGTATTAGTAGTAGTAGTAGTAGAAGTAGTAGTAATAGTAGTAGCAGCAGTAGTAGTAGTAGTAGTAGCAGCAGTAGTAGTAGTAGTAGCAGTAGTAGTAGTAGTAGTAGTAGTAGTAGTAGTAGTAGTAGTAGTAGTAGTAGTAGTAGTAGTAGTAGTAGTAGTAGTAGTAGTAGTAACAGTAGTGTTATGTTATTGGTACTATTAATGCTACTCTTCACTTCTATTCCTATTGATTCCAAGTTTGGAGATAAAGGCGTAGATACTTGGCTACACTCGATGTTTTTAGCTACTATTAGTGCTACGCCACCTGATGCTTTGTTGGCAATTCGGTCCTCTCTGAAAATTCTAAATCCTAGAATGTGAAACTTTTCTCTCGGAATTAGATGGGATTCGTTCATTTTCTTGGCGTTTCAGTCCATTGGCATTACAATGGCTAACGTTTTACAGAAGTATCTTTGAAAGAATGAAACTCAATTTTCTCAGTTTCACAAAATTTTCTAAAACTTCTATAATCACTTGTGGAAGTAAATGAAATTTTAATAGCATCTTTCTCCTGTTTGGTTGTGAAGCCGAAAATATCATCTATCAAAAGTTGGAAGTTACCTGCATTATGCACTATAAGTGGGGGTATTTTGATAATTGGATCGTTCACAGGTTCTTCATTACTCTCTAGTGTCCCTAGAAGTTTATATCTACTTGAAACAGGAATATTGTACCTGGACATTACCTCTTCTGACGAGAGTGACCTCTTTTGTTTGTGCTTATTACCATGTTCCTGCGTACCTTGGAGCTGAGGTTGTTGCGAATGCCGTTGTGGAGGCACATGATATTGAAAAAGAAGTTGAGAGAGTTGCATTTCTACCATTTGTTGCTGATGTTGGAGGTGTTGTAGTTGCTGTTGAAGATGTTCAGGCTGTTGAAGTATGGCTTGATCTGGGATGGGTAGCATATGTTCGTTGTTAATCGAGTTTTAACCACCACTTTTACTATAAGTAGCGTCCATTGCGCTTCGAATTAGTTGCCCCGTAACGGAGTTATAACTAAAATACAACACTTTTTCTAACGTGGCACTGTTCTCACCACTCACACGAACAACACTGGCACTAAGCGCGATCGCATTGATCGCTGCGGGTTGTCTACTGACGGAAAGCGATAAGAGAGACACTTCGGATACGAAGCGTTCGCCTCGGCGGCTCGAACCGGACTCAATCGAGTTCTTCTAATCTAGAAGACCTTTCCCAGCCCTTAGTCAAATGGTAGTTCACTAATTTTCATCTAGCAGTCCGCGCGGATGAAGTCTTCACGCTAGACAGAATTGCCATAAATGAACTGAAACTTAAATTTCCTTACTGGTATATTCCCTCACTTTCTTTGATTCCATTCGTTTTGTAGCATTTAGCTACAAAAATAACTCACGAAACCCCGCTTGCAAACTCTATGCGTTACTGGAATTTACGTATATGAGGTGAAGAATTGCTTTTCCTCGAGCGTAGCATTTCCTGTGTTCACTACAGTTGATGAGTTGAGTTTTCATAAATGAAATTAGTGTTTATTTGTAATCTATGTGTACCGGTACTTGTTACTGACCAAAAGTTCACCATACGCAGAGTCAACTATTTTTGAATAATTATATTTGGCATCAGGAGAGTTAGCGTTAATTAGTGAGAGTAGCAATTAAGTTAGAATATTTTATAAGTTGATATCGTACAGTAAATTATTTGAGTTCATATTAGAAAATGATGTAGTGTACGGCACTAAATTTGTAAATATGCGATTATTGCATTTGGAATTTTGTTTCTCAAGGGCAATAAAATCCAATTATAAAAAGCTAGTTAAAATCTGCACTTCCATTTGATTTTTTGGTTTTCAAAAACTGTATAAAACGTAAGAGGAAGAAGTATAATAGGTGGTTAGACGTGGTTAGGCGGAAGAGCAGGCCCTATGTCCTGAGCCTCGCCATTAATAAAGACATTATTATTATTATTATTATTATTATTATTATTATTATTATTATTATTATTATTATACGCGCACGTTTACATTAACTCTAGAATCCCTATATTACCCTTTTACTATACATAGTTACATGATGGATATACAAACATGGTGTGCTGCGTTTTAAAGTTACATACTTTTGCTCTCGAAAATTTTTCTATTTAAAAAACGTATTTGCATCTGCAAATGAACAACAGATTTGATTTCATAGAATGGTTGGCAAGTGACCGCACCCCCCCCCCCGGCCATACTACCACAAATAGTAAATGGAGAGCTGAACAAAAAGGGCACGTAATGATGTTACATTTACGCCAACACATTGCTATGCCAAGCTACCCTACGTTTTTAAGTATATTGAAATTAAACTCAAAATTGTCCCTTTTTTGTTGTTAATTTGTTATGCAAAAATAAAATTTATCGCTCTTCATTTGACCCTGTTATTTCTTTTTTGGGAACTATAGAGCAACAAAAAAGCGACAAATTCTCATGTCATTATTTTTTATTTATCTCTGTATTTTTATTTTTTTTGTGTGATTGCGGTGCTAATTTGATCAACTTGGCACCGCGTTTGCGTAAAATCGCATATCTGAAATTATTTAAAGCGTAACAAAATTTATATTTTGGGAACAATTGAGCAATAAAAAAGCAACAAATTACCATGAAATTATTTTTTACATATCTCTGCAATTTCTTGGTTTTCTTTTCATTGCAGTGCTAACGTGATGTCAAGTTAGCGGCACGTTTAGTAACACGATTATAACAAATTCGCAACAAAAAAGCGACAAATTTTGAGTTTAATTTCAATAGTATTTGGAAACTTTCCTTTGCTAACTGACGGCGCTGGCAGGGCGGTCGCGCGTGCCTGCGCCTGCACGGCTACAATTTCACCCCAGCGCGAATGCCAGCGGCTGCCAGCGGCCCTGCAGCTCCATTCACAAGAGCGCGCGCCTTTCTTCCTTTCTTCCGCAGCCCTTTTCTCCTCGCGAGCGGCCAGCGCGGATTAGGCTGCATCTCAAGGGACGTTTGCTCGGCCCCAGCGGCGTCTTTCAGCACCTGCCACCCGCTCTCCGAGCGATGGAGGGCGGGGCGCCGTCTCGCATTCCACAGCCGCTGGACGCGCCTAGGCGGCGGCGCGGGGATCCGTCCGGGCTGAAGGCAGCGCGCGGCGGCGGACACGTCCTGGGTGCGCGGGCCAGGCGCGGGGGCGGCGCCGCTGACGCGAGAGCCCAGGAATGCCATCGGCGGTGCGGCCCGCCCCGCACCGCCCGCGCGTGCTGCGCCACCGCCGCCGCGGCTCACGCGGCCGCTGGCCTCTACCTGCAGCGCCCTGCACGCCCTACCTGCGCGCCGCCCTACCGCCCGGGGCGCCGGCCGCCGTAGCCCCGCATAAATCTCTGCGCATCGCCCCCGCCCCGCCCCGCCCCCGCGCCTGTCCCAGCCGGGCCCTTCGCCCGAAATCCGGCGGCCAGGTGCCGGCGCGCGGCGCGGCGGGGGAAGCGGCGGCGGGCGCGCGCCTGGGTCCGGGCGCCGCCGCCCCCTCGGGGCCTCCGCCGCGCGCGCGCCGCCGCCGCTTCCCCCGCCGCGCCGCGCGTGACGTCACGCCCCCTCCCGGCGCTCGCGCCCGCCCGCCCGCCCGCCCGCCCGGCCGCCCATTCATGGAGGGTCCATTGACGGCCCGCTGCAGACGCCGCGCAGACGCCGCCGCACTCGCGTCTTCTCGCGCTCGCGCACTCCGCGCTCTCCGCTCGACCCGCAGCCGGCCGGCGCCGCCGCCCCACGCCCCGAGCGCACATAGAGCGTAGAGCGCTCGCCACCGCTGGCAGCCGTCGCTCGCCCTCTCGCCGCCGCCACCGTGCACGTCGCCGCCGTCGCCGCCGCGGGATGAGTGGCCGCGCGTCGCCCGCGTCGCCGCCGGGGGCGGTGCTGGTCGTGTACGTCGCGCTGGCAGCCGCCGCCGTCGTCCGCACAGGTGAGTGCGAGAGCGCTGGCAGCGGCGAGAGGCGACGCCGCGGCCGCACGCGAGGCTGGCGGCGGAAGCCTTGGCCGGGGGACGGGGCACGGGGCGGCGGCCGAGAGAGCGCACCTGGGCCGCCCGCCGCCCCGGGGAGCGAGCGGAGCGCGGGCGGGCGCGGGGCCGCAGCTGGCGCCGGGCAGTGGGCGTCGGGCCGCGCACGCAAGTGCCAGCACGCTCGCCCCGCCCGCCCCCGCCCCGCCCCCCGCCGTGCACGCACGCAGCCGCCCCGTTGCCGCGAGCGCCGCTGGAAAGTGGGCTGCTGCCGCTGGTGCGGGTGCGGCGGTGCGCTCCGTCGCCCATGCGCGCCCGCCGCGCCGCCCGCCGCCGCCACAGGCCCGCGTTCTTGTGCAACGGCGCATCCTCCGCGGCGCTCCCCTTCCCCGCCCCCCCCCGCTAGTCCTCCGTCCTCGCCCTCGTCCTCGTCCTCCGGCCGCAGGAGGAAACCCGACTGCTTTTTGCGGCAACGCGCTGCGCCGTGCGGGGCGAGCGTCGTTCTCAGGCGGTGGCGCGGGGGCGGGGGGACGCGGGGGTGGTGGGAACGCGCGACGTCCGCGGCGGCACCAGCAGGAAACGGCGGTGGTGAAGGGGACGAGCGGGGGAGGCGGGGCGGCAGCGGCCTCGGCCGCGTTTGCAGGCGAGCGCTCGCCACGCCACGCCACGCTCCGAGCCACGCTCCGCGCCACGCTCCGTGCCACGCTCTGGCGCCGGCGCCGCCCGCGGCCCGGAAGCGGCACTTGCTATCGGCCGAGCATCGCGCGCGGGTCAGCGCTCGCGCCGCCCGCCCGCCCGGCGCTGGACGGCGACGGCGAGCGCGGGGCGGGCGCGGGCCCGGGTGAGGGCTCGAGGGCGGGGTGGGCGGGGCGCACCTGGCCGGAAGCGCGCCTGGCCGCCGCCGCCGCCGCACCAGCAGCATCCCTCGCCTCCAGTCCCTCCGCCATGTGCTCCCCGCCCCGAGGTCTCTCCGCTTGGTACTGCAGCCCCGCCCTCTTCAACCCACCTCTTTACCTTTCCCTCTCTCTCTCTCTCTTTCTCTGTCTCTGATGCGCTCGCGGTCCGCTCCAGCCGAAATGTTCTCTCGCGGAGGGCTCCACCCTTACAAAGGCCAGTTGTGGCATGTCGAAACCTGTCATCATTTTATTTTTCCAGACATGGTTGAGGTCACATGTAGCTGATAAGTAAAGTTTTAACTGCCGCACAATTTGCAAATTAATAAAAAAAGAATGAAACATACCATTTTAAACGTTTTTCTGGCACTTCAATCTTCCGATTGCACAGCCCTGCTCTTCCGTCAGATAGGATAAGCACAGTAGAAATGCACAGACAAGCGGTGTGTTGGCTATTGCTTCTGAGGGAGGAGATATTTCTTATTGCACGCGCAACATAACATAATCCCAATATTTCAATCTTTTAAAAGAACTTCCAGTTTCTTTTAGCAGCTAAAATTCTGCCATTGTACCCAAAAGTGACAAGTCATCTCTGAAAAAAATAAACGTGGGTTTCGAATTAAAACGACAGACCATTTCCTTGTCGCAGAGAACCGTCTTTGTTCCAGTTGTCTCTCTATGACACGCTAGAGCCCTATCGAAGCCAGAATTCTTTCCGCGGGAGCCCGACTCTCAAATGTCGCCAATATCGTCGATGTACAAAAAATTCCAACTCATACATCATTATTCCGTAGAAATATAATATTATTTTGAACGGAGCTGTTTATTTCACCGTCAAAAACAAAGTGTCTTGCCTCTTTTACCGGCAATATTGTGAACTCTCTTTATGAAATATTTACTCTTCAAAAAATGATTCTTAAATCTCGTTCATCTTCACTTAACTAAAAATGACAAAGTTTTCTGTACGTGTTCCTTTTGTACTACTCTCAGGGCCCGACCATATTCAACCCATCTCCCTACACAGAATTGCCCTTCGGAAAGATCTCGATTAATTCCTTTACCTCGAACGGGTCCACTCGTCCCCGCAGCCTGCGCTCTCGGCCAGGATCACCAGTCAACCAGGGGCGGATCCAGAGACGAGTTTTGGGACGGGAAATTCAAAATGTTTTCGTCAAATATGTATATTACAAATTTTGAAAAACGTCGCAGGCTATACTCTGCTCATGGTGCGATACGATTTTATTCGCTTTAATGATAATCCAAAAATATTTTTCCTGCAAAAAATTTCGTGACAAGTTAAAATTAGTAGTTACTGAAACATTTTAGGGGAGAAATACCCTCATTCCCTCTCCTTTCCGTGCCTGACTCAACCCATCTTTTTTCGAAGTACAGTAGACTGCATTGTCCGATTCCTGGTTAACCGACTCCTTGTGTTAACGGATGCTGACATAAAAACAACTAATGTAGAACGGAACAGTTAAGGATATACATTCATTTCTGCAGATGTAGCGAGCCGAACATGTGCTTGGCGCTGACCTCACCCGTTCTAGGAAATGGAACTTCCCCGATTTCGATAATCGTATTTGCCCGTCAAACATTGTATATCGTTTGCAATTTCCACGCTCAGTTTTTGTTGTCTTTTTGAGACTGCCGTAAACGTGTTCATAGATTTATACTGTGAATTTTGTGTATGCTGTGTATTGTGGAAACAGAATATTATTATTCATTTGTATTTTCTTTATGAGTAGAACATTGTGCCGGTTACGACCATTTGCCACAGTGAACTCCGGTTTATCGAAGACTTCGTATTTCTTGTATCCAATTACGTCAGATAATCATTGGTAAACTCGTAGATATCCATACCCTAATTTGCTTTCGGACGGAGCTCGACTGTCTGATGGTCCTCCGCCTCCTCCCTGGACCGACTTTGCCCAGTACATCTCTTTGTACGACGTACTCGGGCCGAGCTGTACCAAGCATTTTCTTCGGAGAGCTCACCAAGTGAATAGTTGACACAAGTTCTCGACATCAGACAGAAATATATTGATAAAAATACAGCTCTTCCGTATCGGCTACATCTATTGTTTATGGAATTACTAACAATGCAGGATCTTTCGAGGCTAGAGTGTACAAAAGCAACAACAGTGAACATGAATACCACATGAATATGACATATGACATACATACATTGTAATTCTATTCATTTAACATGAGGGGTGTCCGCTATATGATTATTACCACTCTGCTACTGAATACATATTACTCATTTCCAATGGACACAGATATTAAAAGAAAACTATGCAGCCAGCAGCCGTGTGAGATGTTTGTGAGGCCTCGTTAGGTCCCCAGAAACTCGAAAAAAGAATTGAATTTTGACTGATTAATGCAAATATTTGATTGTGTTAATCCGTCTTCTCTCATGTGTTGTATGTATGTGTGTATAAAAGAATACATAAATACACACTACATTATTGCAGTAATCGTGAAGACGGTTTTTGTTGAAATATTTAATTCACTACTGCATTATACGTGAGTATTTATTAATGGTTTTTAGCAGTATAATTGCTACTTTTTAGAAAGTCGTTATGAGCACTTTTATTCATCAGCGTTTTTCTTGCTTCAGGGCACTAGTTTCAATATTATTTCTCCGGTTAGGCCATATTTTATACCAGCCTAATTTTTACTTGTTAGACATGGGGATCGAAACGTTGTCACATATTCAATAAACCATAAATGTCAGCAATATAGAAAACCTTTTTATAAATTCTACGATGGCGACTGAAATCAAAGTATGTTCATGTATTTCGCGAAACACGATTATGAAGTTTTGCCATATTTTCAACGAGGAATAATACAGCATAGCATTTGTTGACGAATGAGAAAGTGGAATTAATTCAGTTGAATTTTGCAACTGCCAAGAGCCTTCACCATGAAGTGAGACCCTTTGATTAAACGGAAGTTTTTGCTTGAGATGGAGCTCTTTTCCCCTGTCAATGTCTCCGCGGGCGCGGGGACTTCTGTTCCCGTCTCGAGATTTCAATTGTTCAGCCGTCGATAGTGCGAGGGCTTTTCAAATTCCTGCATCACAATCAAGCGTCAATATTTGTTGACGGGTAATGATGTCTTAATTAGAATTATGATTTGATGCCTGCGATCGTTGCCCATCATTTCATTATTTTCGCATCTGTTCAATGGAGGTTTTTGTAATCTAGACTTTGCATTTTCGTATTTTGAGTTGTATACAACAAATCTAGATGCAACAAATCCGAAGATGATAAGATGATGGCCACGTCATTAAAGCAACCGAACCATATTACGAGATGTTTATTTGTTTATTTTTATAATGCCAAAAACAGCCGTTTTAAGAAAAGTATTCGAGAGATGCACAATCAAGGCATAATATTCCACAACGCCAGCAGTGCTGTGAAGAAGAGCGAGAAAAGTAATCTGGGTACTGGGAGGATGTTTTAATGTGGTTAAAGGCGGAATTTGATCATGATGTAATTATAAAAATAAAGTTAAATTGCGGAACATTATTAAATATTATTAGTTTGGACCTCAGTGTTCTGCCGTAGTGCCGTGTCTGTCGTTTAACTATTACACTAGCCAAATTCTTGTTCATCAAATTTGTCATTTTAGAATCAATGCAGCCCTATGCAGATCAAGCAATAATTCATCTCCATTATTAGAATACATCTTAGCCAGACCTGCCAATGACTACACGTTTTCTTCAGCTCCAATATCCCTTCCCCTTTCCCTTTTCGCCTCTGAGGGTGAATCTCGGTGCCGCACTCAAACGCCCAGCGGTTTCTGTTGCAAGTCCATGTTTGCTATATGTCCGACACGCTGAAAGACAGTGAATAAACAGAAATTATTGCAAACGTTTCAAGCAGAAAAAGATAAAATCTTTGTTGGCTGAAAGTAATTATTTTGCGTATGTTATTCGATAATTCGTAATACAAAACATGTTGTTGGCCTGGACGGTTGAGGGAATAGTTAGTGACAATCGCATTTCGAGGCGGGAGGGGGGCGTGCCCGCGGCTGCCGCAGGTAGTGGCCCTAGGAACACTGTTTTGCTCAGATCTAGGCTAAACTTTGTATCATGGTTCTATCCAAACCCCCTCTCTCTTCTCTTTTTGTATCTTGCGTTGCGTTTTACATTTCGTTGCCCTCGAGAAATTCAAATATCGAACACATTGCACCACGGCCAAGTATCATTGCTTTTAATGTGAACTGGTCTGCAATGTTGGCTTGGAGATTGTTCAGTCTTCTGTCTCAAATGTATCTCTCCCATTTTCACAAATGGTTTGGAAATTCAGATATTGTACTAAATAACTCGCTTGCCACAAGGGACTTACATTCTTTACTTATTTTACTGACCGTGAGTCGGAAGAAGTGGAATGCATTACAAATGTTTAAATCAGTGTTTTAAAAGTAGTAATATATTCAAGGGCCGTGAGACTGTAGGGTATTAATTAAATCAATGTTTTCGTAAATAAACTATTTGAAGGACTGTACAAGTTCTAGGTAGTTCTGAACCGTTCCTGTTCAAACCAGCCATTCCCTCAAGGAAAGGAAAGCTGGGACTGTCGTTCCGAACATTTTTGTTGTGATGTAAATGATATGAATGTATATAAATGCGAACAAAATGAGTCCTGACAATGTTTTCTTCGATTGTTTTCGTTACAACCAATAAGGAGGACGATTATCTCTAATACGCATTTGATGCAGATTTTCCCTCTCTTTTGGGTTGCTCTGTAGGGGTTAACACTTCTATCCATGATACAACTCGCGTTGCGTTTTACATTTCGTTGCCCTCGATAGATTCAAATATCGAACACATTGCACCACGGGCGAGAATCATTCACCTGTACAATAAAACATTCGGGCATATTACAGAGTGGCTGCCAATGGTGTGTCCTGTGTACTCAGGGCACGTGAAGCGTCTTGTCGATCGTAAACAATAGGGTATTTTGATTTTCGTCACATTTATTGGCATTTTTTGATTATCCCTTTGTGATATTAAAGAAGAAATTTGGGATCGATTATTAAGTGTATTTATTAATTATTGATTGTTTTTTGTTTCTATAGATATTGATTTTATATATCACTATATTTCATTTTTACTTTCCCGTATACGTACTTATAAACCCAGTAATATACGTTGTATAGGGTAAGTTATGTAATACTGTACAACATCGATTCAACGGCAATACACGTATTGTGGTCCCCTGATACCGAAAAAGTGTTTTTTTCAAAACGTCCGTCTGTCCGTCCGTCCGTCCGTCTGGTGTCTATAAATATATACTAGCGCCTAAACCATGCGTAGGATTTTTTTCCAAATTGAAGAACTCCCTGTCCATCTGGCTCCAGTCGAATATTTGTGATTTTGAATAAAAATTAAAATTTGGGTGTACTTTACATGAAGCCCCCGGACATTTTCAAAATTTTCTCAAAAACGGCTCCAATTTTTTTTCTTCAAGCGTTTCGAACGGATAGTGCACATTCCACTCTTTAATGTGACGTAAAATTAATGTTGCTGTATTTTTTTGTTTTTTCAAAAATTACACAAATGTACATTTTTTGAAAGATCTCTCACGCCGTTGATATGCACATTTTCAGTATATTTTCAGTTCATTTACAGTAGCGCTTAAACTTCAGTTTTCGAAAACAGCTCCAAATTTTTTAAAGAAAATTGCCATTTTGGACTAGGTTTTACTATCCTTTAATAATATTAAAATAATATTTCTGCTCTACAATTAGGAAACCGAAATATTAAGAAAATGTCAAAAAATGTACTTTCGGCGGCGATAGATGGTAGCAGGCAATAATATGTGGCAAGATCGAATGAGCTAACCGAGACCAAAGGAAATAGAAACAGACAATGGAAAGTCTGTGCCATTCTGTAGCACCACTAGTTACTTTTTCGTACATGTACGTATATGCGGAGTTTATACGTTGTATCGAGAAATTTATGTTATTTTGTGTAAAATCGATTTCAAGATTTCAACGGAAATACACGTTTTAGGGTCCCCTGATACCGAAAAAGTGTTTCAACAAGTCCGTCTGTCTGTGAACACCACTAGCGACTGAACCATACGTAGAATTTTTTCAAAATGGACATTTTCCGGTCGATCTGACTCGACTCGAGCCGCTGAGATTTTGATTAACTTTCTTCAAAATTTGGGGGTACTATACATGAAGCCCCTGGGACATTTTCAAAATTTTCTAAAAAACGGTTCCAAATTTTGATCTTTAAATTTCTTATAAGAATAGAGTAAAATACACTTATAAATGTGGCATAGGTCCGATTGTCACAGTTAACTTTAAATTTTCGAAAATTTCAAAAGTTTGAAATTTTTCGCATTTTCCTACAACTATAAAATTAAAGATAGAGATTTTTCCTTCAAATGAAATTTGTTGTTCATAAATGGTTCTTTCATTAAGGCCATGTACATTTTTTAAACATAGTTTCACTCGCCGTATTTTTCTTCAGGAAAGCTTATACGCTGATATCATTGTCATCAACTGTTCAATAAAACAGTACTTCGCGGGGCAGGCAAACATTCACTTTTGGAATACCTTCACATCTTTCTCTCGCGGACCCATCGCGATGACGTTTACAAGCGCCGGGCAGGCTCTCAGACTTCATTGCTTCATTGATGTCACTGACGTCACGCATCTGGGGTAAGCTGGGAATTGGTGCCTTGTTGAGGTAAAGTTGTAAGAGTAAGAAAAGAAAAGATGAGACTGTCTTTCCCAACGATATTTGTATTGTGGTTTAAATGATATGAATATATATAAATGTGGCAGCTCATTCATTATTTATGTATTATTATGCATTTATTGAAATTGATTTCTTTGTGAATCATAACTGTGAATAACATACATTATATATATATATATATATATATATATATATATATATATTATTGGCGTATAGGCCATTACTGACCACGCTACACACGATTAACGTGCGTGTAATTCTTCCAGGATCAGCTTTTCAGCTGTATCCTTGGATTACGACAAGGTTGTTACGCCTTGAAGTGTGAATTATGAGATGATAGGAATGGATTAGGAGGTGATAGGTGATCGTGGACTTTTGGAACCATCCCAGCATTCGCCTTTATGACCGAGGGAAACCACGAAAACCCCGGTCAGGATGGCCGGCCCGGGAATCGAACCCGGACCTCCCGATTACGAAGTCAGTGCGCTACGCACTAAGCCACTTCGCTCGGTTATATATATATATATATGAGTATATATATATATATATATATATATATATATATATATATATATATATATATATATATATATATATATATATATATATATATATATATATCACATGAATAACTTAATTAAATGAATTACGTGAATAATATATTACATTTTCTATTTGAGGTCTAATTAAATCTATCCCACCGATCCAAGTGAAGAACGAGGTAGTAATTGCTTTAATCGGAAACAATGAGTAAATGCTTGAAAATTAGTATATAAAGGATAGATGTTAGAGGCTAAAAAGAGAGTCTAGCAAATGCTGAATTTTCTATCAATTACTTGAAATTGTGTGAATAAAACCAAGCTTATTCTTTTACACAATAGTAAATGCTAAAAACCTTTCTAGTGTGTGTCTGACCTTGCTAGAAGTGCCAATTACGTAGAGGAGATGGCTGCATTGATGCAAATTAGAAGTGCAAAACAGTATCGTACCTGCATTGAAATTGTATAATGTAATTATCATTCTTTGTACAAATTTAATGCGGAAAATTTTGAATGCTGGGCGTAACATTTTCTTGACAATGCAACTGAAACGAGGAGAGATGTCTTATTATCCAAAGAAAGAATTGAGTTTTTTCTGAGATTCATGAGTAATCCTAGTTATGAACCGGGAATTTGCAAGGATGTAAGAGAAGAGGAAGAAGAGGAAGAAGAAGATGAAAGAGAAGAGGAAGAAGAAGAAGAAATAAAGAAAGAAGAAACGTTTATTGTCTCGTAAGTCATGTCTAAGAAAACACCAAAAGATCGGAAAAATGCCTGAGGTCACGATTTCCGAAGCTTGGTCCAATCTATGTCAAAAACTTTCATCGTGTAAAATAACTTGAGTCATTTTTATTATAATTTATATAGATTTTGTTTTAGTGAACTTGATGGTGATTACACTTTGCATTTAAAACAATTACAGAATACAAAAGTTGAGATCACAACCTAGATTCAAGTAATCAGCCATCAAAAATTGCTGAATAATATAACTTTTGTTTTCTTTAAACTATGATTAATGACGAGAACTTTTACTGTGAGCACAAACCTATGGATTAGATTCCCCAAAAGGAATGATGTATCGGTAGCAAGAGAGGAATGATCGGAACACTACATGTTTCCATGTGTAGTGTGTGATATTGACTGTACACGTTTTATACCGAATATACTCGTATTTGGATTGATTTATATTGGGGGACAGTATAGGTAAGCCATTCACTCTTTTTATTTCCAGTAACTGTTATAAAACAGAGGGTAATTCTTAAAAATAACAACTGGAGTTGCTCATCATTCATTATCAGTCATTATTATTATTCTCATCACTAGCGTAATTGGACTATGTATCAGACCCCATATATTTTTTCATTTTGTTCACATCACACCAAAATCTCAGAGAAAGTCAACTGCTCTTGCTCAGTGAATACTTCAATTTTCCAGTATTTACGTCATAGCATTGGCAAAATATTATACAAATAATTTTGAGGAAATACTATTGCTTTCGCCAAAAGCTTGGCATCATTTGCTTTTGCTAAAATTTAAAATTACCAGCAAATGCTTACTTTTTATTGACTCGATTCACTGTACTTGTAGATTTTATATTATGAAGAAAAGATATATAACTCTTCCTTGCCCTATACAAAAATGAAGTCGAATTCTTGTCGATCAACCACAAAGAAAGCGGCAACAATGGAGATAAAGGCGTCGGCTCTCATCGCCGGAGTCACGTGTATCTGCCGTCCGTCCGGAGGAGGTGCCGCGCCTTGAGCTAGCTTGGCGGCGAAGCCAACGGCTCGAGATCTCGCTCACTCGTCCTCAAGACCACGAAAAGACGGAGGAGCCGTGGGCTAAGCGGCCTCCGCCCGGGCAGCGGCGGCCCGAAACAATGGCGGATGCTCGCGGCGCATGTGACGGGCTCCTCGCGTGCTTGTTTCGAGTCGGGGCGGGCGCGAGGCTGCAGCCAGGTCTCGTCCTCGCCTCCGCCTCCGCCTGCGCCGTCGCCGTCGCCCTCGCGCGCCGCGGTGCGTTACGTAAGGGCGCGGGGGCGGCGCGCGGCGCGGCGCGGCGCGGCGTGGCGAGGCGGTGAGTCAGCGCCGCGCCGCGGAGCCGCGGGCCTGAGAACCTCGCCCGCGCCGTACCGTTCCGCCTCGCTCCAGACCTCCCCGCCACGCCCACTCCTCACATCATCTCTTCGCCCCCCGCCCACCCCTGCCGGCAGCGCCCGCGCCGCCCATCGCGCCTCTGGCCACAAAGCCGTGCCAGCCGGGCGACTGGCACGGCTTTGTGGATCTCTGCATTTAATATCCACGAGCACAAAGACACACACTACAATTAATTAATTGTCAAGAAATAATTTTATATTCTGCGCATTGTGTCCCACTACCGGGCTTTATAGCCAAATATTATCGATATCTTCGGTCTTTGCGAAACCGTCGGTTAACTACTCTTCATTAAAGAAATTCACGTAATCATACATCCGCGTTTCGCCTCCACCTCCCCCTTCCCGCTCACATGCCGGTGCTCACTCCCTCGCTTCTCCTCGCGGTTGCGTCTTGGCTCCTGTTGCGATTGTGCTACCTGCGAAATGAGCATTTGAGAAAGTTTTAAATGAAGGGTTTGGCGAAGAAGGGTCTCTCATCCGCGACGAGCCGCCCCGCACTCGTCCTTCCCGGCGCCTCGCGTCTGCCCCTTGCCGCTCGGAGCCATTGCGCTGCGAACGAAATCTCCCGGCTGGGTAGCATTTTTCAACTTGTTTTGCCTTTGCAAACTCTTTATTTAATACTCCCATTTTAGGAAACCTGAATACAATTGTTACATTGTATCATAATTATGTATCTGCCATCCACCTCACCACTCTACCGTCCACTCCACATGGAGCAATTGTTAGCGTTGAAGTCAATGTTTCTGTAATTTTTGCGCCCTTACGGAACCCCTTGATTGACCATTGACTCACTAAAAAATATCTGCATAATTATTATAAATCATATCTTATTTTGGTGTAGGCCGTAATTAGCGTGATTACAAGCCGGTTGTCTCACGAAATGTTATGACGACTTTCTCTGTTCAAGGTCATATTTCTATATACTGTCGTACAAATAGCCACTATCTTTTTTTTTGTTTTTTGACGATAAGTAAATAAACACAACTATGACTCCTAGCTCACCTTATTTTCTCGTCCTTCGTAGTTTCTTGCATTGTTAAACATACTGATCGAACGTACGTTTCATGTTTGTTTAAAAATTTACGTTGATCACATTTTAAAGCAGTATCATTTTGTATGTGACACTTCTCATTAGCGGGCTGGATATATCTCTTCCGATTGGTTGAATCGGTTGGGTGAGGATATTGTGGGTCAAGGCCTGATAGTGGGGTATTGCTGGGATGTCAGACTTGCAGCACTAAATATTACTGTCCTTACAGAATTTACGTCAGAATTCACAGATTTCACCAAATAAATATACACTACACCATAATTACATATCCGAATTCCCCCCTGTCCCTACACCATGACCTCGTAACCCATAATCAAATGAGTTAGTTTAGAAATCAACGTATCTCAATCTTTTGGTTTTTGAGGAATCCTTTGGAGTAATGTCCATGTTCTGGGAAACTCCACCGACGTCAAATGTAGTGAACAGCATAACCACATTTTATTTCCATTGAATGAAAAGTATCAACATAACTAACACGTCATCAAAAAACTGGTACGCATTTGCATTGATCAAAGGGACCTCGGTCTCATTTACGTTCTCTCGTTCTGAACGTTCTCAGTACCAAACCACTAACAGTAGCTCGACATGGAATTAATTCCATCGAGAAAGATAGTAGTAGCCAAGCGTACACAGCTACCAATACTGTATGTGATATTCTTGGAGTAGCTAACCAGAGAGTCAGGCGTAAAAGCACGAACTAGTTTATTGTTAACTGTATTGCATTCATTCGTCAATGTACTTTTATTATTTTGAAATACTTAAATCTTAATTTAAATTATGAAAGGACTCTTGGGATCTGCAGAGCAGTTGGAAGAAGTCCATAATCACAGGTCATGAAGCTTGTCACCTCAAGTTCTTTCTTTCTATTTGATTTATTTAGTCACAAAAAATTAAGTAGAAACTGTGTGTGACGTATGGGGGAGAAAATAAATTGCGCACGTTTGCTTGAGTTTCAGAACCCCTTCCCAACATTTGAACTATAAATATTTGAAAGATGAATATAATTTTTTTAAATACTAAAATTGGAAAAAGCGGTAGATTACCAATATTTGTAGAGACTAGATATTTTCGTTTCCGAGTTATAGAAAACGTATTTGCATCGGCAAACGAATTCCAGATTTGATTCCTCTGCATTGCCAACAAAATAGCAATTCGCCCCCGGCTCTACTCCTACCACCACTACGAACAAAAGGAGAGTTCAACAAAACGTCCGCATAATGAAGCTACATTTATGTCCAGAAGTAAAACAAGAGGCCATCTCAGCATTTGCTTAAGGGATCAGAGAAACTGGACAAAAACCTGATCGAGATGGGGTTTTCTACATGTTACAAAGTATTTTCCTTTCCATATGAACTCAAATGAAAATAATGAAATATTTTAATGTAGGAACTGTGATTAAAAATACCGATAAGAAACTTCTAAGTAAATTATTAAAAAAATACGTGACTCCCAAAATACGTGACAGCGGGATTCGAACCCGAGTTTCATGATTTACACCCAGCTGATCTAAACACTGAGCAATCAGGACAACCTACATCCTAATTATTTAATACGGTTACAGAGTAACAAGTCAGCATGAGCATTAATTGGTGTGCGGAGAAAAACTTTCTGTGGTATTGGACATGCCTAGTAAGATGACAGATTAGTGACAATTCAAATTGTCTATATTTTAAAAAAAGTATTAAAAATAATATGAAAATCATAATTTTCAAGTTCAAGTTAAAAGCATATCATTATTTGTTTTTTATAAAAATAGCAGAATATTCCCGTGGGTATGTCTAGTATATCTCCTTGATAAGTTCTTCTGGATAAAAATTAACTTCTTGAATTCGTAGAGTTGAAACAACTTGTTATAATCAAGACAAGTAATGGAATTTAAAAGAAAATAAAGAATGTAAACTATCAGAGATTTCTCCCGCCCTTATAATTTTTGAACCCATACAACAGATTTTGCTGATTGAAGAACGTATACATTCTGTTTTGAGTGAGGGTGTGGTATGGTCCAAACAGTCATTTAAAAGCATTTGTACACAGTCAAAGATATATTAAATAGAATAGTGATTATTCGAGGTACTTTGCAGTGAGTGAACCACGGACACTAAAAAAACGTAAATAATTCGGAGTTCATTTCAAAGATCAAAATACAGATTACACTAAAAAAGTAAATAAATAATTACTTTTACGGCAGTTTCAGAGTTTGAGAGTGGCTATAATAACGTCAAAAAGAATGACGCGGTAATCGGAAGACTATCGAATTAATGGAAATCCCAATATCTGAAGAGTGTGTTACGGTATCTGCCACCGCACTCGCCGGCTCCCTGCTTCTAATTTGTACATTTCTGTTTTCGATTCTTTCAATAGATTATGTTGTTTTACCGTCGCTTAGAAACGCAATTTCGAAAAGTGATCTTTCTGTTTCTCATTTAAATGTCGAAGTTTAAGAACGACTATCAAAAATATGCACAGAAAACACAAAGAGTGTCACAACTATGAAGCTTCAGCTTCCCTCCCAAAAGTCGATGGTCCATATTAAAAAAATATGTTTTTTACTGATTTTCTAGAGTTATGAAGGTCATTCAATATTTCAGTGTGCATCGCAATAAATATGAAATATAAATCGACAGATAATATACATGTTAAATTCGACATAAATGAAATAAATTTTAACAAAAACTTCAAGTCGACTGGACACCTCACCAGTACCCCCCCCCCCGAGAAGAATCCTGGTTGGACATGAAGAAACCATAATATAAAATGTATGAACAAAGCATGGAAATGAAAACTGTTATAAAATATAGAAATGGACGACTTTTATTAGCATTTAAGGATAATATTGAGTTTCATTATATTAATAATTAATAATTTATGGATACCGATCAGTGGCGTATAGTTCGGGCCCTCAAGGCCCGCAATGCTGACGGGCCTAAGTAAAAGAGGGCCTGTTGAGGGGACAGTTTTTTTTATTTAAGATACTAACACTACTTGTGTTTGCTTCATACTTTTATAAAGGGGGTCGCATAAAATTTTTGCGGGCGGATCCGTACTCATTTCGTTACACTACTGATAACGGTAATATGTATATATGTATATGTAGTACATGGTAAAACACCGGAAAATATAAATCTTATTAAGAATAAAAACTCGCAATTTTGCTGCATTAACGAACGATAAGGTTTACTAGAGCAACTCGTAAAAATGTACCGGTTGAAATGTGAGAAGTTTTTCTCGGAGGCGGTCGGGTTCCCCCGCTCGGCGCACCAGGGTTAAGCGGCGTGCGTCCGAGGAAGCAGCTCCGCAGGCCTTGCTTGACGACACACTGCCATATCACCTTGTACCGTTAGACGCTCGTGCGTTACTGGTTGCAGTGGGATCTCCATAGCAGGGGTAATGAGTTCATTAGCATAGGCTCGATAATGGAGCGCCCCACCGGATGGGCGCACCGCCCGTAATTGGAGCGCAAGAGGAATCGTATTATTTAATTACCGGCTAAAAGCGTTCTCTCCAACGCCGCATGACAAGCATTTTATTCACTTAATTAGTCGTGATTTGTATAATGCTTGAACGAAATAGATGGCGGTGCGGGATGTGAAATGGGTCGCGACTAGGGCATCCCCCCTCCTGCTGGCGTGAGAACGGGACGCGCACCAGAATCTCGTCCTTTGCAACTTCACACAGGAGGCAGAGGCGGATCGAGCCGCTCTTCTATTTTTGCGATGAGGACTGCGAAGGAAATGAGGACCTGTGATCAGGGTCGCCATTTTGTAAAAAAACGGGGAAGACAACGAAAAATCTGGGAACTTTTAGATGAATCTTAGAAACAATGTCAGGTATATTTTGAAATACATATATAACTATACAATTCTTTAAATAACGTTGGTACAATACCACTTTGTACACGTAGGCTTCCGCGACTCGAGTTCATGACTTCTAGTCTCTCCGGGTGACGCCGCGTCGTTTGCAGAGAGGCCGACGTTTCGCCTGTCATATCGCAGGTTTCTGCAAGAACCACTTTGACAATACCATTTTGGCAAAAATTTTAATTTATTGAACATACTGAACTATATTATTATTTTTGTTTTTTTCTCGGGGAAAGCAGAAGTTAGAAACAGGCACCAAAGTGCAGTTTTATTAAATACTTTCTTTAAATTGAGTGAAGGACTACACATATTATCGCATTAGAGCAGCCCTGAACTAAACCACGGACCTTCCCCCTTCCGCCTGTCGAGTGATGCGGCATCAACTCAGCGCCCGCGCCGCTTTCGCCGCCCCGTCCCCGCTGCTGCGCCTCGAATGTTCCCGGCCGAGCTGCTTCATCCATTGACTTATGGCGCGTCGACTGCCAAGGTCATTACCCGTTACTGGCCTGATTTACCCCGGAGGTGGCGGTGACCCTCCCTCTGGAAAGTGAGATAAGGCGCTGACCTAAACGTCGGCTTGCGCGGCACTTCCTTCTCCCGGTATCTCGTAGCAGAGGCAGCGACACGCCGGAAATACTTCTAACCTCCAGGTTGGTCGCCCGACATGTGAGGTTGTGTAGGGCATGCAAGAGGAAAGGGGGAGGATAGGAGGAGGAAGAGAAAGGAATGATCGCGCGCTCTCCGCGGCCCGCTTGTTAGCCGCGCCAAGGTGATGGATCACAGGCAGGGCCCTTCCTCCTGGTGCGGAGCGTCCGCCGCGGCCATTCCGCCGTTCCTCGGATGCTTCGCATGAAAACAGAGCGCTCGCTTTCCCTCCCACTCACGCGGTCGTTGGCCTCGACGCCGCCGCCGGGAGAAGAAGTGGCGTCAGTGGACGCGCTTTATCAGGGGCGGACAGCACGTCACGGGGGAGGATAGTTCATTGAAGACAGGTCTAAGGGGCTTGAATAACAAATGTGATTTTCGTTATGTGTTACTTCCGATGAGAAAATTGTAGTTCTACAAAATCACATATTTTGTCACATTATTTTTAAATGTGCAATTTTTGAAAATTCAGAGTTCAGCGAAAATGAGATCCTTTAATTTAAGCGTGGGGGGAAATGAAAAAAAAATTGGTGCAGTTTTTGAGATTTTGTTTTGTAAATAGCATTAATTTTAAGGAGAAATTAAAGGAAAACGACCCAGTCTTTCAAATAATTCTATATGACCCTTTTGAATTTCTTATTTTTTAGAACAGATTTTGTTTAAGACAAAAATCTCTATTTTGAATATTGTTGTTTTGAAATGTTGTGTCCGCAATATCCGAATATTGCGGAAACAAGCTTAGGTTGGATAGCTAGGTCGAAGTCAGTCGCTGTCTAAACGAGAATTCTAGCGGCCAGCTGCTCTGATTTTTTCGTGGTTCCTCGGATCAACACCAGAGATCTTTTCTTCTCCTTTCTCGACCTCTCCTCACCTCTTACTTACCCATACTTAAACTTACATGCACTACACTACCACACACGCCAGGAGATTGGTCAGGAGCTTAGAGCTTTTCCCAGCTGAAGCTGTGTTCCACTTGTGGGAGACACGTACTTGGAGCAAATCCTGCGAGCCGATAGGTCCACGCCGGGTCTCACCATTCTCCGAGAAAGAAAACCGCTCGTGACGAAAACATGGACTACACTTACATGACTAATGACCATAGCAGTTGACTCGTGCGGAAAAACGAAATGATCAATCAATCAATTAATCAATAAATCTGTTCTCGCCGCCTATCTTCCACCACCTGCGTCCTACAGTAGGTCGCCCTATGGCCAGCCCTGCCGCTTATCACCCAGCGACTACCTCGCACTGTCCCCCGCTCCCAGCCCGCCGCCCTCCCGTACCATCGCATACTTGCCACCGTTTCTTCCCCGCTGCTCCCCGCTCGCGGGCCGCCGCCCACGCACTCCGCGCCGCGCAGAGCGGAGCGGGGGCGGGGCGGGGGCGGGGCTGGAGCGGGGCGCCCGGATGCGCTTCGAGTCCGCGTCACGAGCCACAGGCCACGCGGCAAATGTCGCCGTCCCTCTCCCTCTCCTCTACCGTCGCTCCTCACGGCCCCTCCTTGCTTCGTTACGCCGCACCCTCGCTCCCCTCACCCGCCTCACTACCGCCCTCGGCGCGTATGCTCCACGGCGCTCTCCCGTGCTTCTCCTCTCCTCTTCGCGAGTGGCCCCACTCGCCTTCCCAACCTGCCCCCTTTCCACTCCCCTTTCTACTCCACGCCCCGTCTTTACACGTCTAAACTCGCACATGAAATGAGTGTTCCTTGGCCAATTTTTGTTCACAAAGAGGCTGATTCTCAAACGAGTGACTAAAACATTTTCGACACAATGTTTGTTTCGGAAACTTCTTCCAGTAAAATGTTCACAGTAGAGTGTAAGCTAAAAAATAAATATTCGGCTGGTTAAGTTAAGTTTTCAGATTGTTTATTAAAAACACTACTTCCCCTAGTAGGTCACACACCGTTTCTAACTGTTTTTGACGTTAAATAAATAAAACCTAATGAACCTGCATGTTGACTCCCTTTTCTAATGCTTATTTAGGCACAAGAATATTTCCACGTATTTTCAACAATTAAGCCACGTATTTTAAAAGGACAAAAAAATTAAATTCAAAATAATCGGCTACTTTCTATAGTTTTAGTTTTCTCAAAAATATACAAGAGGCCTTTCTATCTAAGATTGGAAACATTTCTTAAGAAAAACGCTTTTTCATACTCGGGACATAGATTTTGAAAATCAAAACCTTCTAACTGCCATTTTTTTCTTTTCTTAAATATGTTGCTTCTTCAATGGGTAAAAATTAAGCTCCTATGGAATACTATCAGAACTTTAGATTTTTAGATATACGATTTTTTCAATACATTGCCGATTGTGCATAGGCTTCTTCATGGTTCGATCTTAGGTTCTATCATCTTTCTATTGTACGCAAATGATATGCACTCGTCCATTGGAAAGGGGAAAACAGTTCTGTTTTCTCATGAAACGAATATTCTTTGCCAAAAATAAAAAATAAATAGTACGATTTCACAGGTTTCAAATCGGTTTCGTTATTAAAAATTAGTTTAAAAAGGAAAAACTGTTTCAATGCCGTTTTTTTAATTTTAAGCAGGCAATTGCATACGTCATTGAAAATGAAAAACACTCAATTGGCTAATTTAAAGACGACAGAATTTTTGGGGCAAGTTATTTTTGGATTCACTCAAACCTCACATTGAATCCCCACATAAATAATTTGAACACTAAGTTAAGTTCATTGTTTTACGCATTCAGATTTCTGCCCAATCCGGGCAGCTTTCATGCAACGCCTAGTGTGTATTTTGCAAACACACATTACTAAAATATGGCATAATATTTTGGGTCATCCCATAGCTTCCAGCCATAAGCTCATCCTATAGCACCCAGAGTTTTATATTGTAGAAACAATTATACAAATAATAAACAAATACCATCCACGTAATTCCTCAGAACCTCTCTTTATTGTGCTTATAATTTTAACGTTGTCGTGCATAATTATTTACGAATATGTATTTTTTTGTCAAAACTGACTTAACGTTAGGAACATATTTTCATCGAGAACTAATATTCATAATTCCATTCATCATGTGCCAGTAACAGTCACTACAAGTAATTCACATACAATATACGTTACTTAACAACACAATGCCATATGACATTAAACAATTGAAATCGCTACTGAAGTTATTAAAGTTTAAGTAAAATCTTTTCTGCTGAATTACTGTTTCTAAATAATTAGGGACTATACTGACCAATCAAAAGAAAAAAGTAATATTTATTTTAACAATGATATATAGTGCGTTAGTTTACGTTTGAATTGTACAATTTAAAAATATTTAATATACCTGCAATAAGTAATGTACTTGAAGCTTCTGGGTCAATGACTCCCATCTCGTTCAGTGTTTCGTCCAATTATCCTGATCCATTGAGCAAATGCTGAGATGGCCCCTTGTTTTGCATTTGGACAGAAATACTACTTCTTAATAATACTTACGGTTCACTATGCGTACGTGTTGTTGTTCAGCTCTCCTTTTGTTACTTGTGGTAGTAGAGTCGGGAATATTATTTTGTGTGCAATACTAAAAATCAAATTTGTAGTTCGTTTACCGTTGCAAATAGGTTTTCTGTAGCCTGGTCGCAAAGATGACTAGATTTGAAATGTTGCTAACATCGCTTTGTTGATACTTTCATACACCATTTAAGTATTTATAAAGGTGGTGATGAGATTCTAGAGCTCAAGAAAACGCACATACATTGTACTTCTTTCTCTTCCCAAATACGTCACATACAGCGTTACTGTTATTTGGTGAAAAATAAATCATATTACGTACCTCTACGAGTGATCACCTAAATTAAGCTATCAGTTACTGCTTAAGGATTCTCTTTCTCCTTGTGACGACTATGAAATCTGGGCTTAATCTATTCCGCTCCACCCTCCCCGCATGCCGCTAAGCGCTTTGTCCTCGCAGCCCTCTACCGCCGGGCACCGTTGGCGGTGAGGTCGTGTTAAACAGTCATGAGGGTCAGTGCTTTTCAGAGACGTTACATTCTGTTGTGATACCTGACCCCAATTTATTAACTAGCACAATTCCCGCAGACAAATGAGAATACCACACTCCATGGGGGAGGTGTATTCCAAGAGTTATCGCCACAACACCATCAGTCTTTGCTTCACGTTTCATAATTCGTTCACGGAATCTGTTGCCCAGAGAAAGACAATGATGTTAGTCTGACGGTCATTCGAGTGTTAGGGACCCCAAACCGAACAAAGAATTACTTTTTGTGATGTCGCGTCGGAAACTCTGTATACTTTGCGTATTTTTACTTTTTTATTTATTTACGTCAAAAACAGTTCAAAACTGTGTGTGACGTGCTATGGGGAGAAGTTAAATTGAAGTTACATTACAGTGTAACATTACAGTGTTTACGTATCAATTACAGTGATATGAAATAAATCTCTCTGACAAACGTTCAGAGTTCCTGGTCAAAATATAATTTTAAATGATGTCGACATGTGGGGCTATGTGATGTGTTTTTCCTACATTTAGTATTCTTGGTGAAGTACATTAGGATATGAAAATTTGCCACAATCCTTAATTTTCTAACCATCCCCCATTTGAAAATTTCCGCGTAAAACATTGATCAGAGACAGATTCTGATTTCCGCGGGTTTCATGTTTGGCCCATAGCAGTAAAGTTGCTATTTCCCATACATCTCTTTCCCGCTCATATCTAGCGCCGAGATCTTTGAGAGCCCGTTTTCCTAGTTTGCTTTAAGTATGACGATGCTGATTGGACTGCGGTTGTCTGTCTTCATCAGGTACCGCATTCTATGTTTCCGTAAGCTATGAATGCCTGAGTTTGGTAAGTGCTTCCTCACTAAAAACTACGAACACAATAACACACTACGAAAGAAACAAAGAAGGCCGTATGAATAACAATATCATTACCCATCATCCATCCATCAAACTATTTATCTCAGAAACAGCCAGAAAGGAAGGCACTGAGGTACCTAATAATAAAATTTGTGTCCTCAGCTGGCGGGGGTGGACGCTTCCCAACGCAAAGTCGGATGGGCCTTGTTCACAGCGGATACGAAGCAGCGTTTTATGTGTGAGGCTCCGATTAAACGCTCACTACCGCTCCTTTCCCATCCGGTTTCCAGCCTCATCCCTAGACATCTGCATTGGGAAGATCGCTCATTCCACGCTGGCGAATCGACACCAGTTCAGCATGTTGCTGGGTGGGGAGCCCCCGCATCCTGCACGAGCATCCGAAAGGCCGACTGCCCTAATCGGTCGTTTCCCAGATTTCCCCCGGTCACTTCCAGGAAACGCCGAAGCACTACGTTAAATTAAGGGCAACAGACGGCATGTAGTCATTACTTCCCATCCTGCTCTCACGCCCGTCCTTCGGGGTGCACTGTGAGCCGTTCCAGGGTTGGCTGAGCCTAGTGGGGCTGGCCGAAGGTGGCTGGAGTAGGGCTGGATCTGGCGGGGGCTGACTGAAGCTGGCTGGGACTGGAGGGGGCTGGTTGAGGCTTGATGGGACTGGCTGTGGCTGCCGTGGCTGACTGACGCTGGCTGACGCTGGCTGAGGCTGGCTGACGCTGGCCGTGGCTGGCCGTGGGTGGCCGTGGCTGGCTGAGGCTGGCCGTGACTGGCCGTGGCGGGCCGTGGCTGGCCGTGGCTGGCCGTGGCTGGCCGTGGCTGGCCGTGGCTGGGCGTGGCTGGCCATGGCTGTCCGTGGCTGACCGTGGCTGGCCGTGGCTGCGGCTCGCTGCGGCCAGGGCTGGGCGAGGCTGGCTGGGGCTGGCTTGGACTGGGTGGGCCGGGCTGAAGCTGGCTGGGGCTGGCTGGGGCTGGAGTGGCGCCGAAGGGCCGGGGGCGGCGGCTGCGGCCGCGGCGGCGTCTTCCCGGCGCGCGTTCCTCGCAGCCGCCGCAGCGCGACGGCCTTCGGCGCCTCCGCTTTTTGTGCGCTCAAATCGGAGGCGGAGGCGGCCGGCTGCCCACCTGCCTCCGCGCTGCCCGCCGCCACCGCCACCGCCAGCGCCGCGGAATGTTAATAAGGAGGGGGCGCAGAGGGGGGGGCGGGGCCGGGCAGGGGCGGGAGCGGAGGCTGGGCACGAGGACGCCGCTCGATTTTCCGGCCGACCGGCGCCGCCGCCGCCCCGGACGCCCTCGGGCCCTTGTCGCCTCCGCCGCCGCGGGGCTCCAGGGGGCGGGGACGGGGCGGGCGAAGCCGCGCGCGGAGATGGGCGGCCGTGAAATAAACTGCCTTCGAGTTCGAACGGACGTTACAAGAACACGCCACGCTGTTTTTCTTGCTACAGAATCATCGCTGGGGAGCGAGCTCTTAAGCACATTCAACAACGCGTTTCGCAATTTTTGTGTACCTCAGGGACCAAACGGTGGCCGGGGCTGGAATCCTAAAGTGTAAATTGTCACTGGGGAAGTGCATGCTTAAAGCAACATTGTAATACATGTGAAGATTAAAAACACCTCTAAGTGTATTATGTGCCAAATGTACTACTTGTCAGTTATAGAAACTATATGATATAATTATATTTCGGGGATGATTGTTCATTAACCAAAATTATTATTACATAGTACATATTTTGAAGTAAGTGATGATGTCTTTTCTACGAACCCCTTATTTATTTAGTTCGATCTTATTTGTTTCAATAACGGGAAAGGCTCCCTTCTGTGCTTAACTCCTTTCAGAATTCTTCAAGTGCAATTCATTTCATCGCAATCTTAGATGCATGAAAAGAAAATGAGAAGTGCGGTAAGTCTCTACGTGCACTTGTTACATGTTATTTTGTACACTCGTACATGTATGACAAAACTGTGTGAATACATTTATTTGATAGTGTCTTTTACATTGAAATCATCTTGTTCGTTCAGTGCTCGATCATTAGTATTGTAAGATATGTTTCTGCAGTAAGATAGTATATTTAGTCCACATTTACGTACGAAAATTACCGTAACAATCCGTGACCTTAAGTTTGCAATGATTGGATCAGTCCCAAAGATTTTCATTGAAAATAGCGTGAACACCCAGGCGTAAACCCAAAAGTGTTACAAGCACCAATATTACATCGTGACGTCTGTGCTGGTGAATTCTTGAGAGCAAGAAAGACCACATTGCACTCAAGGAAAGAAAGAAAGTAAATAAGAGAAACTTGATGTAAAGATAATTGTTGTATTCCAGAATAATCTTAACTTCTTAAATTGTCTTAATAACGAAAAGCACAAATCATACTCACGTAATTTTTTGAACAAAAATCAACAAGTATTTGACGACTAAAAACGAATAATCAGAATTATGACGGTATTTATATTATACCTATCTCTTGATTTATTACGAAAGTCATTTCTTTTATTTTGTCTGCCTTTTAGTTTGCTTACATCCACATCACTGCGAAATTTGTGTTAATATCACATATTTTGGTTCTTGCCTTAATATTAATGTTTATATTTGGGTCAACCCTTCGAGTACTACTTTTTTCCACTAGTTCAGAGTTCTTTGCCGTTGCATTTTGTTTCAACATTCAAAAACTTTTATATTTGGTTTTACTACGACGTTAGTAACAGTTGCATATAGATGGGGTTCCAAAAACCTTTCTACGTGTCGGCTGTATAGTTTTGTTATTCATTCTCTCTCAATTTGACTCCTGCGTTGAATAAATGAAACTGCCGAGCACTTGAGCAATAATCAAGCTGTAAAGATGTTTCGCTGGCCCTTAACACACCGGATATTCTGGGAAAATTTCTGAGATGCAGGCATCATTCTCTGCGCGAGAGGAAAACGGAAATACTTTTGTTCTTTGTTCCGCGCGGCGTTGAGATCACGCAATCGTTTTTGCGAGTACTTCACGACATAACGTGAAGTTTGAATGCAACGAATCTGAAAAGAAATGTTTGATTTTTAGTAGCTTGTAGGACACTAAATTCGAGCGAATCTATTGCTTGAAATTTTGTTGGAAGATAATTGCAGTTATTGCCAGGACTTCGTTGGAGGGAGCTTTGACACCCACATTTTTCAAAGTAAGAGGACGTGACAATTTCTGAGAAACATTTTGCAATGACGACATGCGATAATAATTCTTACATCTTTTGACATCAAGTTTATACTGTTCCTGTTTTCAGTTTCAAATTAAAAGACTATTAGATATTATAAATAATACAACAAATTCATATCATAATTAATCTATAACAATATAGTTACAGAGTAACAAAACAGTTAATTTCTCAACCAATGGCCTCTTTGACGGAGAATTTGTGATCCAATTCAAATAGCGTGAGGAAAATTGTTCAGAGATCAACTACTGACACGATTTCTTTTTTACTTCTGTGTACAGCTTTTATCCCGTCAAACATTTTTGCATGTTTTACACTTTTTTTACGTAAAACGAATTACACTCATAGTGATCAAAAGCTTCTTGCATTCATGTCGAGTGAGAACATTGCGCGTTTAGCGAACGAACGTTTTTCTTAAGACTTTTTTTCTAGTTAATTCGGATATTGAAAATTATCCCAATGCCTAATGCATTGTGCGGCGTGATATCAGGCATGGCTGCATTCCCCCTCCCCCTGTTCCAGAGCAGCCGGGGAAACTGCCGAGATCAACAAGTCAGGTGTGGATCATCCGAGTAATGTAGATATGTCTTGCAACCATATTAAAAATTTTAGTTTTGGCCATTGAGACCCTGCAATTTGGACACCCATTTTTTTTGTATCGGATTCGAATCAACCCACGCCCTCGCAATATGAGATGCCCCTTTGCGCCCTCTCCGCTCCACCGCCACATCCGCCTCGCCTGCTCCGCCCCGCCCTGCCCCGCCCCGCCCCCATCCCATCCGCTGTTCAACCTACACTCTTAGGCCCGCTTCACACGGCGCGGCCGCCGCGCGCTTCGTTCAAGGAGCATAGCTCTTCCGACGCAGCCACCGCCGGAGCCACCGCCGGAGTCACGGCCGCACCGCCGCCCGCCGTGGAAGGGGGTGGGGTCTGGAGGGGTAGGTTTCGCCGGCCCTCTGGCGACGACGAACAAAGGGACCCGAGCAGATAGAACGCCGCGACCGGCGGCACAGTGAGAAGGCTCTCATTTAAAGCTGTGTTCTGCTAGCGGTGGCGCGCGGCCACTCCTGCGCTTCTGGTGGCCGGAGTTCGGCGTCTGCTGCCGCAGCAGCCGCCACCCGCTGCACGTGGGAAGGCCTCCATTCAAACCAATGCTCTGCTACGCGGCCCGCTGCTGCGTGGCGCGCCACCCGCTTCACGTGGGAAGGGGCCCTTAAACGTTATTGACGATTTGCAAGTGTAGTTCTTCGCGTACTTTTTAAATCTGATGATTTACAGATCATAAATAAGTTTTTAATTTTTTAATTGACATTTTTAAGACAATGTGTGCAACTTAAATGACATTAATTAGAGAACTAAAATTATTATACTTTATACTTTATTAGATTCAGAACAAATTTAAAAAGTGCATCTTTGAAATACACCATAGCAGCCACAACCTAGTGACGTGTAACGTCGCTGCAAGCGCGATAGCTTTTCAACTACTTGGCTGGGTTCGATTCCCGCTGCGGCAAGTGCAATTTGTCGTCACGCCCACAGGCAAAGCGTTATCCAACACGCTTTCTCGCGGATCTCCCAGTGCATCTGCCTGTCATTCCACCAAAACTCCATATTTGTGCTCCCTGCTTACGGCATCATTTGTCATTGCATTCTCATCGTTTCATGAACTCCCGACGCCACATCTTCGCAGATCCTCGAAAGCCTATGGCCTTCCTGACACAGCTTTTGTGGCGCCTCGTGCAATTTTAAGCCCACGCAAAATCAAAATAATGACCTCCGTTTGCGAGGGGCCGTGGACTCCAGAGGCCTTCAATTGCCCTGAAGGGGACAAAGGTACAAGGGAAGTGGGGGCGACGATCCCTGGGGGTCCTCTGAAAGACATGCCGCCGCCCGCCGCCCCCGCAGCCCCCGCCGCCACTCACCAGCGCCTAATCCCCAGCAGCGCCTGGGAAACGAACTCGTGGGAGCGGAACGCTCCCCCCGTCGCCCCCTTCCCTGCTATAGGGGGAGGTAGACGTTCGCGGCCACAGCGCTCGCTCCGCCCCACCCCCCTCCCCGCTCCACCCTGCCGCGACCCGCTCAGCGCAGAATTTCGCCTGTTCTTCCTTGCTGTCGCCTGCAAAAAGATTGGACGCCCCCGCCGCCGCCATTGTCCGGGCACAACGAATGATCATGGAGCACTCCTCGCTTCAACTGCGACCAGGAATGCTGATTTTTCAGGGGGAGCGTGGGTCCCTGAAGGAATTCGAGCACTTGTGGAGAAGAAACAGGGTAACGTGGAAATTGAAAGGACGGGGACAATCATAGGAGGAATACAGTGAATGTGTTGAGTTTATCCTTAAGATTAAGTAACTACCGTGAGAGTACATCAAATTAATCACATTCTTTGAGAGAAGGATGTGATTAATTAAGAGTGTTGGGTGTGTGCACGGAGAGTCTGAGTTTCACATGTGTACGCGTGAAATGGAGGCTTTCTTGCTATGCTGGGGTATACACGGTTCTAGGTAATACATTATATTTAATTTTCATTTGTATAGTGTAATTAATTGGCTACCACTGGCAAAGACGCCAATTGTGGCCAAAATAAATATATTATTATTATTATTATTATTATTATTATTATTATTACTATTATTATTATTATTATTATTACTATTATTATTATTATTATTATTATTATTATTATTATTATTATTATTATAAGGTTTTCTTTTAGAAGTCGATACCCATTTGGGATCTTTGAGATCAATAGCGACTGTTTGACAAAGTTTCAGCATGAAGAGTTTGGCATCAAAGACGATGCATTTGACAAACAGGGCAGATTTGGGATAATTGTTCATGGAAAAATCTTTGCGGTTCAAACACTGATTTTAGAACCATTCTATCAACAATATGTGACGTGTGAATGACAAGAGGCAGAGCAGAGAGATCCATTACAGTGTCCGGAAATAGATCATTTAGCACTTCATATCTGACGGTAACAGACGATCATGTATCAGCGAACAGATTCTTGGGTTCTCTGGCCAATCTTGAAATAATTAACAATGATATGAATTATGATATATACTTAGTAGTTTATATATTTAAGGACAAATAAGTAAAACACTTTCAAATTGTTCAAAAACTTAACTGTCAGAAGCAAAGCAAAAGGCGATTTCAGCATTTGCATTTCGATCTAAGGAAACGACGAAAATCCGAATCGGTGGAGAGGTCATAATCGCAGATGAACCTAACTCAATTTATTTCAGTCATTAAATAGTCTACAAAAGCAAGTATACATTTGGATGCACCTTTTGCGAGAATAGAATGTGTTTCTAGAAGATCATTCTATACATACAACCACCATCATGCAATGCATATTTCCCTTTGCTTTCATCGCCAGAACAGAAAGGTGAAAAAGCTATGCCATTACGCAGAATTGGTATCCACACTAGCCATTACAGTCGCCTTCATTATTTAGGGGGAAAAAAGAATTTAAAGTTGAAAGTTATGCAGTTATGTTTTAGAGAATTACAGAATTTTAAATAAGGCAGGAAGACGCAAGGAGGCCAAAAAGACCCTAGCGCAAAATGGAAGGGGTGAGAAAGAAACAGCGAGAGTGATGGAGGCGTCAGCAGCCAAGGGAGACTAGAGAAAGTGTGTGTGTGGGGGGGGGGGGGTGAGAGAGAGAGAAAAGATGGAGCAAGGAAAGTGAGAAATCTGGAGGTATGCGATTGGAAGTGGGAAATGGAGGAGTGATGAGGCAAGAGGGTTGCGAGACAGGAGGTAAGATAAAGTGAAGCAGTCGAGAGGAAGGTGATGAGGGATAAAGAGGCTACACAGTGTCCAGAAGCAGCGAAAAGGTCGAACGAAGGTACTAGTAGCGAAGGGTGGGAAGGGGAAGTGTGAGAGAGGCGAGGAGTGGAAAGGGAAAGCGCCAAGGAGCGACGAGTTACCATAGTGCGTGGGTGTGGACGGGCGCGGGTCCGCCTGGCGTGGGCGGAGGTGGAGGGAGGCGGGACCTATGCCCCCCCCCCGCTCCCCTGCGCCCACTCCAACTCGGTTTACCGCATCCGCTGATTCATCTGCACGCTACTCCTGCATTGTGCCTCTGCCTTCATGGCCCCGGTGTCAGATGACACCCGCGTGGATGTTATGCGGCAGCATTGTGGACACAGCCGACGCTCTTCCTGCGGCCCGGGCCATTGTCCTCCTACCACACACCACACTCCTACTTCATTACCGCTTTTATTACTTCGCTCGGGACACTTACTTGCAGTCTTACAGCTAAATATAGCCACATCACATAACTGCACGTGTTGCGGTTCCGTTTCTATGACCAGACTTACCTGTTTCGAGTCAACTATGTACTAAGTGCGGAATACCAGAAGGAGATCCAATTTTGAAATATTACATGTATGGGACAAAATTGGCAGTCAATATTTTAGTGAAAAATTAACTTTTGTAACGTTATTTAGGAAATGTGGTGGAAAATGGTAGTATCAAATAGGCATTGATGAACACCTAGCATTGGCAATTGTATGAGCACGATGGATGTCGAACGATTGCGGTGTAAAGGAATGAGCTGTGATACCATATTACTGACCTGAAGAAGAACAATATAAATAAAAAGTGGCTTGAAGAAATGTAAATTAATGACCGTTACGACGGCGTTTGGTAGCTAACGCGGTCTCCTTTCATGACCTAGTGCCAATATTATTTATTTCGCCACTCCATAGAAAAGATAAAAATAATTGAAAAAATATTATATTACGCTCACATTTAAAAAGCGGACAAAATAATATGTCTGATTTGATTTCATTTATTTTCGTCAAAGAACAGTAAAAACTGTACGTGTAGGGGAGAAGTACAATCTGGACGACTTTTTCTTGAACCCCTGAATATCATCCCTGCCCTGACCATGACTGATGATGAATAAAAGTACCAACAAAGCGAAGTTAGAAAATTTGAACACGACATTTTTGCTCCCGAGTTATAGAAAACACATTTTCAACGGTGAACGATCTACAGATTTGATTTTTCCATATTGCTAACAAAATAGTAACCCTTAAGCCCGGCTCTATTCCTACCACAACTTGCAAAAGAAGATTTCAACAAAATGTGCGAATAGTTAAGCTATATTTATGTTCAGAAGCGAAACAAAGAGCCATTTCAGCATTTATAGTGGCTGGAAGAGTTATCTTGTAAAAAAATGTGTATAAAACATATTAAACGTTTAGAATATCACAATGTACAAATAAGCAATTTAGCATATTAAAAGGAATATTAACTCTAGCTCAAAAACAGTATTATACAATTTAGCATAATACCTTCTTTCTTTTTAGTATTATCCACTCCCCTATTCTTATGCGCCTTGGAGGTTTTGTTTCATTTCTAGTTTCATTTCTTAGTTTTCTAAATACGTAGAACGTATGAGAATTCAGTTTCCAGTAGATTTGATTTAAAAAAGTTCTAAATATCTTTTCTTGTATTTTGCGATATTGTAATAATTTCAATATGCTTTTTACATCTTCTGTAATACCATCTGTAATACCACTCTTCCAGCCACAATACCGCTTCACAATAATAATGTGCGTTTGTGTATTTTGACAAATTCTGTTTCGAGTTTCATTGATTTTAGGAATTGATTACGTTATCTGACGTACCCTGATGAAGGGGATGTAATCTCTCTGAAACGTTGCCAAATAACTACCACAAGATCTGACAATCACTATATCCGAAAAATAAGTTTTTTTTTCTTTCAAGTTTACCTAACCTGATGGCCATGTAATTGTAATAAATTATAAGAATTCATGTCACAAAAATTAAGTTTAAATAAAACTGGATGAAAACCTGATCGATATCGGAGGTTATTGACCCAGAAGCTTAAGTACATTACTTATTAGAGGCATATTAAGTATTTTTAAAATTATACAAGTGTTAACTAATACGTTATGTATCATTGTTAAATATTTTCTTTTTTCTTGATGGTTGGTAGTTTCCAATTGTGTAGAAACAGTAGTATAGCAGTTATAATAATATACCCCTCACCCAAAGCCCCCAAAAGTATTTAAATTCCGTTTCAAACTTCCCTCTGCGCAGTCTCCCGACTTTTGATTGCTACCTATTGCTGGGTGAGCGGCTCTGCTTATTTTGATTTACTTTTTGAAATTGTTAAAATGTACGTATTTTAATATATTTTCATTATTTGTATTATCTGTTTAAATATATTTTAAGATATTTTTTAAATTTCTTTTGTGGACATTTAGAGTGATGATGACGGCAAATCCGTTAAAAGCCGGCTCTCTTTAAAAAAATTAAGTTGACAATATTACTTCCATTAATTTATCCACGAATAGTGTCAACAATACCACATCAGCATTATCACAATTAAATATTTTTGCATGCGTTTTATGGGCGGTTGATTGAATGTGATGTTTCCATGTCAATGCTTGTTCCTGCTGGAGTAGAATTAGCAAGCGACGGAACATCGTTGCTAATCGTACTGCTGAGATGTAGGGTGGTATAAGTTACTAAAATCTCGATTTTGAATTGTTGCATATTTGGATAGTACTGGGTGCGTTACATCCTCAGGCCAAGTGGCGTGCGTCTAACTTTCACAGTGGCCGCTTAACAGCAGCACTGCGCAGAGAGCCGAAATAGAATCAAACTCGCAACAGACCGAGAGAATGCTGTCCTGTAAAATTATGGGTAAATCACTCATACCACTCTATCTCTCAGCAACTCTACTGAGAGCAGAGGACGTCTGAGTGTGAATATTTCAAATTGTAAATTTAGAAGGTCAATTTGTATTCTTTTCTTTTTGATTCATTTTATTTTTTGAATGTAGAATGTTGGTAATCATAGGCTGGGAGGTGATATTAGCATGTGAAGTCAAAATTGATGTCATCAGTGCATTAGACAAAACTTGTTTCGAATGGTTTTGGAAAATGTGCTGTAAAATATAGAACAGTGTTGGTGAAGGAACTGAGCCTTGTGGTACGTCTCGATGAATTAAATACGAGAGCAAGGTATCATTTACATGTACTTGAATGGGCCTGTCAGAAAGCTCCATATTATATTTTTGTAGATACCCTGGTGTGCGTATTATCCGTAGTTTCAACATTAGTTCATGGTATCAAACTCGGTCAAAATCTTGAGATATCTAAAAGTGTGTTTTATCGTTAAAACTATTTACTATGAGCTCGACTAGTAACAGTTATGATTAGAACTGATATCGAATTTCGTATTAGTAATTGCTTTAACTTTCCAGAAGTATTCTTGGAGTTTAATTAAAACAAGTTTATAAAGAGATTGGCTATTGGCGAAAAGGATAATACCCAATTTTTAACGATACTTTATTATTCCGAGGAGTTCTGGCATACAACTAGCCAGTTAACCGTCCGTCCCCATTTATTATAATAATAATAATAATAATAATAATAATAATAATAATAATAATAATAATAATAATAATAATAATAATAGCTTTTGTTTACAAGGCGAGGCTCTCGCCATCAGGTACGCTCTTCAACCTAACCACATGTAAAGTATGGTATATACAGAAAATTACTACTGTGTAGTCAAAGCTTCCTATTACAAAACATTATTTGTAACAACCAACAACTTACTTCGTATGAACATAAAAACTTGTTTGAACAGTCATATAGATAAGTTTTACTTTTTTTCGTAACATTACTTTACATATTTCGTAACTGTTACGAAGTATTGTGTGTATGTGATTCCCCAGACATGGTTAAGCGCGAGGCGCGTGAAAAGCGGAGGCGAGCCCGGCGTGACGTGGCGTGGCGTGGCGTGGCGTGGCGCCGAGGCGACCTCGCGCAAACGCGCGGCAGACCGCTTCCTGCGGCGCGCTGGGAGACCGGCACTGGGGGGGCGCATCCGCCACGCCGCGCCGCGCCGCACCGCGCCGCGCCGCGCCGCGCCGCGCCGCGCCGCGTCGCTCCGCACTGCCACAGCGGGCTATCAAACTTTCAAATATTGCTAGTGGGCCGTATTCACTGAAGCAACGTATTGAAACAAATGGGAGACAGATTGAAGAAACGATTTTTAAATACTGAAAATCAATGATCCGTTTACCGTATTAGTTATTTTATGTTACCAATAACCCTTACAGTCATGAGTTCAATAAATAAAAAAAAAACAGTGTATAGAAACCCTTAATGTAGAAACAAGTCTTCAACATTAACTTGTTACAAAAGCATCAGGCTTTTTAAATTAATAGTTAATTACACAGGTACACACAAAAAGAAGTTGTCAGAACCAAGAACTTGCCACATGTTTCTCAATGTGTTTCGACGTGCTGAATCTGAATCTGAAGCCAGAATTCCGCCACCACCCTCCAGCTTTTTTAAATCGCGAAAAACCTCTGTGAAAATTTTAGTGTGTTTACGGGGATTGTTGTTCGACCCGAATACTTGACATGTTTCTCTATGTATGTCGATGCGCTAAATCCGAACCTGAAGCCATAATTCCATTTTTTTTAAATCGCTAAAAATCAATTGTAGATTGTAAATTTGAGGGTGGTTTTGTGCGATTCAAGAAAACTGGAGGGCGGTGACGAAATTTTTGCTTCAGTTACGGATTTAGCGTGTTGACATACATAGAGAAACACGTGTTAATTCTTCGGGTCTGACGACAACCCCCGAAAACAAAAATACAATTTCACTGGGTTCTCTGCCCTAACGTACGTACCCCCCCCTTTTCCCAGATACACACGCATTCAGGCTTTGGACAAAATAATATAAACACCTGACATACAAAATTTTCATTTGTTAATAAGACGTTGGATCACCATTTTCTTTTAGAATAGTTGCAATTCGTCGCGGAATAGATTTGTAGACTGTCTGAATAGTTTCCAACGGAATGTTGTCCCATTCATGTATCAAAATGCGCCGATTGCTTCAACGATGTTGAAGCTGGAAATCTCCTCACCCTTTGCTCTAAAACACTCCATAACGGTTCAATTATGTTGACGTCTGGCGATTGTGCTAGCCAGCGAAGTTTTTTGATGATATTCTGATGCTCCCCAAACCGCGCTTGAACATTTTTTTGCTGAGTGTATGGGTACATTATCACCTTTGAATATTGTAGTATTTGGCAAAAGATGCTAATAATGTCATTGTAAGCACTTCAATGTTGAGGATGTCAAGAAATTCATTCGCAGTAATCCGACCAATGAGGGTAATGGTAAAAATGGCTGAATACCACGGTATAGCCCCCGAAATCTTAATGGAACCTCCCTCATTCTTGGGAGGACTGTGGGAACAAAGCAGGCAGGCTTGTTTTGGGATTCTCCATACAGAAACCTCGTCGTTTGTAGGAAACAACGTAAACGATGATTCATCGGACAATACCGAATTCTTCCAGTCATCAAGTGTCAAGGTTTTAAGATCGCGGCACCACTTCTTTCACCCATCCACGAATGTTAGCTTCGTGAAGCTCCCTTCCGTACCGTTTTTGTGGAAACAGTATTATTCAGGTGAGTGTTGAGTTCTGCAGTCACTTTTGCCGCGGTAGTATTACATTGCCTGACACCACTCTTTTTTTTAATGTTCGTCGGTCTCTGTCAGTTAACTTCGTCTTTCGCCCACTATTCCTCTTCGTCGGTCTCTGTCCGGCAATTTTTTACTATGTTTTGTGTATGCTGTCATTACCGTGGAAACTGTCGCTCGTGAAACACTAAACAATTCAGCCGTTTTTGTCCCAGATGCTTCCGCTAAACGCTAAACACGGCTTTGAAAATTATTAGAAAAATATTAAGGAACCTAATGGAACACAATGATCAGTCCATTTTAGTGCATTCAATTTTGTTCTACTGATAATATAAAAACGAAGTTTTTTGAGTTCTAGTCCAAATCCTCTCCCTACTCATAACATGATGAGCTTTTGTTCTCAACGTACGGCGCCCTGTCTATTTCAACCTCAGACTGCAGTATCGCCATCGGTTCTAAGAACTTGCCGGCTGGATAAGCGGTTATTATAATCACGTTAACTCATCGAGCTCGCCCCTTCCGCTGCCTGTGACGCTTAAAGCACGGCGCGCTGAGCCTGAATCCGGTCCGCTTCGATCGGGGGAGGGCGAGCGCGGTGCGCGGCCGGAGGGCCTGGTACGACAGCTCAGTGCATCCGGCAACGGGCGGATACCCACTGCACTTTAGCGCAGAGCGCCAACCTTTTTTTTTTTTTGTCCCCTCCACAGTAACCCTGTGGAGAAGGGAAATTTATTCTCTTTAAATTTTTTACATTGTACAGCTGCCTTGCGGCTTAAGCAGCTAGAGGCGGGGCTTTTTCTTACAGCTAATTTTACATTCTAGACCTAAAGTTAACTTACTTGCACTTTGGCATTACTAACTTACACTAAGATCAGATTTGTTATACTATATACTACATAAATTGTTATTTTATGGTTTGCTAATTTTTCTTTTATCTACATTCACACATCATTCATTCACTAGTTTCATTATATACATAACCATTCATTCTTCCCATTCATGCGCACTTTACTTCAGCGCCAACCACGCCATTAACCTTAACTAAAGTTTCATGAGCAGTTCGTATTCTGCGTCGGGACGAATGTTCATTTTAAATTCTTTTAGAACAAGTATAGAGTTTCAGAATATCAGATTTAAAAAAATGAGAATTTTGTTTTTAAAAAAGCCCTCGGAGACGAAATATATTTAGAGGAAATGTTGACTGTAATGATGGAGTAAAATAATTATTCTCTCGTTATACGGCAAGCTTATTGTAAGGTGAATACAATTCAGAAGAGTATCATTACACCTTTATAAATTATCCTGTATTACCTATCCTACATTTTATTGATTTGAAATACTCCTATTATTAATTGATTATGAATTAATTTTTGTAATTCCTGGGCGTTCCTTTTGGCTGCTTCCACGAGCCTTCGAGTGCTCGGCGCGGAATCGTAGCCGGAGCAGAACGTGTGGGAGACGCGCTGGGTCGGACCTGCGCAAGTGGTGTGAGGTCCAGCAATGATCGGTTCGTGGTTTGGAGTGGATCGGTTTCGGAAAAAATATTAAACGTTACTTGTGAAAAGTGTATTGAGGCGTCTGTGAAAAAAAGGTTTACTCGCGAAAATACTACTTGCTATTTGTATTCTTAATACAACTTATTGTCATATAAAAGCGAAGTAAGAGTTTCCAGAGCTAAAATAGCACAAAAATTGCACCTCTTCTCATATCAACAAATTTTTTCATCGTTTTGAAGTTGAATACCAGGTGTATGCGTAAGTTTTTGCCGGCTTTTGTGGTAAAAAAACACACGTAATTTTCAAGGGAAATTCTTTTTTGTTTATTCAAAATATTGGTCATTGGCTTCTACACACTTCGCCCATCTTGCAAGTAAGTTATGATTACCATGCCACAAAACCTGCTTGTCTTTTGCGGCAAACCATTTGTCTAGTAATTTTCCTACTTCCTCGAAATGGCTGAAGTCCTGCTCTGCGAGCGCGTGACCCATTGTTGCAAAGAGGTTGCGAATTGTTGCGAATAGTCAGATGGCATCAGGTAGACGGAGTACTGCGGGCGTGAAAGGATGTCCCACCCCAGCGATTTCAAGGTGTCAGTCACTGGTTTTGCTATGTGAGGCATTGCAATGCATTTGCCGTTCATTCAAATCGTGTGGGACGCATTTACCGAGTTTATTGAACTTCCCCATTGCTCGCAAACGTCTGTTGATTGCTTTTTGTGACACATTTAATGTTTTTGCATATTGCTGTTGAGTTTGAGTTGGGTCATCATCCAGTAACGCCTGCAATTGCTCGTCTTTGCACTTTTGTATTCTACCAGAGCGCGCTCTGTCTTTCGTATTGATATCACCACGTTTAAATTGTCGAAACTATATCTCACATGTTCTAATCGATGGAGCATGTTCACTATATGTTTGTACGAGCAAACGATGACTTTCCACAGCCTTTTTCTTTTGATTAAATAAGAAAGGCAATCCGTGCCGCAAATGTACATTTTCGCTTTTCAGAGATCAGTAAGTGTTCCGCTGAAAATGGTCAATACAATACAATAAGTGAACTTGAATATGGATTCAGTTACTGATATGTAAGAAATAGATGTACTCTGCAGTGAAACAAACAGTACTAATGAATAACTGCGTTTATTAAGAAGGTTTGTCCTGCATTTAGGTAAATCGGTTTTTACAAGCAAACGCCGATTTGTAAATGAATGAGAAAGATCCTGATTGTTGGAGGAGGAGAGGGTGGGGGAAGACAGAAGCCTCGCATCTGACGTGACGCCCCCCGCCCTGCCCCCCTGCTGGAGGGTTATTCGATGTCCGTCCGCCTCGATATTTTGGTGTGCTTTCCACGCTTACAACGCTTTTCTCTCAGAGCATCCACACGGCGAGATTATCCAACGGCAAAATATCCACAAGTGTGTACATACATAAGTTTGGCATTAAAAACTTCAAGGATAGTAGAGGTAGAATGCACATTTATTTTACATAAACATCATTTTATGTTTTACTCATATGGCAGCATAGAAATACAATACTTCTTTCCTACGCTATTGAAATGTTGTTTGCAGGGCTCAGAAGAGGAAATAAATTATTTATAGCACTGAAAGAACCGATTAAACTGTTTCATAACTATACAGAAGCATGTTCAATATGTGGGGTTATAAAAAATCTCTAGTTAGTAAAGACCACTGTTAAATATATTCTCATTTATACCTCATTAATCGTGTAGCTGAATAAGGCGGTGAAATACACCCCCCCAAAATAAACCGATAATCACGATGCTAATATGAAAGATAATAAAAATGCTGTAAGTTCAAAAAAAATCATCCGCCTAGGCCAATCTGTTGCAGAGATACAATGAGAAACACGTTTTTCATGTTTTATTTTTTTCTCAGCTTGTACTGCATGTATCAGGTTGAAAAATTACAGAGATGGGGGAATGTAGTTAAATTTGAATGTATTTTGTCAACCCATTGACACCGAATTGAAATAGAAAAAAATTGAAATTAATTTTTGACGTGATAAATTACGGAGTAGTGTCGGAATTTTTGATTTTTGATTATAGCTTTTGAACTAGTCTAAAATACTCTTTTAGGGTTTTAATTATGTCTTTTCGTAAAGGTAAGAAGAGAAACCGCTGAAACATTATACAACCTAATTTATTTATTAGAGTCAGCTCATCATCCGTCAATTCTGTGAAGACACCTTCGATAGTGACTGAATTTATATCCTCTATATCTATTTGGTACCTTCCAAGATAAATTACGTCTTCTGAAGGGCCAACATCACGTAAGGACAAAGAATGCGACCGAACTCTCCCGATTCCTTTCGTGAGAAGCTGCTGTCGAGAAAAGCCAGCGTTAGCGGCTTTTCACAGGTGGATGAACTCTCTCCAAAGTGACAATTTAATGCTTAAATAAGTGTTACTCTTAACACTTGCAAATATTTCATATTGTCTTGAAGCCATTTAATATTTTCAAAGGCATGTTTCATATATTAGATATTCAAGGTTCTTTCTGTCCTTGGACAAGTTCATCGACTACCGGGTGAGACACATTGACGTACTCAGAACAGGCTCTGTGCCAAAGAACTTCTGTTTCTCTGGATAGTTCGTCAGCTATTCTTGCGCTTTCAATGCCACAATCGCTTGGCTCCCACATGAAAGTAAACTCATTTTTCCGACACATCCATTAGAACGGTTTGGCATTCCTAAACCAGTCCTAAAATTACTTTAGGGTTAAGTGCTCTATGTACCTGCTGACTTTTAGAAAGTATAAGAATCTGCTCTCAATTGTAGACTCTTGTTGTGTTTTCGGAAACACTGAAATATTGCGTATAATTCACATTTAAATACGGTGGTATATCTTTCAAGAGAGAAGCAACAGCTGTTTCTTGGCCCTATGCCACATATAACAAATCCGGTTCCAGAGCCTGTCCTTGAGCAGTCGGTGAACCTGACCGTGGTCTGTTCGGGGAAATCAGTGTTCGGGCGACTCCGTCACCCGTATCCCAATGAAAATCGCGTGGTTCTTTGGAAAATTCCAAACCTGCATATTGTAGTCTGAACTCCTTTCTAGAATGCGATCTTTTACAGGTCACTTGACATTGAGGTACATTTAATAACACATTAATTGCGGCATTTGGGGTCGTTCTCAAAACGCCAGTAATGGTGCAAGTTCTGAATGCATGAGAGTGCGTCTTAGCGAATGACGCACTGTAGCACCAGACCTCTCAAGCTTTTTTATTTCGGTTAAAGGGATAATGACGGTCTTTAGAAGGCAGTCCTCAGAACTATCTCATTAACACATTGTCACAATTTCTTCAGGGGTACTTGTGTTATACCAAATTCAGTGCAGTTGCTCTGAACATTGATTATGTTAAGAATAGCTCATAACATAAATGTCTAAAATGCAGGGATCAAAGTAATACAAGAATAAGTATGGTGAAACAGCTCCACCTTGCGAATAATTACCCCCAAGCCCGGTGACTCTGCAGACACACTAGAATTCATTAACGTTACCAGTGGCATCTACCATTCAGTATGGACTGAGACAACCAGAAGCAGATTAATCAAACCGAGACGTACGGAATTCGCAATTAAGGCAAAAACATATTTTTTTTCTAATGCTTAAGAAAGAAATGGAAATAATTTTCACTCCATGTAAATTAAGAAAATCAAATTAATTTTCATTCCATGTTGCTTCCAGTTTATGTACTATCTGAAAATATGCAGTATCGATTGCTCTATTTGCAAACCTATTGCGGTGAAGCAGTCAGAGACACGGAGCAGCGCCCCTGATATGACTAACCATCAGCTTCTTAGAGTATTAACAATAAAATGAAACAAAGGACAATAGGCCTTCGTGAGGATAGACCATTTCCTTGTTTGAGATATAAATGCCGTCGTGTGTGCGTCCAGCTTATTCGGATGTAGTCGATGGCCACACATATCATTAAACTTTTAACAGTATTTTTGAAAGCAAATTAAATTCCAGATACAGCAAACGTGGTATACATCCATCATGCTCCGGAATTTCAATGATTTCAGGACGTCAACTTCAACTTCAAACTGGATTACATTTCAAAAAATTATACAGAGATGAAAAACAGCGGCGGGCAGATTGTCATAAAGGCAGCGAAAAGGCACTTTTAGCCTATAGGATGACGATGACGTTGATGATGCTGAAGTTCGTCTACTTTACCTGATCAAGGACTACTACCCACATAACAATCGAGCAGTTATCCCCTATCCACTCAGACAATCCCTCTTGAAGGCAGACGCCTAGCGGTTCTGCAATAATTGCTTATTCTGAGAAGTCCACTCCAAGTAATTTCCCATAATCTCCTTTTCTCTTTCAATGAAATTTCCGCTCCGTAGCTGGAGAGAATGAATGACATTGCAAACGTTCGTAGAGTGAACAATCTCAAGTTGACTCATTAAAGAGCCTAACCCGTCCCCTTGAAATGTCTCCTCCAAGATACTCTCGCTAATTGAAGTAAGTTTATTGATGGAGCATATCAATGGCGCAGGTGAATTCTTCAGTCACAGAATTTCACTTTCTAACTAGTGGTTCTACAACAGACAATCTTTTTCTGTATAGTATTATTGGTAATCGTTACGTATGTGGTCGTTATCTTTACGTGGTGGGTCAAGAAAGTAAGTTCCGGTAAGTCGTCAACAAAAAGCGAACCCAATTTCATTGACAAACGTTATTGTAGCTCATGCAGCATATGTTGCACTATTTTTTCACCTGCCACCAGAATTGAATTACTTGTTATACTGCGGGATCAACAATTTTATATCTGTGTCGTAGATGTCTACCGTTTGGGATTGGTATCAAAGTGTTTACCGCCACTGCAACTCTGCGTCATTGTGATACATATAATGTTGGTTAGACTGGAATTTCTTGAGGTGTAAGACAATATAAAAGTCGCTGAGGACAAGATCCGATCTTTGTAGGGTGGATGGTCAAATATCTTCCAGCAGAACTGCCGTGTGGGACTGACAGTGTGACATCCACACTATGATTATAAAAAATGATTCTGACTTCACTACATATTCGATTGATTGATTGTTTTACTGATTCGGGCACGTCAATTATTAGGATTATTAGTCCCGTAAGTGTATTGCATATTTTGCTCGGGAAGTGGCGGTGATATTTCCCTCGCTGTATGACGAGATCCGGAGCCGACCAACCGTCTGCTAGCGGGGTTTTCTCTAAACAGGTATCTCCCAACAGCGGGGCACCACCCCAGCCGGGACAAGCTCTAAGCTCTCGACTGGTCTCTCGGTATGTGAGCTTGTGTAGTGCGTGTTAGTGTAAGTGTATGTGTAAGGGGAGAGGATAGGACAGGGAAGAGTTAGGAAAGATAGCGCGCGGTCCGCCCGTTTGTTAGGGTACTGCTCCGGCATTCGCCTGGTACTGTACGAACACTGCCGAACGGAGCAGCCGGTTCACTCAGCTCACTTTCACCACAGGATGGCGATAATAACTCTAGTAAGATGAAGATATCACTTAATAATCATCAATAGAAACTTTTGAAACGGAAAATAGAACTCATGAAATTAAAAATAAATAAATAAACACCAATTTAGACATTTGAAGGGTCCTTAATCCTTTGAATAATTTTTAAGTAAGAAATACACAAGACATTTTTCAAATTATAAATTTATAGAACGTATTATTATAATATATTCAAGTTCAAAGAGCATTAAGTCCAAAATTAGCCATTTTAATCATTTTAGCGGTAAAATGTAAATATTGTAGAGAATTCCGGGTTTTCATTGGTATACCCTTTACACATCAGTCTTAAAATCCTGAATTTCTGTGAGTCAACTGGATTCATATTTTGTAATATTTTCCCCGATTTGTCAAAATTCTCCACTATAATTTAATTTTTAGTTTGCACATCTCAAATTCCTTCCAGGGCTTTTCTGTAATTGAGAATAGTGCGTCAGTATGTTCCCCCCTCCAGAGTAGCGCCGTGGAGGCCTGGCTTTATCAGTTGACTTCGGTGAGTATACAGTCTGATGTGTTGTCTTGCTGCTGAAGTAACTGGATGGAGATGGTTATCCTAAATATAAAACTTTACCAACTCGATCCAACTTAAAGCTAGTTTAAATCTATTGGACAACTCGGGAACGATGCGTCCGAAGCCCTTAAAGCCAGGTTTCCGTGGCCCGAAAGAGATACGAGCTATATTTTTTATGCCGTAAGCCTCGAGATAAGACCTATTCGGAGGTCCTATTATCTGTTTGGAGGAATCTTCACTCTGCAGCGCGGGTTGTGAGATGCGTTTGAAGTTGGTTCACAGTAAAAAGCAATTTTGTCTATTGAAATAATGCTTTACGAACGTTTATAAAGGTCAAACGTGTGTACGTGGTGCATCCAGAAAGTAAATTTAATTATCTCTTTGCTTTGAAAGTACACGCATTAAGGCGAAGAAATTGCGCATGCGTAACAGATCTTTAACGTATCAATCATGTGCTGGCCGGACATGTCTCGCGGAGTGCCAGTAGCGCGGCAGCAGTGGCCCGAAATGCAGGCGCTTATTCGTTCTCCCGTCGCCTGGGAGATTCGGTCCGTGATAAAGTTCCTTAATTCACAACACATCGCACCGATCGAAATTCATCCTCAGCTCGTACTGCCATGCCTACTGCAGATGTGTGCATGCGTACTGTGCTGCCCCATGACAATGTTCGTCCATACACTGTGCAGAAAACATCAACCGTTCTGCAGCCGTTCGGCTGTTTGATCATCCCCAGTACAGCACTGATCTCCAACCCATCGATTTTCATATTTTCCTTCACCTGAAGACATTCCTATCCTCCCTGTCCTCCCGTCACAACGTCGAAGAGCTAAAGACGACTGTGTCTCGCCGGTTCCAGTCGCAGGCGGCACAATTCTACGAGACAGGGGTACAAAAGTTGATATCACGAGTGTCTCAATTCGTGCGGTGAAAATGTCGAAATATAACTCAAAAATTGCTGTATTTGTTTACAATAAAGTTCACCATGTAACTATGTAGCCTTTTGTTTCACAAAATAGGGAAATTTACTTTTTGGATGCGCTTTACACACTTTACATCCACACTGTTGCTTCAACTCCCCCCACTCTCACTGGCGGGTAGTCGCGTTGTGCCGGTAGGGCTGCCACCAGCTGCTTCGCCAGATCTGCCTCCGCCACGTATGTCTTCCTCGGTCTTTTGCCTCCCGACGGCTTCCAGGCTTAGGTTTCCTTCCGCGATTTAGTTACGCGATCTCTTCACCGCCGTCCGTTGTTGTCACTTGGCATTTTGTCAGATTTTGGGGGGACGCTGCAAATTTCGGACTCAATTCCCATGAATTTTTCAGTGATGGTGCATTTCTCATTAAACAATCCCTCACTGCCCTATCACTTATTTAATTTAACATTCATGTTTTCCCTCCCTACCGTACTTCTCTCCATTTCTTCTTGGTCAAGGATATCACATTTGCACCGATTTGGGTGTTGGAGGAATGGCGCAGGCTCCCTATTATGCGGAGTATAAAATAATTGACCTTACCTCACTGATTTCTACACATTATTGGATTGCCAATTGTATATGAAAAGTTAACAAGAAAGTGCTATACCGTACGGTGCCGCCACATTGAATTAAAATTATAGGTTTAGTATGTATTGGACGTGGAGATTGTGCCGATCGTCCTCTCAGCATCAGGTGTGATACCTACCGTCCTGAAGCATTCTTACTAAACTGAGGATCGCGATATATACGAGTATATATTATCATCAATCTACAGAAAGCCGTGATCCTGAGCACGTGTTCTTTAGTCAGAAGATTTAAGGGTTCCTAAATGAATTTATGTGTTAAGGAATTATTTACTGTTTAATTTATAAACTAATTTCAGTGTTTAAAATTATATTTGTATAATTGTTTACCTTAATTATTTCTTACAAAAAATATATTTTTGTTAAAAGTATTTAACTACGGAAATCATGCTTTGATAGAAATGTCTGTGTGACTAATAAAACATGAACCAAAAAACTGTGAAAAAAAAAATAATAATAATAATAATAATAATAATAATAATAATAATAATAATAATAATAATAATAATAATAATAAACACAAGGACGTCCGCGTATGTCAGTACGGCTTCCTGGTGACGTATTGCGGGGCTGCAATCTGTGAGGGCGGCGAAGGGGAGGAAATTTCTTTCTTGGTTCACTGATGTGATCTGATCATTTGGGTTTGTTTTTGTCTAGTATCAGTTCGTGAATATTAAGGTGGTTCTGCGTTCTTAATATTTTTGACTAAGTACATGGCATAGGTCAGCTCGGTCGTCCAAACTCTGGACTCCAGAAAATCGCCCGGTCCACGTACTTACAGACTACAGTTAGGTCGGTACTCATTTATGGTGACGGGTTACAGCAGTCTGTTAGTGCGTGGTGCGGAGCAGAGCGGCATGGCCGAAGGGGGCGGGGCGGGGCGGGGCGGGGCGGGGCGGGGGCGGGGCGGGGGCGGGGCGGGGGCGGGGCGGGGGCGGCTAGCCCCGCGCCACCCGCAAGTGCGCACGCCTCGCCGGAAGCAACGGGGCCTGCGGGCGAGGCGGGGCGGGGCGGGAGGGGAGGGGAGGGGACGGGCCGGTGCTCATTAGACACGCGAGCCACTGCACCGGGCGGAGGAGGGGAGCAAACGCAGACGGAACCGGTCGCCGAGTCTCTCGTTCAGTTCGGCTCCGCACTTCTGGACGCACAACTCGGGAGCATGTGTTGAAAAGCGCCTTATCACCGGCACGAGCACATGTCACTTTTTATTAAACTGCTTTTATAGGGGTCTCGATTCCACATTACGCGTCCGAAATTTGACATATTATCATAATATAACAGTTTATCATAAGGCGTACTTGATGGCTACCTTGAAATTACAATACCAAGTGAACAAGTCAACAATGGTATGCTACATAACGGTTTTTTATATGATTATATAATACGTATATTATATACCAAAAATAAGAAAATATTATTTTATGACCGAATAAGCCCGTATCAATTATAATTGAAAAGTTATTTTGAATCTTTAATGTCCTGTCGTGCGGATTTTTCTTTCCTTTTCCTTTAATTCGTTGAACGAAAGCTAAAATGGTTCCTCTCTTTCATAGAACGGAGGTAGGAACTCGATCCAAGGAGAAGAGAACTAACACATTACTCTCAGAGTTGTAAAATAAGTGTTTGGAATCAAGTAAACGAAAGACATTTCTAGAGCACACGCAAATAAGGTAGTGTCGCCCTTTCATTAAAAAAATAGTTACATTCTATCACATGCATTTGCTATTCGGCGCATGCGTGTTATACTGCTTAACAGAGGTAACAAAGCACATTTCTTCACATGTTTATTCTTAGCAAATTTCTTCAATAAACCACACAAGATTTTTCCATCTTAACACATATGAGATTAATATATCATATTATGAGGTTGATACCGTTGAAAACTTGAAAATACTTTCTCAAAATTGCCGAATGTTTTGTAGTCTTGCACGAATATTTCTTACATTCAAGGAGTCACATTGACGACTCTAACGATTTGCAATACGTCAAACTTGTGTAGTTTCCGAGATGGTGAATCAGTCTGGAGTGATGGTACGTGCTTAAAAAACATTGACTTCAGTAAGGAGGAATTGCGGTCAACTGACGCAGAACTGTCGGTTGAAACTCTTCCATTACTAAAGTAATCGTATTCCGTTGCCTTCCTGTAAAGCAAATCTCGATGCATGTTGAGGTTGTTTGCCATCCGGGCCCAGGCTGAGCTTTCTGCTCGAGGGGAGGCAGCGACGTGGTGGAGGCGGCTGGCAAAGCAGCGAAGACAAGGTTGGCTCGTTCGCGTTGCCTAAGCCACGCTCCGAGGCTTCAACCGCAATGCCCCAACCTGGGAACCCTGTGATTTCCTGAATCGAAGGCAGTCACGCGAAGTGCGCTGCTACCTCAGTCGGAAAGAGCTCGCACGGCCCCACCATCCTCGCATCCGCGCCGTCCTCACCGCTCTCCGACATTACGCTGGGCCCGCCGTCCTCGCCGACCCCGCCGCCCAAACCTTTTCTGCCGTCCGCACCGCCCCCCCCCCAATTCACCGTTCCCAGTCTCCAATCTGCCCCAGCCATCCTCACCGTCCTCGCAGTTTCCGCCGCCCCAGCCGTATCCGCCATTTTCTCCGTCTCCGCCGACTCTGCTGCCTCCCATCGCCATGGCTCTCACCGTCCTCGTGGGCCCAACTGGCTCCGCCATCATCGTAATCCCAACCGTCCATTCAGTCCTCATCCTTTTAATCGTTCCCGCTCCCCTATTATGGCAGCTTTTTTAGACAATAAACAACACAAAAAATACATCTATCCTCGCAAATCCGTGATGCTTCCTCAAGGCTGTTTATGGTCCAGATTACATAAAGTTTGCACCTGCAAAAAGCGTTAGTTCAATCTGTAAGATTCTATAAAAATATTCATATATTTTATTTTTGCGTAGTAAAAGTCACAAATTCCATTCTTTTGACATGGCGACGGCTCGACGGACCTTGCATAAGAATGATCCAAATTAGCATGCAAAAGATTAGGTTATTTCTATATAGTGAACGAATTTTCGCCTGATACACGAACCAGATATTTGTGCATCGTCGGAAATTTTATTAAAATGGTGGATTGGGGAGAAAATGTGGAAGTTAGTGGAGGATACAGAAAATATTTCAGGGTAGGCCCCATTTGATTTCAATCTCCGATTAATATTTTTAAAATACACTTTTTAATTGTAAGAATGAACAAAAAGGACAGTGCATATTCATAATGAGAATTTTGCTTTGGATATAATGGGTTCTATGTATGATAATTATTTTATTATTAAGAAATTGAATCAATGTTTTTACAAAATGTTCGCCTTCGCGAGCATGCCTCCGTGGCACCTCGTTGAATACGCTATTGGAAGCTACAGAAACCTGTCTCTTAGAACATATGATGTGTCATGTGGAATCCAAGTCTCTTTTGCTTTCTGTCTGTCCTGCTGGCACATGCGCAATGTTAGGGTCTGCCACATGTACAATGGAAGGCCACCGGAAACTGACGTATTCGTCAGCAGTTCACTCTACTATATCAACCCACTCTTGCATAACACTCTTTTGCCAGCGCTCTGCGTTGATAAAAATGTCATTTGGAGAGGTGAAACATCAGCTCTATTACCTAGAACTGCTACAGTAATACATATAGTCTTGTAATACATATAGTATAGTTATGTACAATAATACAGAAAAGGTGAAAATTACTTCCAGTCTATGTTTCGGATGTGGGAAGTAAACATTAAAAGTAATCCTACATTCATCCACAAAATCCTGACACTACGTTTTAGAGTATGAAATTTACAATATACTGGATTAAGATTTATATACTTTATAGTTATCAGTACCCCACACACCAGAGTTTTATGTCAAAATACCTCCATTTTCAGCAGCATTGCAATGCTTCCTCTTGACGTCGTACGTAGTAAGGCGAGAAAGTAAAAGGAAGTGCCATATTGGGAATTTCGCAATAGCAAAACAAAGCAGTTACGACGGCGCAACGTCGTTTAGCTTAATGTGTTCCGAGAAAACATTGCGCAAAACGTTTTAGCTTATGCCACGGTAAACGGTCACGCCATTGTCGGTGAAGTTATAGTAGTGGTTTACCCCATCTAGTTACACGCTATGCAAAATGTCCTATTGAATCCCCGGCGCTCGGCGTTCAGTCGATCACGGTGCCCTACGGCGGTTGACCTCCCCTTGCACTTCCGGTGGGGCGTCTCCCTTCCGCTGCTCCCCACCCTCCGGTGCCACCGCCCTCGGGCTCTCAGCGCTCACCAGCTGGCTGCGAGACGTGACAGAATGTAAGAGGAACGCGACCGGTATTTCTCGTCACAAGCGGAAATATCGAAATTAAAAGAGGGTGAGTAGATAAAGGAGGAGGGGGTGGGGGGCGGTGGCAGCTCCGCAGAGCCTGGGTCGACGGGGAAAATCTTAACGGACATTAACGAAGTTTTATAAGAATAAAAGATGACAAGAAGTCTCTCTACATGTAGGACGTGATTATTTTCTCCGTTTAATATTTCGCCTTACTACGTTTACGTAGTAAAGAGAAAGGGAAGTAATGCTGCGGAGCATATCGGCGATATTGCGATAGAAAAACTCGTATTGTGAGGCCCTAGTAAAGAAACGTGGATAGATCTTGTTCCTATACAATAAATTACTTCCATTAATGTGCTGTGAAGTCAGAATCCACGTTTCGTGGGTTCTTGGTAGCGAAGACTCAACTGACGACAAAACATTCGTCTGTCCGTCCGTCTCTGGTCAACGCTAGCGCCTAAACCGTTCAGACATTTTCTCCAAAATTGGTGTTTCCATATCAATTTGAACAAACTAAAGATTCTACAAGTTTAAACCGGATATTTTTATATTTGGTGGGTACTTTACATGAAGCCGCCAAAGTATTTTTCAAAATTTTCTTAAACATGACTCCAATGTTATCCTCGGATAGCGCAAAGACGTCGCAGGTCACATTTTCGTAATATTTTTGTATGTTCGAAAATCTCAAAAGTTAGAAACAATGCCAGGAAGTATATTTTGTTTTTGTTCCACTAGTTTCGTTTCATGTTTGTTCCATTATAACTTGCTGCTGCATTAACGTGAACTTACTGCTTGTTGCATAACGATGGTTGTGAAGAAATCTCATTAACAAATTCGTCTTACGTATTTCCGTATAATGGTTGAACTTTCGATCACTTCTGAAATATTTTCTTTACCAGGAACAACGATGGATACATTTTTTCAAATGTAGTGAAGTTTGCAGTATTTTATTCAGTCTCGCTGATTTAATAATAGGAAATTAGTTAATGACGATAAACAATCCCGAGCCTATTCTTAGAACTGCTAATTCTCCTATACTTTGAAAAACAAAAAAAGGAATCCAGGGACTGAAATGAACTAAAAAACATCAATTTTTTTAAGTTTAATGCATTTTCGAATCCTTATTACCATCACATTGCATCCATAATTTTTTTAATGTATTTTTCACATTTTCAAATCCAGCACACCCTCAAACTCGTAATTGTACGGTGAAATATTAAATTTAAAAAAATTGTTAATGCTAATGAATTATCAAATCATAATTTATGTTTGTTGCCTTGAATCGCTATCACCGGGAGCTAGAGGAGTAGCTGAGCTTCTAGCACAGATCACAGCGCCTGGAGGGACCCATCGGCGCTAGGATTTCCTGACATTTTCACCTTCACTGTTCTACCTATCCGCGTCAACATCGCAACAGTCGCCATGGGCCCGCGGGTAAAAGTGTCTCGAACGCCACTTGTCGGCTTCTTATTATCTTCAGGGTTCGAATTGCTGGTTGACTTATTCTAAACGTCTGCATGCGTTAATTTGTACCGTGTACTCGTACGCATCTTTAAACCCGACCGGCGTTAAGTGAGTATTTTAATGTTTCCGAGCACGTTAACTACTTTCTCTGTTAGTACCATCAATGTAGTGCAATGCTATATCCGGAAGATGGTAGTGTTCCTCGCCCGCTGGAAAGTAGGATCCGTCGCCGACTTACACGTCGGCTTGCGGAGTTTTTCCTCCTCATGATGTCTCACCCAGCGGGGCTCCACCCCAGACGCGACAACCTGTGAGCTCCCGCCTGCTCTCCCAATGTATGTGGTTGTGTGTTTGCGCGTGTGTGTGTGTGTAAAAGATGAGGAGGGGACAAGGATGAGGAAAAGATCGCGCGCGTTACGAACTTCCTTTGTTAAGGTACATCATCTCCGTTCGCGTAGAATTCTCCTCCAGACTGTCTAAATTCGAAAAGCTATACATAGTGTCTCTAATCCGTCACAGTCAGAACCATGATGATGATCAGTACCCTACTGGGCCGTCGGGTGCAAACGAGGTTAGACCTTGACACCTTCAGGACTTGAAGGGAGAGTCTATGAAGGCTTGCACCTTCATAGTCTCCCCCTTCCCTCTCCCATAAGTAGACAATCACGGCAGTATGCTTTCGCGTTTCTCTGAATGGGTAACGGTGGTGATAAGTGAGTGGTATGGATGAAATGATAATCTGTGGGATAGGAACACAGCCGCATCGCGTACTTGAACTGTAACCCCGGGGGACGAACGTGTATGAGCCCGTCAAAAGGCTTGGTTTGTGGGGAAATTGCAATTTGTCTCTGTCCGCAACGTGATCTCAGCGACGTTTGGGCACATGGTCTGCGATGCCAAGAGCCACGCCAAATGTTTCAAAACATATTGATAAACACACACAACGTGTTAACAGATCAGTAAGAGCCTCGGCTGACGAATGACATAGAACAATATTGAACCATAGTTGAAGAATAAGAGAACATTGATACACTTGAATGTGAAGTAGCTCTCAAATTAATACCCACGAAATCACCGAATTTCTTTCAAAACGAAGAAGGAAGCGGATGCCGCGTTCAGGCGTTTGGTCGCAAATAATCGCAAACTGACCTTACACTTTTCACGGGCAAATGCGATGTGAAGTCGAGGTTGTATCCGTAAAAGAGAGGCCCGAAGTGTTATGCCATAACGCTTTTTTTTTGTCCGTTCTTGAAATAACTTCGAATGTAGACAGAGCCATTTCCTGTTCTTTAAGACCAAATTCCATCCAACTTGTCACTTGTCAGATATCGTTATTCTCCTTCTTTCTTCTTCTGCTTCTTTCAGGATTTGTCCTTCGACAGGTTTCGACTAGATGTTTTCCAAATGGTCTATCCTGTGTTTCTTTTCTGTTACTCCTTCCTCTCCTCGTACCGTCAAATATTCCAATTTTTCTTTTTCCTGTTTTTACCTTTTCCTTCCTTCCTTTAGTGCTTTTTGCAAACAATTTCGGCGCAAAATCTGGCCCTCCCAATTCACTTTTTAATTCCTTATCACTCTAATGAGTACCTCACTATCTCTGGCGCCTTTAACAAGGGACCGACGCACGTCCATTCTGCTTCTCCGCAAACCATGGCGATATCTACCCGAATTCTTGAGGCTCTTTTTCGCCTTCTGAAATTTGGCGCCCTGGCGCCGCGCCGGCCCATTGTCCCAACACTGAAACGCAGGCCTCGTCGGGGGCCACGGCCTCTTCCGGGGCGAGGGGGGCCGGATGCTAAGGGCGCGAGGGCCCGGCCTGGCCCCGCCCGGCCTGGCCCCGCCCACGCCCCGCTCCGGCCCCGTCCCGCCCCGCCCCGCCCCCGCCCCGCCCCGCCCCGCCCCGCCCCACCCCCTGTCCCATCCCGCCCCCCCCGCCCCTCACCGGCCCCGCCCCCGTCTACCTGGGGTGGCCTCCGGTCGTCCCCGGCGTCGGCCTGCGTGACAGGGACCGGATGTGCATGCGGTGCAGGGTGAGCCAGATGCCCTGCCCTGCCCTTCCACGCATTCCAAGCAAAGGGCGTCGTTGTTGTTTAAATAACATCAAAACAGTGAAAAGTGTGTGATGTACGGAGTAAAAGTAATGTGCTCACGTATTCTTGAACTCCCTAATCCCTACCCTTCTCTTTCATGATACATAGTTGAATTATGAACAAAGGTACCTATAAGTGTCGTTGACAATTGAAAACTAGAAAACTTCGCTCCTGAGTAATAGAAAACGCATTTGTATCGGCGCACGTACTATAGATTTTATTGTATAGTATTTCTGAAAAATACCCCTTCCTCGACCCTTCATCTCTCGGAACAGAAAACAGTGTCAATAGTGAAGTTACATTTATATTCAGAAACTAAACGAGTGGCAATCTCCGTGTTTGCTCTTTCGATCAACCTGATCGAGATTTTCTCTCACTACTCGTGACAAGGCGCGAGTTCACTTTCCTTGGACGGTACAAATTCACCTACGCCACACAACTTGCGGCAGAAGTGTGTTGTAGGGGAGGGGGAGAGGCCTAACTTGAGGAAAATAACTACAAAAGAATCTTAGCAACTTTGTAACATTAACATTTTTTAAAATTAAGCAATCGATGGTGCAGCTCTTTGCGATAATCCGAGCTTTTGACATGGTGTACTTTGGAACAGACTGCCAAAACATTGCTTAAAATTGATGAAAAATTTACAAGAGCAATTGCTGTTGTGACAACTGGTATAATCTCAACAGACGCATATTTTTATATATATTTTATTGAAAGGGAATGTATTTCGAAATTATTTCGATTTCTGATTTCTTGAGGTTCTAATCTGCAGGGTGTCTACCGTCAATTATTTACCGGGGATATTTTATCAGTATGTATTAGAAAATTTGGACTAATTACTTTCTACCGATTTGTCTTTTTATTCATAATAAGGACTGGTTATCGCTTCTGCCACTAGCGCAAGTGCAGATGTTGAGTGTTGGCTAAATTTGTGCACATAGTGATCAGATGGTCGAGTGTATCCGATGATAGATTGCATACTTTACAATCGTCATTAATATATTCGCGTTTTCAGTGTATTCATGTGGTTATAATTAATAATAATAATATAATTCATATAGTATTGTTTACTGAATTAACTCCAATTTAAAGTTAAGTTTAAATCTTGGTGATAAGTTGAGATGAAAAAAAAGTCACATCATGTGACAAATTTTGCCTGTCTTTCATTTCTCAGAAAGATTATTTATTGAGTTATAAAAGCGGACAATAATGTGAAATAATTGTTGTAACGTAGCCCTTTGTTTGCAAAGCTTCATTTTGTTGCAGGCGAGGCGGCGTGCTACTTCAGCATCGAACTGCAGGGCCAGTTCCTCATGCAGTCGGCCGTGGCGCAGGGCGGCGCGGGCGTGGGCGTGGGCGGCGGCGGCGGCGCGGGGGCGGGCGGCGCGGGCCTCGCCGCCGCCGGCGCCACCGCCGCCTCCGTGCGCTACTCGCAGGTCAACATCACGGCGGAGGCCATCCCCATCTGGGGCCAGTGCCACCGCCGCCTCGGCTCCAACGTCATCCTCCTGGACAGGTGCGTGCCGTGCCGTGCCGTGCATCTTTTTCTCTTTCTCTTCTTTTCTTCCTCTTGTTTTCTTCTTCTCTTCCTCTTCTTCTTCTCTTCTTTCTGTTTTCATTTAATTTTTATTTTTCTATTATATTTCTTTTTTCCTTATTTTTAACCCTTTTCTACTTCAGCGTTCTTCTTCTCTTTTGCTTGTTTTCTTCTTCTCATCCTCTTATTTTATTCTTCTTCTCTTCCTCCTCTTTTTGTTCTTCTTCTTCTTCTCTTCCTCTTCTCTTCTTTCTGTTTTCATTTATTTTTTTATTTTTCTATTATATTTCTTTTTTTCCTTATTTTTAACTCTTTTGTACTTCAGCGTTCTTCTTTTATTTCTTTTCTTCTTTCTCTTCATTTTTGATGACAGTTGTCCTATTTAGACGGCCAGTTGTCCTATTAGACACCATTTATTAATAAATGGTGTCTGCAATGTGCAGCAAAAGAAAGAGAGAGATATGCGCGTTTTGCCGCAAAAGTTGTGGAAACTGGTTTTTTTTCAAGATTATGCGACACACAATTTCGAAATATGCAATTCGATCACAGTATAAGCTAACGTTTGATGTATGAAGTATAGAAGATAAGAAAATTCTTCGATGCAGATTTGTTTATTATTATAATTACATATAAATCACATACACAAACGCATTGATCATATCATGCATCACGCATGCATCATTTGCATGCACCTTATCCATATGAGGACACAGTCATCATAGGGGGAAAGTTATACGTAGGAAGAATAATACCAATTTTGGCGACCTCCTGACCAATGTTTTAACAAATTAACACGTTCTGCATAAAACACAAACATAGTCTCGACTCTGCCCTTACAATAAAACAGTTCGATATTGTGCAACAAAATTCTCGCAACAAAATTAGGCACGCACACCACCAACTGAAAGTGGATTCGAGAAACACAGATGTTACTTATTACATTTTAATATTCTCGCAGAAACACTCTCCCCCGCCGCCTCCTTCGTCTCAACCTTGCCAGAAAACATGCTCGCGGTAGCGAACATGCAAAACACAATCCTTTCACATCCTAGGCGAAATACCAACCGCTTCACTTTAAACTACACAAAATCCATGGCGCGAATATGGCTGATGGAAGAATAACTGACCATAAGTTTGCAGGAAATGTTTTGCCCACATCAAGATAAAAAGTGAATTTTTAAAATTTTTCTCACTGGCGACGTGAATATTCTACATATTCTCGCAATTTCGTTACAGCCCATTTGCAAATGTCTGATTCATTTAATCTCGTTTCTTCGTGCGCCGTTCACCAGCGACCGCAAACTTTGACCTTGCGGTGCTGCGATCTGCCCGAGTGCGGAGTGTCATTCACTTCATGGCAGAGACGGAGTGCGTTGGCGCCGTGGATTCCTGCTGACCATTGACGTAATAAGTCTGTCACATCTACTTGATGGGTTATTACTGTGGAGCCGTGCTAATTCGACGTCGGATAACTCGAATTATTAGGTAACTTGAGGAGAAGGTTTCAATTGACATTATTAATTAAACCACAAAAAGGGAGGTATACAACAGTTCATGGGCCTACGTTCTCGCGTTATTTCTAAATTTGTAATTTTCGAAATTACAGAGAGTACACATCAGTAAAAATTCAGTGACTTCACATCATCGAAGAAGAAAAAATTGGCAGTGGTTTGAGAGAAAATGTTTTGTGTTTTTTAATTTGCATTAACTTCAGCGGAAATTATGCACAAACTACTCGCTTTTTGAAACAAGTGTACATGATATGTTCTAAGGATCTAATTTTTAGAACAGATATCATTTGAAAAATATCTGTATCTTCAATATTGTACTTTTTCGATGTTTCCTAATTTCGAATTTTCAGAAATACAGAGTTCGTCGAAAATGAAGTTAGCGCCAATTTTTATACCGTTCTTTGATACATACCACGAGAAAATTAAACATAAAGAGACGGAGACCTTGTGCGTGTATGTGTGTATGTATACACACGTATATTTTCGAAAGCAGTGAAAGAGTAAAACAAGGATTCTGAATCTTAATAAACTGCGTGAAAATTATACTTCCTCCACATAAGACGTCTCATAGAGTTCTTCAAAAACAAATTAATGTAATGCGTAAAAGTTGTGATACATTTGTTATTGTTATTTCATTATTCTAATTATAACTCTTTCAGTTAAGTATTGTTTTCATCACCATATTACTCAACGATGGGTGTGAAGGCAAGTAATGCTTCTCGGGTAGATAAAAATGAGGTAGTATTACGTAGGCCTTAAACATTTAAATTAATATTTTTTTTATTAAACGAATAATAACCAGAGTTGTTACGTGTTCCTTAAAAGCTTAAACTAAAAAGCGAACGCTGTATTTGTCTTCTGATGTGAGAAGTGAAAGGCCCAAAGAAATTCTTGACTGTCTCGCAGCTGTGCAGTTCGGAGCGGATTTTCCTAGCTGTGTCCGAGAGCTGTCTCCGTTTGGGAGCGTTGGCGATCAAAGGCGTGAGCGGGACGCAGGCGGGAGCTGGGTGGCAGGTTTTCTTTTACTCGGCTGCGGAACGCAAAGTGTAGAATGTGTTAATGTGTCAGGTTTTTTCACATTTCTTTTGGATCACTGGGTAGTCCCTTTGAGAGCTTTCCGCACTTTATAAGTCATTGTTATCAAAATGAAATAGCTGCACATCCGAACGCAACTGCGAACGGCCAGTGTCTGCACCGAATTATACATCATATACTTCCGGTCATTCATGGGTAGACAAACATTTGGAAGCGGTTAAGAACAAACAGATATAGACATTGAGCGAATAAACTTCGCGTAGACTGCGACGGATTGGTTGGGGTTTCTCCAACATCAACCGAGAATTGAATGGAGGAAAGTGCACAAATGATTGATTGGTGCAACAATCAACAAATTGACGCAAGGTGGTTAGTTTGTCTCAAAAAAACTACCACACATGTAGTGAGACCGCAGTGTCAGTCTGTGGACAGGATTCTAAAGGGACTCAAGTAATTACGCTGTATTTTATCTTGCAAAATTCCAACCTTAAAATACATTGCCCGTACAACTATTTAATTTGAAGTACACAAATGATGAAAAGATCGGTCAAATTTGCTAAAAGTTTAGTCAAATACTCAGACAATAGATTTCACATAGTTCAAGATAGCTCTCACATAATGGTCTATTCTGTTTAGCGATTGGTGTACCGCCTTGGCCGTTGTCAGGTTTCTTCTCGTTTCTTTTCGATCACTAGGTGGACCCATGAGAACTTTCCGCACTCGTAAATGATGAGCAATTAATTATTAATGACACTAAGATCACTATATAATTACACCGTAAACGCAAAAGCTATTTGTTGTTGAAACTTTAAAGAAATTAAACAAGCACAGGATATACCTCTTTTTAGAAATGATCCTGTCGTAAGTCAGATTCACAGAGAATAAGAATAAATAGATGAGGAAGAAGAACAAGAAACTTAAAAATTTCTTCCGTTTCGCTCATCATCTGTTAGTTAAAATAATATATATTCATCAACTGCAGTTCATGTTATTCACTTTGTCTTAATTCTTATTAAAACTGTGTTCTCGAAGTTAATTCTCGCGTGGCATTGGCTACAGAATCAGGGATCCTCTCCTTTCTTTCCAGCATAACAAGGAAAATTAAATATCCATCTCCCTCCTGAGAGGTCGAACTCACAATGGCGTCCGGCCTCCACGAAACTTGTTCTGCAGTCATTACTCGATCAGGTGCAAGCTCATCCGATGATATCAATTGCGTTTCGTTGGGGCATAGAGGTTCGTGCGACATCACCTGTGGCATAACCAAAAGGCAAAACAGAGCGAAATGTAGAAGAGGTTGCAAGAACCAGCTCGGAAGTTCAGTCTTAGTCCACAGAGGACGTTGTTAGTCGGCAAGAGCCAGCCAGGGAGGAGTGACAGTGGGGCCGGAGGACAGAAGATAACCAGAGCAGATCACCAGAAGAAGAAGCAGGTCACCAGAGGCACCGACAACACCAATGACTCGCGATTACGCTTTCGTGACGCTTGCCGTGAAGAAAATCGCGGAAAGATGGACGGAACGTAGGCAACTCAGCAAAGGATGCGATGTTTCTCGGGCAGACAAGCTATCATTACTGGAACAATTTCACACGCTCGTATTACACCGTACGGCATGCACGTCGTATGGTGATTATACGGTACATTGTGGGTTGTTCCCACCGTGAAATGTAAATGTGAAAAAAATCTCGAATACTACCGGTGAGAGGAAAGTAGGTAGGCTTAAGTCGTTACAGGTTTTATTAGATTTGGACAGGTTTTCGAGCTCTATAAAACGTGGCAGGATGGTGTACTTCCTTCCATAAGTTACATACAATTTTATTGTTTGTTTTAGATAAATAAAAAATAAGAATAATGCTGACCTGACAGTTCATCATCACTGACAAGGCTAATGTCGACAGGGAAACAAATCAAATTATCCAAATTCTGCTACTTCGATTATGTTTCGAAACACTTCTCAGTGCGATTTTGCGACAACTTAGAACTATTAATGAATTATTAAGCCATGTTATAATATAGTGGGCGGAAAATAATGAAACTACAAGGAAAAAATCAATATGAACGAATTGGTTGTGTATATCCGATTCTCGAAGAATATATTATTCATTGATAATCGAAAATTAGTTCGAGGGAAACGAATATACGGGCTATACGGGCTTAATTTTCAATTTCTTGGAAATCCCCTTTTCAAGAAGAATAATTTGTCATGGACGTGGTCTTAAGATCTTATCGACCTACTACAAATTACTCGTAATTATTGTTACAAACAATGAAAATAATTTAATCATTTCAATATTCGTGGTACGATAATTATCATTAAATGACGTGTTGATGTAGTGTGCAGAGAAAATTGTTTTGCTGCCTTTTCCGGACTATAAAGCAATGGGCCAACATCGTTCCTACAATGTCCGAAAATAGACAGGTGTGCCGTTTTTATCTTTCGTCAAATTATCTTCGTAAAAAAGGGCATTTGCACACATGCCAGGACGAGTACATATTTTATTCTACCATGGTCTACTTGATACTTCACTTCCAATACCTGGACTGTTTCTTGCTTTGTTCAATTGTGATAAATTCGAACAGGACGCAGAAGACTTGAAAACAACAATATGGTTCAAATCAATAAAAACGCAATGCTACCCATGGGACAATCACAAGAAAACCCGTGGGTCTATCCACTATTACTCGAGGCGCCACGTATTTTATATTCTCTTTGCTTCGTTCATTTTCAGATAGCAGACTGCTTCTTCGATCTGAGTTGTATGGGTAATTTTGTAATGTTAAGGGCGAATGTTTATTTGTTATCAGTTGGAGATCGATGGATTACACATTTTTTTAAATCGAGGTTGTACTTACATATTTTCTTGCTCGTGTTGTTCATTAACGAACAAAGAATTGTAGAACTTTTAATTGCCAACGTATTGCTCCTGGGTGCAAAAACCAATCTCGAATGTAGTTTCCTCGAATATCCTCGTAGTGAGAGAGAAACGCTTCGATGACTGGCATTGCAGATTAAAGGGGCGCAAAATGCCTAGATCCCTTTTCGGTTCCCCTCCGAAGATGCCGTCGTTCTTCCGCCTTCTCCGGCGCCGCGGCAGGACGTCGCTCACCCTCGGGGCGCCGCCTGCCCCCCCCCCCCGCCGGCCTGCTCGCCCGCCCGCCCAGTGGTTCGCCTGGTTGTTCGCTCGCCTGCCTGGTCGGGCCGCTCCGTCGCCCGCGCGCTCCCCAGCGGCCTCCGCGTCCATTAAGGCCGATTGGCCGCACTGAGTCAGCGCTCGCCCCCGCGCGGCGCGCCAACGAGGCGGCGCCTATGCGCGCCTCCCTACACCTCCATACGCCTCACGACTCTTCCCAACGCCTCCCATCACATCCACACGCCACACAACTCCTGACGACGCCCTACGCCTCCGTGCACCTCCCAACACCTCCCCATGCTTCTCAAAGCCTCTCCACACCCCCATACGCCTCACAACTCCTGACGACGCCCTACGCCTCCGTACACGTCCCAACACCTCCCCATCCCTCCGAACACCTCCCCATGCTTCTCAACGCCTCTCCACACTTCCGTACGCCTCAGAACTCCTCTCAACGCCTCCCTACACCTCCGTACGCCTCACAACTCCTCCTGACGACGCCCTACGCCTCCGTACACGTCCCAACACCTCCCCATCCCTCCGAACACCTCCCCATGCTTCTCAACGCCTCTCCACACCTCTGTACGCCTCACGACTCTTCCCAACGCTTCCCTACACCCCCCGTACGCCTCACAACTCCTCCTGACGACGCCCTACGCCTCCGTACACGTCCCAACACCTCCCCATCCCTCCGAACACCTCCCCAAGCTTCTCAACGCCTCTCCACACTTCCGTACGCCTCAAAACTCCTCTCAACGCCTCCCTACACCTCCGTACGCCTCACAACTCCTCCTGACGACGCCCTACGCCTCCGTACACGTCCCAACACCTCCCCATCCCTCCGAACACCTCCCCATGCTTCTCAACGCCTCTCCACACCTCCGCACGCCTCAGGACTCCTGACGACCCCTAAGCCTCCGTACACCTCCCAACGCCTCTCTGCATCTCCCAACATCTCCCCATGCTTCTCAATGCCACTCCACACCTCCATACGCCTCACAACTCCTGACGACGCCCTGCGCTTCCGTACACCTCCCAACGCCTTCCCATCCTTCTCAACGCCTCTCCACACCTCCGTACGCCTCACGACTCCTCCCAACGCCCCCCTACACCTCCGTACGCATCACAACTCCTCCCAACGCCTTTGTACGCCTCCATAAACCTGCTGACCTCGCACATCTACTCACGCCTCTCCACGCATTCCATCACCTTCTAACTCCTCTCTACGCCTCCTCACCCCTACCAACGCCTCCATATGCCTTCATACACCTCCTAAGGCGTCTATATGCCTTCCTACACCTCCTTAGGCATCCAAATGTCTGCATACGTCTCCCCACGCCTCCCTACAGCTTACCGCTCCTCCGAATGCCTATGCCTTAGGCCACCCTACCCCTCCCTTAGCTTCCTATGCTTCCCCGCGTCTCCGCAAGCATCCCAAGCATCCTCTTCTTGCCTTCCAATACTTCTCAACTCCTCTCTATACTTCCTTACGCCTCCCAACTCATCAATACGCCACCATTCGCCTCACAATTTCTCCCAGTGCCTCCGTATGCCTCCCCACCTCGCCCAACGCCTTCCTATGCCTTCTTACCTAGGTTTGAATATCTAAGAGGCAAGTCGGACAGGGACCCTTGCGGAACGACGATCTTCACCTTACAGTTGGTTTTGGAAATGAGTGCAATGGGCCTTCGGAGGGAAAGTTCAGGATCCATTTAATGAGCCGCAAGATACGAGATTCTTTATTTGAAGATGCCAATGCGCTAGTCAATTATCACCCAACGTGCCACTCTAGATAGCAAAGAGCAACCAACTCGAAGTCGAGCCAGAATTTAGTGTTACATTCTTTTCGAGGTTATGTTTGTGTTACATTTCTAGTGCGCTTATCCTCCATAATTCTGAGGAAATTCATTCTATAACACCCATAATTTTAGATTACAAAAATTAATTGTGAGAATAATTAGCAAATCCTATTCATGTGATTCTTGTACACATCTTTATTAAGCTGGGAATTCTACCATTGCCTTGCCTCTTCATTTACGATTCAGTGTTTGTTTGTTTTTTGTCAAAAATGTCTTACTCCAGGGCGGGAATATTTTCAGCCAATGCAGATATATCTGTAACACACGACTTAATAATCATATTCATAAGGGGCAGCATCAACAGCTCACCAAAAAACCTCATACAATTCATGAACATTACTTTACAACACACCACATGACATTAAACGATGAAATCGATACGAATGTTCAAGTGCCTAGTAAAATATTCTCTGCTGCATAATTTTTTCTAAAGAATTAGAAACTATACCGAGCATCGAAAAGGAAAATTATATCGATTTTAAAAATGATATTTTATTCATTACCATTTAGGTTGTATAAACCTAAATTATTAAATATGTCTGTAATATGTATTGTTCCTCATCTTCTGGACCAATGACCCCCCATCTCGATCAGGTTTTCACCCAATTTCCCTGAACCTTTGAGCAAATGCTGAGATGGCATTTCGATATAAATATAGCTTCACTATCTGCGCGCCTTTAAGAAAACTAGCTTAGCGAGGAAGACAGTAATTCAGTTCTTCCAGAAAATGAGATTTTGGTATTTTGACAAAACGTGACCGTTGCAGCTGTTGTATGCTTTTGATGTATCAGGCCCAGTCGTCCCAGTAGTGATCTGACTTGTCGAGTCTATGCTGATGGGATTGCCGTGTGCTTCATCTGGACGTATCCATTGCAACTACGTATTCCATCCTTTGGATGTGTCTATGATTTTGCGCCCTGCCCCTCGTGTCAATTGCAACGTCTACAAATCCGATGCGAGCGTAGGCTTCCGCGGCCGGAGTCAGTAACTATTTGGCTCTCTGGGAGACGCCGCGTCCTAGGCACAGGTCCCAATATTTCGGCCACCATTCCGCCATAGAATTCTGTCCCAGATTGGCGATAGAAACGGTGGAAACTGTGCCTAGGACGTGGCGTCTCCCACACAGCCAAGTAGTTACCGTCTACAATTCCTTCCCATACGCTGGCGCGTTGAGGCTTCGGTGTTGATTCTCGTCCCGTGCCCGTTGCCTGCTTTGCATGCTGTGTGTGGGTCAGCTTTTCGACGTTTCTGTGATTTTGCGGCCTGCGTCTTAGGCCAATGGGAACGTCTAGAAAGCCGCTCCAGTCGATACACAAGTATGCCGCTTTTAGCGCTTGCTCGCCTGCGTGCGCCCTCGCGTGCGTCGCGCGCCTCTTTGCTTGTGTGTGCTGACGGCGAGTGGGCGTGGCCTGTTGCAGCTCCGGAGCCACGAGCTGCGTCCGCTGCTTCCACCTGGCGCTGCGATCGCCCAACGTGCTGCAGGTGCACACCGAGGGCCTGGACAAGTGCTACCTGACGGAGGAGCGCGCCCGCGCCTCCTGCCCCAACGAGGCGGCCCTGCGCGCGCGCGCCGCCCACACCACCCACACCGAGATCATCCTCTACAGTGAGTGCTCCCCCGCGTCTAGCCACGCGGCCACGGCCACGGCTCCAAGTCTGTGGTCACGGCCACGGCTCCTAGACAAGGAGCCACCCTAGAGACGTTGCACGTGTCAACAGTGTTGACGTTTCCTGAGACGAGACGCCAGACTCCTTCGAGGCCTTCAGCTTGCACTACGTCTGTTGTTCTCAGTAATGTAAAAGCGTTGTATGGCCATTCATTTATATAATAATCAGACTTTATTAAACTAACCATATAGAGCTGTATGAAATTAGATTAAAATAATTAAAACGTAGTTAAAAGTCCTTACGAATAGAAGTGTATTTTAAAGTAAACACAGTTCATATATTATTACGAGTTTCAAAAAATTGTTGAAAGAACGTTTTTACCCGTGAGGTTTAGGGTCTTCATCAGGTATAAATCATAATACCAAAATTGACATGTACGTAAAATTTCTACACGTACTAAGGAACACATTATCCATACGTATTAAGGAACACAAGTAGCGTACATTTAGAAAACAATACACGTAACATAATCGCAGAGCATGTATTGGAAACGGGACTTAGCATGAAATGGAGTAAGTGATAGAGGCATAAGCTATTTTAGGCTCTTATAGACTTTACAGGACCTTTTAATTGTGATGTTTATATACTTGATTTTTAATAAAATCTGATTAATATAGAAATAACTGACTAAAAACTTTTACACTAATTTTGTTTTCTGTCTAAAGTAAACGTTCAAAATCAAAAGGCATTAGTCGGATGAAATTCTGAAAACCTTTGGGGACATCCAGTCTAAACTTCGTTAATAAGGGACCCCAAATTTTGGTAATTTCTGCAAAAATCTATTGCGTCCAACAAGTTTGCGACTTTCATTCACAAGTAGTACCAGCCATGCATTCGTTCCTCACAAACAACGTCATCCATAATGGCGACTAAATCACATCTCAAGGACGAGTGTGGACCCACCACCTAAACAGTAGACCGTCTAAACCAGACATTCCCATCCTTTTTTCTTTCATCGACCCCTTTTAAAAAGTATTTGCTCCATCGACCCGCTTACAGTCTCCGCAATATACATAGCATAGATAATCATACGTAGCACAAAGAATTGCACATAAATGTCTTAAAAATAGTTTTAATACAACATCAAGATTTTCAAAGATCCCAATCGCTTCCGCCTATGAAAAGCTGAATTTATAATCTTCGTTGTTGTGCAATTGTTACAAAATGTTGAGCGTTTTTAAACTTGCCATTACTTTTCTCAGTGCGGATTGCAGGGAGTATTTTCTTTCACGCTAGAGTATCGTTGTGAATGCATAGTTATAATTTGTTAAGTTTTCTGAACATACTAAGCAGTTGTCTAGCTAGGTTCTCAGGTGTCCAAGTGCAGATAGTCGAAAAGGATCTAACTGCAAAAAAAGTGAAATTAAGAGTTTTAAATCGAACTGATATTAAAATATCGAGAAAATAAGCATTCAATGCGATTTATTCCGTTACTTGCCGACTTCCGTGTGCGGGGGTTATGAAGGGCCCTTTATTTTGGAAGACAGTGCTGTTGACTGGTTGCATTAGCTTTGGTATTACTTCCCTGATCTTAAGGATGAACGACGGATACGAAAGAAAATGAATTTGTAAGTTTCATATGCTTGATTTCTTTATATCAGAAAACATTTACCAAGCCCCTTTAATATTTTTCGTAATTAATGGGATCTTCAATATACCTTTCAATCGCCAGTTCATATTCGACTGCAGACCACCAATCGACCCCTTGATCACCATCGACCCCCTTCCAAATTGCATCGCTCCCCAGGGGTAGATACCGACCGCGTTGGGAGCCATTGGCTTTAGACAAACTGTCAACTGGCAATATCTCTAGACATACTAATATAACCTGTTTGGAGAAAAAAAATGACAAAGAACGTCTACAAGTGTATTTTTGGTATAAGGGACCAACCAAATAGGACGCGAGAGGAGGATCTAGAGGCGCGACAACTTGAAAATCATGTACAGTGAAACCTGACAGACGACCACCTCGATTAAGTAGTCACCTTCATTAATGGCCAGTTTCTTGTGGAACATCTCGGTGTTTCCAAAACATTGTCTTTTTAATAGATTGTATGGTCTCACAGTCAACGGACATGCACATTTCGTAGATTAGATTTTCATAGGTTCTTACTGTAAACGTTAAAGCTTGGTGCCTTTTTTTGGGAACTATTCTCACTGGTGAACGCAAACGCACGGGTGAACGCGAATGTAAACGACAACAATGAAGTTCGCAAGCTGCAACCTTTCACGTTGACGATAACTTGATCTTAGAACAACACACCATCATATACTAATATCGAAAAAACTTCTAGTATTTTCATTAGAATTCAATGCCATTTGTAAGTATAAATTTCCGTTCACCATTGCATATGGAACGCAACATCAAATTATTAATCGCACTCATCGCATCCGAAAAAAATTTCATTCTCGCGTGATCGCGTCAATTTTATTGAATGCCGCTCGATTGTTTATATAATTTCTGAGTCGATTATCTATTTTGTCGATATCGACCAGTGACTGTTCACGCTTACGTGAAGATCATTACGCATGGTTTGCCCATGTTCATGTTAAAAGTAAGTGTTTATGTCCTGACATTTTCGATTGGTCAGTTTCCGCCAACGTTTTCTTTGCGCCTTAAGAATACCAACGACAGCCGCCGTTCCGCGGATGAGCACGCGCTGAAGGGTTCGAAGTGTGCCGTGTGACGCGGCGTGCGCGAGACGCCGCGAGCCAGGGCTAGGCTTCCGCCTCGAGGGGCAGCACGTGTCCGCGGCCGGGCATTTCACGGCGCGTTCTCGCATGCACAATGCGCTCCGGGGAAAGTGGCCGTGGGGGTGGACTCGCCTGCGGACGCTCGCGGGGGCGGGGCGGGGGGCGGGGGCGGGCTTCGTGTTCGGAAGTGGCGAGGAAAAGCCGGTGATCGGCGGGGGGGGGGGGCGGAGGGGGGGGGGCGACACGCGCGGTCGGCACGTTCCGCTCAGGGACGCGCGCTTTGTCCGCCTTCCGGTTCCGGCGATGGCGCTCGCCGCGCGCCGCCCCCGCCCCCGCCCCTCGTCGCCCCTCCCCCGCAGCGGGACGCGCCGCCTCCGCCGGTTCGTCGGCCGCGAGAGGTAACCCGTGCACGGGCGCCCGCGCAACCGCCCTCACGCGCTGGCTGCCGCGCCGCGGCCGTTACACAACGCGTGTAAAAGCCCCAATGCGGACGCCAAGCCAATTTGTGTAAAGCGGCGGCGTTGGCGCCAACCGTTCTAGACGCACTGTCGCCACAAGACGTACTTCCGTTTAGGCGCGTTGCGAACGTGAGATATTCGAAATACCCTTACTCTTTTTGTCGATATTGGTGGTGACCAAGCTGACCAATCGAAAAACTGAAATCGAATTGAAGTTCTGTAGTATTGATCGACAAAAATTAAGTATTGCTATGAAATATATCAATAATGTTAAGTATTTTAATGTGTTTTGAATATGTAATTATTAATAACGTAATTGGCCCTAGATGTAGGACTCGCGTCTTCATTTTAGTTTTCTTCCTAATAACATCGCCCTTCGTTTTCTTGTCGACAGTAATTATAAGTAAACACATCACCAAATGTCACACGCAGTATAAAATATTATTATTATTATTATTATTATTATTATTATTATTATTATTATTATTATTATTATTATTATTATTAATTCAGTTCCAAAATAATAGATTCTCAAAGACCCAGCAAGGGGTTGTTTGCAAAGGTTTATAAGGGTTGAAGGAGCTATTTGTGATCGACATGGTCCCACATGATTGACTGCTGAATGTTTTACAAATGTATCGAATGAACCATGAACTCGTAAGTTTTCTGCTGTGCGAAATGAATAACAGGCGCGACATGTCATCTAATACTAATGAAAGAATCGTTTCCAAGACATTAAGAATCCGCAGAGGTGTTATTAGGGTGAGTCACAGCCCTTATTGGTTTTGACTTACCATGAATTACCTCTATTGTCAGAAAATATGGGAGTGGGATATAAATTTAAAGGTCAAGGGAAATATAATGTAAGTTATCTAGCGTGCATATACGATATCAAACTGTACTCAGGAAGATTACAGGAATTAAGGCTGCTCCGGAAGATGCATGCCTCCGGAAGATTCTCCATAGACATAAGAATTTTATATATTATTGAAAAATTTTAAAATTCAAATCAATAAAAGTAAACTCATTAGCGAAAAAAAACACAAACCGTATCAATGGAGACCAACAGCTTAGAAGCAGATGAGTTATATAAGTACAAAACAAGTTGGTATGCAAATTAAAGAAATAATCCAGGATGATTTTTTTCTAAAGAAAGGAAAATAAATTTAAAATATTTTTCTAACGAAATCTTACTGCAGCAATTAATATATACCCAGTAAAAACTGCATTATAATTGGAGATCGTCAAATGGTCGAAAATTTGACATTGAAACATTGGAAAGGCTTATCCGGATCTAAATGGCCCACTTCTAATTTCATAATACCACAAGCTCAATTAAAAGGGTCACATTCTCAACGAAGTTGGGATTTTGTGACATTAATACAAAACAGGTCACCAGCATGAGAGAGTACTTCCAGAAGAATGCTGTATCATCTCATCTACACTGAGTGGTACAGGAAATAGACAATTATTACACGCCGCTCTGCCCCAACCAACAAGAAATTAAACTCTAATAACCCTCTTTCGATCGAGATGTGGAGCTATGTCAGCAGAAAGCACTCTGAGATTGATATCAGTCTCAGATATCCAACTCCAAGGTCGATGCTGATTTTTCATACAAATGGGTCAGCACATTATTGGATATCTGTGCCCCGAAACTGAAGGATTCCTGGTGACAATCCAATACCAAGTAATAGCAACGAAGAATTATTTGAAATGCATCATCAAAGTCCAGATATGTCCTGTAACAACAGTCGGTCAATGATCAATGTAAGCTATAGTGGAGCGCTTTCTAGTTTCCATGATGTAAGTGCTGATATAACACCAGATACATTGCTTCATTGGACAAACTCTTGGGACAATTTTACTTGTACTATGAGCACAAATTAGAAGGTGAGTGTAATGATGGTGCAAGCGTGATGTCTGGCCATTTAAACAGACTCCAGAAATATTACGGAGGAAGCTACTCTTGCAGTATTTGTACAGTTTGGCTCATCGCCTAAATTTTGCAACAGAGCTGTAAAGCAATATGTAAGTGTTATTATTGTTTTCATCCTTTACCAGAATTCCTGGCTCCTTCCATCAACCTATGCAATTTTACTACTGCATCGGGACCACGTATTCCAACAGAAACACATGTCCGCAGAAGCTCCTAATCAAAATTGAAACGGGGCAAACAAAAAGTTTCGATGTCATATTTTGTCGGTTTTAACTTGATAGTGGGAAACGCTTCTTAAAATATAAATTCAACGTTCCATGCATAAACGTTCGTTGACTGTGACCTCTGTAACATCTGTAGAGTGACCTTCAACTGTTAATGTTAAGAAAAGTGTTCTATGTCCGGAACTTAGAACTTTCTTGATTGCTCTTCAAAATTTGATGCTCCTGGACATCGAAGGATTTTTATTTTCTCCGATTTAATTATTGGGTGTAATTGTGGAAGCCTGGGAAAAGCTGAATTCTTTTTCCAAACCACAGTTGGCTCTGAATAGTCTGACAGTAAATCTATTCAACTTGTCAGATGCATTCTTCACGAGATGAACATTTTTGAATTCACGTTTCTGACAGTCCACTTCATGAATTTTGTTTCACAGATATCCTGTTTGAAGTTTTCAAAAGAGATAATTGGATGCAAACTACTGTATATAGAAAGTAACGACTGCTTATGATAGAATAAGAACCAAAAGCAACGAACATTATTTTTGTACTACCTCTAAAGAGGTCAGCAAAATGACCCCAAAAGCTTCTTACTTCTGTTGTTGATATACGCTAGTACTGTTCCAGCGTCAGCTCTCAACTCTTATTTTTTGTTCTAATCTTTCCCAGGGCGATTTTCTTTCTCTTTATTTTTGGCAGCTGACAATTATTTGTTCCTCTCAGGTTACCCCTCTTTAATTTAACGATACCTACTGCTAAGCTATGTAAATAGAAATGATAAGAAACAATGTTATCGATTTTTAGCGAGAGAACAGATTCGTTCATGAGATTCCACACACGTCTCAGTATGGATGACATATTGTTTGGCTGTATAATCTTTTTTTCTGTCAATTACCCATTGTCATCAACATGCTATGTAACTCAAAATCTTTCTGTTGTTTTATTACGTCATTCTGGTGGGTAGCGCATTGTTTCTCTGAACTGATGGTATTTTCAAGTGCATCTCCTGCCACCATATGGGTATTTAGGGTAACTTCAGAGTGTTATATGTCTCCTGCAACATCTTGCAAAATACTTTCTCGTTTTGGCAATGGTACCAGCTTGGTTCACACAATTGAAGCTCTCTGGTTAGTTAGATTCTGCTCAATTACGGATAGCCAAGGAAACTGGTGTATCAATCGCGAATGAAGGAATAGTCTATATCCAGTAAATTCGGTTTCACAGCAGGTCACCCTATAATAAGTGCGCAACAGGAACTGGTTCATTTCCACATTCCATTGTGTCCTTTGTTAGGCCGAGCCGCTCTGGTGGTCAACGGCTTTGCTGCCGCTCAAACACTTGAAGCAGTTGACACTTGGTGGTTGCCTGTCTGTTCGATTCGTTCTACTTGTTCTGATGGCTCATAGCAATAATTGTCAATAATGGCGTCGTGATGGGGCTGTCGTCTCACCTCATCTGGAGCAATCCCATTACCCGTTGAAGCCGAGGTTTCCTTAATCCTAGTGGCTGCTTTGCTGACCTTGTATGACGAGTTGCGAACATTTTTTATTTTATTTTTTGTGAAATATGGACTCAAAATATTAAGAAAAAACCCATGGTTGCCCTGTATCCCTACAGCCAGTATTTTTCTGTTGGGGGTTCTCTCTCTTTTAGGAGGTAGCCTTCACCATGGCTACGACAACAGCTTCGCCGGTTCTTCGCTGGTAATCCTAGGCAGTAGCTCTTACAGGATACTGGTAGCCGGAGCCAGCTCAGCCTGGGTTGTCTTTTCATGCTTCTCTGAGGACTCTTCCGATCCACGGACCGTTGGAATTCTCTTCCGTTCCTGGCCCCTTGGTCTTCCATATTATCTATATGAAAAGTCCCAGGGAGTACGTCAGGGACGTGAACTTGGCTCGCCACCCTTAATAATAATAATAATAATAATAATAATAATAATAATAATAACAATAGTAATAACAATTATTATTATTATTATTATTATTATTATTATTATTATTATATTGTTGAATAAATTTGAATTGAATAAATTTATTAAAGCGGAAAAACAAGTTTTTCTTGAGAGGTTTTCAGTGGACAGTAATCTTTCAAGGTATTCAATTCAACACACGTACCCTCACGGATCTTGAGCCAGCAAAACGCAACGCCCTCCGCGGCACAAAACATGCGGAGACAATGAACTACGCAGAGAGTGAGATTTGCACACCAGAGAGCCCGCATGAAGATCATTGTGCCTCCCTCAATTGTGCCAATTCCTCTGTATCAATTTTTCTGACGAAGGCAATACCGAGTGGAGCTAATTCGTAATTTTCTACAAATCGCCACACCCGCGCCGCTGTAAGACGAATTAGAAATTCTGGCAGTGTAGTGGACTGAGAGTAAATACATTGAATGTACGGTACATATTTTATAATTTAAATGAACTATGCATGTCCTGTAAATGTAACCAGAAAAATCCCTTGAATCCCAATATAGTTTTAGTTTCGTTTTTAGTTTTAAATTATTTTTTTGTATCAAATTAAGTTTGCCGAAGAGTCCATTGTATTTGTACTTATATTAGTATTTGTACCATTAGATTTAACACGTAATTTAGTCAATTTTAGATATAACATTTAAGATTAGGCCCTCCCTCGACCTACTTAAGTCACGGGCAGTAACATAACGTGGAATACCCCAAAATTAATTAACAAATTCCCGCCTGCAGTGCTACCGTGGAGGGGACTGACACGAAAACAAAACAAACTAGCATTGAGGCTCCGCAAGATGCTGCGTCAAAATGTATCTGAAGGTCCCGTGGCCGAGGGACGCGCGGGGAACACGACGCCGCGCCCCACCTGCCACGCCTCCCAATGGGCCCGAGCGCCACGGACACTTTGAGCCAAGTCAGTGCCGTGGCAAACAGTGCTGTCTTAAACCTTAAAGTGTAGTGCAGTGAAGTGCGAATGAATGGGAAGAATGAATGGTTATGTATATAATGAAACTAGTATGAATGAAGTGTGAATGTAGAGAAAAAGAAAAAAAATATTTCACCCATATAATAACAATTTCCGTAGTATTATAGTCTTAACAAAACTAATCTTAGCAAAAGTTAGAAATGCCAAAGTGCAAGTAAGTTAAATTTTGTACTAGAATGTAAAACTTAGCTGTAAGAAAAAGCCCTTCCTCTAGCTGCTTAAGCTGCAAGGCAGCAATTTAATGTACATAATGAAAAGAAAATAAATTCCCCTTCTCCACAGGGTTATTGGGGAGGGGTCAAAAGAAAAAAAAATGAAGGTCCCGTGGGTTCCGTGGCGCAGCGCTCTGAACGCATTCCCTTCGCCGCGGGCGGGGGCAGGGGCGGCCGCCGCCTCAATGACGGGAGCGATAGCCTGCGAGTAAAGCTTTTACGACGGGCGCCCGTTTCCTGCACCGAGCGAGGCGGCGGCGGTGGCGGCGGCGGCGGCGGAGGCGGCGGAGGCGGCGGAGGCGGCGGCGGTGACGGTGGCGGCGGAGGCGGCGGAGGCGGAGCAGGAGTGCCTGCGGCAAGAGGCGGAGGGGTTTCCTGTCGTTCCGCTCGGCCGGTTCGTCGGCCTGCCGCCCTCTCCGCCCCCACAGCCATCCCTCCCCTCTCCTTTTATCCATTTCTCCAACCAGCCTCCCTGGGGAGGCGGTAATTTACGTGCTCCACGGTCAATATAGATCTGTGCTTAGGCGCATCTAGCACTACTGGCTTTTGCAGCAGAACAGGGACTTTGCTATAGCTAATCCTACATTGAACGTTTAACGAGCATGCTTTTAAACACCATACTGTGACAGAGTGTAGCTCATAGGACTGCCGTTGTCTCTGCACGACTCTGATCGGGGCATCCTAAGGTTTATTTGATTTATTTAGTCAAAGAACAGTAAAAACTGTCTGTGATGTTTCGAAGAGAAATACCATCTTCGTAAGTTTTCTCGATGTCAAATTGAGCCTTCAGCTGTCGAGTGGAGGGGATTTCTAGCGATCGGTTGCTCTGATCTGTACTTTTCCGTAGTTTCTCCCATCAATATGATGCGAATGCCGGAGAAGTACCCTAAAAACGGGCCAAAGACCACGCACGATTTTTTTTGTCCTCTTCAGTGTCCTATTTTCGTCCCGTATACACACACACACACACACATGTACTACATTATCACACACGTCGGAGACAAGTCGGAAGCTTAGAACTTGTCCCGCGTGAGGTGGTGTCTTGTTGGGTGAGATACCTGGAGCTGAAAAATACCCTGCAAGCCGTCGTGTTGATCGGCACCAGATCTCACCATCCAGCGGGGAGGAACATTCCCACTTCCCGGAATAAAACTTTCACTACATTAACGGAACAAGTGAGCAGTTGACGTGACCTGAAACGGTCTACATTATTATTATTATTATTATTATTATTATTATAATATAATATTTTTGTTTGTAATCAATATTATTATGAGTTGTAACTGTGAATGTACATTGTTTAGTTTACATCTTGCAGAGACGGTTCGCGCTTAGGTTGCACAGTTACACACTTCCAGATAATCATAAACTACTTCCGTATGTTTGTCATATATTATATTTTCCATTCAGTGACATGTATTCCAGATCTTGTAGGAATAACGATGTATGATGCGAATGCTGTTTAATAAGCGTAATTCACGTAGGTGAGGTTGTCACGTGAGAAATGATCAGAGTTACCGGAAGGGGAAGGGGGTTATGGCTGGAGAAGAAATTGTCATGAAGTGGTTAATAAGTTAAGTTTAATTACTTAGTTATCACTGAAGTGACATGTGGAAACAACAGGAATTGTAAGGAAGAGATGAGAAAAAGAGTGAGAGAGAAGGAAGCGCAATGGAGCGATGACAAGGATGTCGAGTCCCCTCATGTCAGCCACTTGCTTCTTACCATCGCCTCCAGTTCTCCGGCGGGCATCTGGTTGTTGTTGTAGCCATGTCACTCCTCTTCTTCCTTTGCGGCTGTCGCACTGGCGTCGATGCCGACAGCGATACGGCGTCGTTGCACTCTGCAGGGAGAACTGTGCATCCCGGTGCTTTGGGAGGTCCCTTCAAATACTCTGCCGCTTATTGAGGGAATCTCCCCGAGAACGTCATTTGGAAAGGCGAATGACCAAGTGGATGTCAACATATTTTCGAGCTTCCCTGCTGGCTCTGTTCGGCCACATGGCGACGAAATACTTGTAAAAATTTATAATTTTTAATAATAATGATGGACATGATTTATATTATTTATGTTGGTTCCTTGCATTCGGGTCTCATGGTGATGAAGTATTTTTAATATCTTATCATTTTCTATCGCGATGGCGAAAGGCTTAATATTAAATTATATATTTTAAATATGCTCATCACAAAAGAGCATTGGCGTTTTGGCATCTATCTGCAAGGGCAGCGCACCTATGTGTGTGACGTCCCGCTCATGGCCGTTTAACACTGTGAAGCACAGTGATCCATCCGCCTGGCTTCACGCCTCCATGAGTCAACATAGCGAACACGTGGTCATTCCCGTGCGTTTAAGTGGCGCAACGTTACACAAAAAGCGCCAAGACTGCAATATTTTATGACGGCCTTGATGCTCGAATTTCGACCGGGCAAATGTGGGTATCTGCATGCACTTGCACTTAGAGGCCACGGCATTCACTAAACTAAACTGACCAATTCTCTCCGCCGTGTTCACCGCTTCCAACCCAGCCAAGTTGTCCTGGCCTGCTCACCCTACCGACTCTGCACACCCCCCCCCCCCGCAACCGCTGCCATCGTCCACACTTCCACTGCTAGAGCCGCGGCCACGGCCCCACTTGCTATCCTCATCGCCCAGCCCCTCTCGTTCCCCCTCGTCACGTGCCTTTGCTCACCGCGGATCTGACAGTCCTCGCCACTCCCAACCGCTCTCGCTACCTACTCAGCACATCTACTGGACAGCCTTCATTTCACACTCCCAAAGCGTATTATGTTGAGTCATTTAATCAACATTTTGGAATTACGTCCTTCTTGCTAACTATGGATGTGAATACTTCGTTCAAGTACCGCAACAGGAAATGTTGACAATTCTGGGGGGGGGGGGGGGGTCCATTTAGAGCACATTTGTTTAGTGGATTCAGAAAGTACAATATTTCAGGAGGGAGCCATAGTTTCTTCTCAAAAATTTCTTAAAGACAAATCCAGTTCTATTTTACAATGTTAATTTCTTCATGAAATGTCCGTTTGGGATTGACGTAAATTGTTTTCTTTCCTACAATGCTTTGAATATGTGATGTGATAAATTTCGAAATAAATTGAGTAAAATTACAAGAAGCAAAATGACACTGGTGTAGGGGCATGGCTCCCATGACCCTCCCCCCTGGTTCCGCTGCTCTTTTGTAATCTGTTTCGCTTCCCCGATCATTTGTTCACGCATTTGCCTTGATCTGAACCACCTCCAGCGGAACACAGACTGAACGCTCCTCTTACAGGTGGCCTTCACCCAGACTGATAACTCGTGAAATAAAAAAGATCCACTCACTGTACATACGAAAGAATGTAACGTCCGTGGGCTGACACGAGGAAGCCGAACGCCAGCCCCCGCATCCACACCCACACCTGAACCCGCCCCCGCCCGCCCCCGCCTGCCCCCGACCGCCCCCGACCGCCCCCGACCGCCCCCGACCGCCCCCGACCGCCCCCGACCGCCCCCGACCGCCCCCGACCGCCCCCGACCGCCCCCGACCGCCCCCGACCGCCCCCGACCGCCCCCCACCGCCCCCGACCGCCCCCCACCGCCCCCGACCGCCCCCGACCGCCCCCGACCGGCTCCGCCCGCCCCCGCTCGCTCGACCCCGCCCGTCCCACGCCGCGGGCGCCCCCACCCTGCGCTCGCGCCCACGCCGCGGGCGCCGTCACATCAGAGCAACACGGCAAAGGAAGCAAAACGAGAGCCCTTGTCTGTTGCTTGGCTGCGCAGCGTACGGGGGCCTCCATTCTTCTCCGAACGGAAGGGCGGGCGCGAAATCAGATGTGATCGCCCACAATCCGCGTCCGGTGCGCTCGACGGCCAAGAAATCGGTGAGCAAACAGAAATAGTCACGCACTGCGATATAATGCTAGAGCGTTGGTTCGAAAACACATGAGACCCACGCACCCGCTTTTTACGTTTAACCTGCTCTCCTTACTCTTCAAGATATTAGTACAACTACGTGTCACATGAATAACCGTTGCCATTATTGTACATTTTCTCTTTTCTGTGTTGATGTACAGAATATGAATTATTATTTCTAAATTTTAAATTTTAATCGAAGAAATGGACGCCATTGTAGGAAAAATTAAAAGGCAATGTAGAAAATATATGAGCAAGAAAAACATTAAAACGAACGAGGGAACGAGTAAATTTTCTCAATGTATCTATCTCCCGCCTGGATTACAAAAGAAAATAAAGTGAATTGGATGGTATCTATCTTCTTTTATATAAATAAAATTGAAATGTCTGTGATTTGAAAATACCTGCTTCTTCCTAATAACATATGCTCATTATATAGATTATACAAAAAACAAATTAATTATCATTAGGGTTTTTGTCTGTTTGCTAGAAGCAGTTTTTGGTGGTTTTCGATGGTTTCTCTGATCAATGCCCCACGAATGTCGGAGCAGTATTCTACAAACGGGACAAGGATCAGTTGCGATCTTCCCTTCCTATTCGTTGTTCTATCCTCTCGCTTTACACATTAACATGCACAACACATGTCGGGAGCTCGTCCCGGCTGGGTCGGTCCCCCGGTGCCTGGACCTGAAGGTACCTGGAGCGAAACCCTAGCAAGCCGTCGTGTAGATCTGCGCGGGATATCACCATCCAACGAAGAAAGAACACCACCGCCTCACGTGACAAAAGCATGTACTACACCTACGGTACTAACGAATCGGCGTGCTCGAGAACACCAATCAATGAACCGAGATCCAGCCAAGAGGCGCGTGACGTCAGAGGCCCAGGCCAAAGAAAGCAACAGGGACCAACTCGCGTCACCTGTTGCGCCGCCGCGCCGCGTGCGGGGTTCTATTCTCCTCCGCAAGGGCGGGCGTGAAATCCGACGCGATCGCCTACTGTCCTCGGAGCCATTGTGCTCGGCGGCGATGAAATCTGCGATGAAACACCTGAAACACAACATGAGCCCTCAGTCCGTCGATCCGCCACCGCGCGGTGCAACCTGCTGCCGGAGATCGCGCGGGCACGCCGGCCGCTGGGCAGCGCCACGAGCGGAACGGAAGGGCTGGAAGGAGAGGGGTCGCGGACCCCAGCGGTCACTACTCAAAACATGGTTATGGAACGTTTTGAACTGTTGCAACTTTCCACAAATCAGTGATTTCAACATAAATGAGACCGTATCGTTTAAATGCTAATATTATACGTATTATGTTAATATTAAATTTGCAAATGTCAAATATTATCATATTATAAAATTAAATATAATATATTCATATTAATTTTATTATTATTATTAATATTATTGCGTCGGGTAGTTTATTTATATTTAAGTTTCCTCGAGACATTGAATTCTCGTCCTCGTCAACCTCATACCTGCGTAACCAACAAACAACGCAAGTAAGAGCTAATATAACTGAGATTATGGTTCTATCCATTAAATTATACAATGTGATTGAACTATGACGATACTGCAAATTTAAGTTGACTTAAATCAATTTTCATTTAACAAACTAAAATATAATATTCAATGCAGCTGCATTTACAATTTTTTTGTTATCTAACGCAAGGAATAGGGACGGTAGGTAGAAGTCTACATCAAGTTATTGGGGATAGAGGGGGTATCAGTTTTGCCTGTAGTGTATTGTACATAATTATTGAATAGTATTTTCGATGTAAGGTTGTTTCTCTCAAACTACATTTCTGAAGAGAAAATTCAGCACACGTGGGCGCCCTAGTTATGTGATTGCGAGAGCTTCATAGAGTGGAGGTGCTAGATTGAGGCTCCTATCCTAGCGAATAGGGGTTTTCAACATCTAAGTCGCCGAATCGATCGATTGTGATATCTGATACATCCGGCTGCTTTGAACCTCTGTTTCCGTGGTTTCCTTAGATTAATTCCAGGTCAATGCTGGAGTTGTATCTTAAGCAACGGGATACAACGGACTGGAAATCTTCCTTTATCAATCCCCTATGTACCCTCTCCAATCTCGGGCGTGGCGAGTTGATACATTTCAATATGGGCCATTCCCCATGAACTAGAAAGAATTCGGTAGTTGTGGGATACTCAAGATACGATGTTGACTGGTATCCTTTCAACAAGAAGAACAAGCAGACGAAACGCCACTAGTGAAGACGAAATCTAGAACCTCCTTAGTATACATCTAGGGAACCGACTAGCTCTTAAACACTGTCGATGCTCCGGTGTATGCAGACCGGTCAAAGGATGCTGAGAAATGCGAGTCCTCAAATTTGCGAGAAATGCGAGCCGACAAATTTGATTTCGAAGAGCGAGCACTGGATATACATTGTCGAAATAGCGAAAGAACATCAAGTCAAACAATTATACTTGGATTTATTTGGAGCTGCAACTGAAGTAAATCAGTTGTTGACAGTTTCATCCAATTGAACGGGGCTTGAACGGAGCTACGGGAACGTCACCATAGTGACAGCACCGTAGTGACGTGTAAGCTTCCGATTGGATGATACCGTAACAGTTGATGACCTGTGAGAGGCAGGTCTAAATCAATCGAAGTATAAATTAAGTAACCTGTGACAACGAAGCTTTGTCCTATGACAGCGATGGACCGCAGAATGCCTTCATCGTGCGACCCCCCGGACTAGATTGTGAGAGTAAACAGAATATAAACACAGGTTCTCGCAACGTCATTTTCGTCCCGCGTTGTTGAGGAAGCACTGGGATTTTAAAACGCGTGTGCCCATTGTCCTTCATGACAATGGCCGCTGAAACAATGCTGCCCCTGAAAGGGAAGAGAATATTCTAAAGGCGTGGTAGAGAAGGGCTCATCTTACTCCACGTTTTCCCGCCAGAAGCCTTTGTATCGGTTAATCTAATTTAAGAAAGCAAGGGAAGCCTCTGAATGAAATTTGCTGTTTTTGCGTGCGATCATCAACAAAAATTGCGTTATTACTAGTGGGCCGCAGCACTAGCTTTTGCAAGTGGAAGGGGTCGTGTATTCGAATCAGGCATAACAAATGATAAATATAAACACGTGTTATGTTTTGAGTAAATAATTAGGATCGCATAACAATTAAATGATATCATCTGCCTCTCTCACGGGTAATAAATTATTATTCTATTATTTTTAACCATTAATAATTTAGTATGTTTTTGTTTTATGATTTTTTATTACGTAAAATGAACTTACATAGTTTTTACAATTGTTAGTAACGACCCATATCTCGACCAGGTATTTGTCCAGTTTCCGTAATACATTGAGCAAATGCTGAGATGGCCCCTTGTCGTGCTACTGGACATAAATGTAACTTCATTATGCGCATGTTTCGTTGAACCCTTCTTTCGCTTATAGTGGTAGGAGTAGAGCTAAGGGCGAGTTACTATTTTTTTAGCAATGCAGAGAAATCAAATATCCAGTTCGTTTACCGTTGCAAATAAGTATTCTGTAACTCTGAAACGAAAATGTCTAGTTTTTCAAATGTTGTTAATCTTGCGCTTTCTAAATTTTATTTTTAATTGTTTATCTTTAACGTTTACTCATCTTTCAACTATTTATAATTAAAATGATGGGAAGGGATTCTGCAACTCAAGAAATCGTCCACAGATGATCTTCTCCCTCATAAGTTACAAACGGTTTTTACTGTGTTTTCTCTAAATAAATCTAAATCTATTATTTCTTTACCTTGTGTATCAAATTATATTTCGTGCTCTATTTTCGAGGAACATCTAATAAAACTTGGCCAACATATATAATACATAATTCATAACTAGGAAGATCAGAAAGTAAGTGTGAACGTTTTCACTAACAAACCACATGTCCTGATTTAAACATATTGACAAAGGTAATGACAAAGCTAAATACAAAAAAAAATTAATTTATGAATCAGAAATAGTTTAAGTCCGCCTTGAAGGGTATGAAGAACCGGAAACGTTTCCTACGTCTAACTTCAAATTATTAAGACGGAACTTAAAATGTTAAGTAATGGTGGTGAAACCGGGCGTTGGAGAGGTATTAAATGTCTGCAAGGAGGGCCAGTCCCAGCCAGCCGTCGCCCCGGATACTGCATCCGCGACCTCGTGGCCACTGAGGATGTCAACCGTGGCCATGGACGAAACGGTTGGCCCTTCAATGTCAACTGGACCACGGCCTACCAGTCCGGAAACTTTCTCTGAAATTGACTCCCGCCGTGAAACACTTCTATGCTACATAAAAGAATATCTGTATCGAGTTATTTTTCTTATATTCATTGTATTCTACCTTTCATTCACTGTAATGCTGTTTTCCTGACTCTGTTTCTGTTTTCCTGATTCTTAAATCAAATACATAAACATTTATTTGATAAATTGGTAGCGGAGCAGACATGAAGTATTCAAAAGACACGCGGGGGTATCATGATTCCCAAAGGTCCGCAAGGGTGTAAGGGCTGATCCGGTGGCCGAGATTGCTAAGGCAGTAGTGCCGATCGCGGATTCGAGTCCCGCCTCGGGCATGGGTGTAGTGTGTTCGTCCTTTCACCCCCTATCATCATCATATCGTGTCATCCTCACAGTTACCATACCGGTACAAGCAATAGTGGTCACTAATGTCCTAGAATTTGATGCGACCTTAAATTTAAAAAATGTAAGGATACCACTCCGTGTTATGTTTCAGGTCCATAAACATACAATAAGAAATAAGTAAACCATAAAATATTTCTCGAACTCCGTTTACAAATAACTATGTACACATATGTATATTGGAATTTACGAGAAGTCGATGAGTCTTCGTCGCATAGTAGCTTCCAACACGTCCGACGCTATATTCCACCACAATGAAGGTTCCTGAGAGATATGCACTTATAACGTCGTCTAACTACGTTCTTATAATCTATCTCCTTTTTCTTCTACGAAAAACCCACTCCATCTTCTTAAGACATCTGTTACATTCATGCGACATACGGGCCCATACCATCTCACACATTTTGCTTACATTGTGACATCTCGAAGTGTCAATATTTATCCTGCAGCAAATTTCCTTCTTTTTATCTTGTCTCTTCACCCCATATTGTAACATTCTCTAAAAGTCAATTCCCATTCTAGCAACACATTGTAAATTTGCTCTGGGCTCCATAAGTCGTGATCATTGCTTTGTATATACTCACTATTGTGATCCTTTTTATTCGAGTGTTCTATAACACCAGATTCCATTGTTTCTTAAGATTTTCCTCGACTTAATAAGTTACTAGTAGATCCCGTGTGAATAATTTGCAAAGTATTTAATTCATTTACAATATCTTAGAACACTTAATCCTACATTTCTTTCATTCTCCTTGAATTGTTCTTTTCTTTCAAGAACGGAAATTGAACGGAAATGCGGAAGTACCGTTCTTTACGCAGAGCCTAAAAAGCTCGTTGATTTGGCAAATGATTTACCAATTAATATTTTGCGAGAAACTTACAAAAGGCTATTAAAGTGGCGGGAATAGTGAATTCTGAGCTTTCAACATCACCTTGATCATATTGATCAGATTCATCCTGCGATTAACTAGATGTCAGGTCAGCGGTTCATTAGATTCATCGTATTTATAATATAGATGTTTTGGAAGGATTGGGCGTGTTTTCCGAGGGTCTCGCCTCATCCGCGTGCTTGCTCGTGTGTTGCAGAGACGCGTGACCACCAAGGACAGCCTGTGCGTGAGCAGTACTGCCCCATCAGCGGCCACTTCTCCTTCACGTCGCGCGGCGGGCCGGGCGGCGGGGGCGGCTTCGGCGGCGGCGGCTTCGGGGGCGGCTTCGGCGGCGGGCCGCGCCGCGACTGCCCCAACGCGCAGATGTCGCAGGTGGACAGCTGCCCGTCGGGCTCGCAGCTCAACATGCGCTACCGCAACTGCAACTTCCCCGACTTCGGTGAGTGCGACACCTGTTGGCCAGCGCTCGCAACGCACGCCGCCCTTTGAGGTCGAGTTGTCAGGTACTGTGTGTTGGGAAACACCAATCTCATCCACATCTATATTAATGTTCTTGAAAAACTCCGTAATGCCTTCAACTCTTATAATTTCCTTGGTCGCCTGAATACTGCTTTTGGGGCCATCGGATGAGAGGATGGTGGCAGTTGTGCTACTCTCTGTGTCTAGACGTTTTAGGGCAGTGTAGAGACTTAAAAAAAAGAGAAGCGCATTCCTTTGCCATTTCACAGGGACAGGGCTGTTACTGGGAGTTCGAACTGTCCTGTTTGCTATACGGGAAACCACCAGTCTTCTCAATGCTAATATTAATGTAATCGAAAAAGCCTTCAGCTCTTATAATATCCTATAAATTTCTTAATGCTGCCTGGCGGAGCTACCGTGTGAGATAATATAAATGGCAGCAATCATTTACATTGCACTACTCTGTATCTAGGATCTCAGTCTAGAACCACGGCGAACATTACCACGTTACGTTTGGGATTGACACAGGTGGATCTATTTTGAAACAATTACAATGAAATTTGTATTGTTGGCTGCATTTGTTACTATGCAACTTATTGTTCATCTGTCAGATACATTTAGAATTTATCTTTGATGTTGTTGATCGCAGAATATTAAGGGAAAAAATCATCGTACAGCCATTATTTGCAATTATGAATATCTCATCCCGTGGTGGATTCAAGAGGGATAGGGAATCATGCTTTCCTCCAAAAATTAAGAAATGATTTTTTTAGACCAAAGGCAAAATAGCTCCTAAAAATGGAACAAATAAATATAAGATTTTGCCCATTAAATAAATAGATTACAGCTTGTAATTGATAAAATCACTTTCTTGTTCGATAAATTATTTGATGTTTTAACATTATCCCAGGACAAGATCACGACTTGTCGCTCTGTAATTGAATAGCTAGATTGGCTCCCCTTATTTGAGGCACCAAAGTGTAAATAATGGTAATTGACATTCACGTATCGTAAAGAAATTCAACGCGAAACCGTGGTTTTACATGCAAGGAGCGGCACAACTCATTACGAATGAGAGTAACATGACTGCCATCTGTGGCTCGTTGTTGAATTCACATTAAATGACAAAGAGCGCTACTCCCTCTTCTTCATTACAGCTAGTCAAAATGTCAAGTGTCAGTCAAATTACGGAGCTTACTTTTTCCAAAGGGGCGTATCTCCAAGAAATACAATTTTCCAGGAAGGGAAAGTATTCGCCACAGTTCAAGGAAAAATTCACCGGTTTTCTGATGCTGACACATCAAAAACTTCGTTTTTAAAACAATCTTTGGCAGTGAGATGGAGAGCATCTTAAGAATGTATTGATACGTAAAACTAGAAAACAAACGAAAATGGAGATACCTCACCTGGGAATAAGCTCTTCAATCATTTACACCCGAACGCCTCATGTCTTGTGAGATTTCAAGGAACTGCCCGAGATGCGCGCTCTTTCCAAGAGCTTGCACGGGCGGGCACGCCACGGGCAGTGGCGTGCCAATGGCAATGGCAATGGCAATGGCGTGCGTGTGACGCGTGGCTGTTGCAGACGTGACGTACGCGTGCCTGGGCCACTGGGAGGGGCCGGCCGGCCAACACTACCTCGCGCTGCTCAACCGCGCCGTCGACTCGCTGCCTCGCTATCCACGCTACCGCTGCGCGGTAAGTACTCTTGCCAACCTACCAGCTTACCAGACACAAGAATCAATAATAATAATAATAATAATAATAATAATAATAATAATAAAGGTGATTGACTCTTACCCCTCATCATCATCCTATCATCTCATAATTCACACTTCAAGGCTTAGTACTGAGGGATTCAGCTGAAAAATTGGTTAAGGAAAAAATTACACATGTTAATCGTGTAGCGTGGTCAGTAATGGCCTATACGCAAATAATAATAATAATAATAATAATAATAATAATAATAATAATAATGTGTACACATATTTCCCAGGGCTTAAAATCCTGGAGCGCAAAAATGGACTCAGCAGAAGTGCTGATTCCTTCTAATAATCTTTCACGTGCATACCCCCAGGGAAAAATGACTGGGCTGTAGTAGGTATAACTACACGTTCGCGTGGTCTATAAAAAGGCCAGTTCGCGACGAAAAAAGATGTATACATTTTATCATATACACATTTTATCCCCGTTCGACATTCACCTTTCGGGGGTTTTGAAGAAGGTACAATGAATTTATTTGTACACATTCTCAAGAGGGTCACAATATCCTATGCACTATTTTTGGAATTTGACTATTTTACCGTGGCTGTTTATGGAATAGGAGTGGGAGGAGGTTCTTTTATTTTCTTAACCCAAATACAGCTTTTGTCATGATTTCTGTAGAACTTTAGAAGGAGGTCACTAATTGTGTTAGTTTTCTTGTCTTCCCATCATTCCTAAAATCTCTTCTTTCAAGGTATGTCTTCTGTTATTGTTGTGGATGTGGCTGGTGATTGATTTGATTTCTTTCCGTATAGGAGACAGGTTTTCAGGATCAGTGTGCCTGTGCTGTTACTTTCCGTTTCTCAGCAAACTTTTTGACCTTGCTAGTACTTTAACTGATCACTGAGATTTTTTTGAGATTACGTTAAATAATTATAAACTAATACGTAAATTACACAGCTCCCAACGGCACGGTTCTTCAGAAAGCTTCCTTCGGAGGTGTCTGGTATATTCGAATCCCGAACATTTGTAATAAATCTTAGTATACCTTTCACGGTATATGAGCGTCCATTTTGGTCAGAGAGGTCAATAGTATGATACATCTCCAACGGCCAAGGCACAAAAGGTCCTACTCGATTTTGAAGAAAGTGCTATCCCTGAAAGTCCAATTCTTGTTTAAGCCCGATGGTGGTCTCCAGTTCCCCAAAGAAGATTTTACCATATTAAATCAGGTCGCCTGGAATACCAGTTCACCCTACTCTTTCACCAAGAATTTTACAGACATAAAAGATTCACGCTTTGTTGTGGATATCAATTTTCAGAGAACTGAATCTGTCTTTTCATTAGACGCGTAGTCCTCTCCCCGTCAACTGGCGCCTCGTCATTGAAACCCGAAAGCTCCCAGGCGCGGGGCTGAGCGACGGCGCGCGAGAGGAGGAGTGAGGGCGTGGGAAGGGGAGGGGAGGAGTGGGGGAGGGGAAGGCTTCCAGTAGGCGCCTCGCGGAAAAAGCGGTCGGCGGAAGTAGAAAAAACGTAGGAGAGGGTGTGTTCCACGTCAAAGGCCGTGCCTGCCTCCGCCCCCGCTCTCGCTCCCACCAGCGCTCCCGCCCTCGCCCTCATCACCTCCCCCGCCACCACACCCGCGCCCGTCCACACTCCCCCGCCTCCACCCCTCCACTCTTTCCGCCCCCTCCGTCCCCTCTGCCCCCCTCTGCCCCCTCTGCCCCCCTCCGCCCCAGCGCAGATGGGCCGCGCCGCTCCAAGGCGGGAGCGGCGCAGCGTCCGTCCAGCGCAGATGGGGCTAGGCCCAGCGGCCATGGAATCTCATGTAGGCATCCATCACTGCTCAGAAAAAAACAAGATGTTCTATGGACTTGCCACCACCCGTACAGGAATATCTCCCTGGAGAAGATGTACGAGTTTGTAAAAAAATACGTGAGCATCTACGGTCATACGAGAAAGAAAGTTTTGCTTTAATCGCCTCCATTCCTAAGAGTCAGGCGCTCCTCTGTGGATGCTCGGCGAGACGTTCACAATAACGATCATCCAGCTCGCGTATTCCAATAATATGCGCGGGCGTAACATAGCTATCGTAAGCCAGGGGGATGCCATGTCGCCCCTTTATCTGCTTTTTCGAAGAAAATGGAAACACTCAAAATGGAAATGGCACGCCTTTATGGAACACTCCATCCTCGACCCTACCACTGCGACCCTAACTGCGTAGAAGCTAAAAAAACAAAAACAAAAAAACGACCTAGAGAATAGTTGTATTTTACACATCACTTACACTTTCAGTAAAAGATTGCATAACACACACATACACACACACACACACACACACACACATATATATATATATATATATATATAGGTATATATATATATATATATAGGTATATATATATATATATAGGTATATATATATATATATATATATATATATATATATATATATATATATATATATACACCTATACCCATACATGTTTCTGAGACCTGACCTTTGAGTATCAGAGTCCACGGAAACGTAATTGTTTAAAAATCTCTTGACCCGATTTTTCTACCGTTAGAATGATTTTCCTAAACCGGTTACATCTTTTCTCATCTCACAAATGAAAGTAAGTGATGTGTCGTAATTATCGTACCACGTATGTGAAAAAGTATAAGTAGTTGAATAGTGGAATTATTGCCACGGAAATATGTGACCGTAATTAATAAGAGGATGTTCAGAGAATTTTAAGAGGACAAATGTCCCTCACGCATCTCGTCACGATCTCAAGAAGCTGAAAAAAGCGTTCTGTCGCAGGTAATTTGACCCACGCTGCTTCGTCCTGTATACTGTAGTAGCATATTCTTCATGAAAAGAAGTGAAGAGTTCCTTTGGCCGAGTAGTCCTCCTGCCGGCATTTCCATATTTTATTGGCGACGCTGTGAAGTGCGGGGTGGGAAAAGCGAGTGGCCGGAAACGCAGATGAGGTTCCCACAGCCCCGCGCGGAACATTCACCACTGCAGCCGCGACTTCGCACCGCGTGACACGGCGCTCCCACATTTCCAATCCCCGAAACAGAAACAACGGCATCACATTGCGCACTCTCCAGTAGCTCAGTCAATAAGCAATGGCCACAAGGGCGTTAGAAAGATAATTTTTAAAGTGGTCACGCTTATTATTGCTCCTGAAGTTTTGATCTTGAAAATGATCGATTTTTCTTCCTTTAATCGCCTCCTCGATGATCGATATTCGAAATGACCGGCAAGGGATATCAACGGTGATATGAGCTCCATTTATCCAAAACTAGATGTGCTTTGTTTCTTCACCGGATAATAATAACAATAAAGATGAACAAAAACTTCTGTAATCGAGTGCCACAATTCTAAGACTTTGTCACGTGAGTCATAAACGTAATAAAAATTTACAAAATTAAAATTATTCTTGGATAATCTTTTCTTTGAAAGTGAAAAACCAGAACGGTATAAGTGACATTTTATAAATTCTGAGAAATCTGATTATTTAAATCAATATCACTGTAAAGTCGTGGTGTTTTGTTTCATAATTCAAACCGCGGCATTTTAATTGTTCGTTAACACCACGAAAATACATTGCCACTGAAAAATAGCGTAAAATAAACAGGTTTTTCTCAGAATGTATAAAATGTCACTTATACAATTCTAGTTTTCATCCATTCATTTCTTTCTTTAATTTTAGTCCACACTGTGATTGTGAATTAATATAAATATTACTTGAGGTTTTGAGTTTCCCATACAAATGTTCTCCCCGTCACGCTCGTGGCATTGATTTTCCTAAAGAACGCTGGTGATATCCAATATCCCAAGAAGCACTTCGGTTATATGTTGGTTGTTCCGTAATAAGTTATGGAGTACAAATAGTGGAATATTTTTTCTAAATATTGGTTAAGATGGGTATTCGATTGTTCATAAAACTTAACCAAAAACTTGTCTCTCACCAAAATGTTTCATAAGTTAATATCAAACTCACTTTTTTTCTAAAGGCTACGAGTGCTTCCAAATGCAATAGATTTTTTCACTTTGATGAAACAAAAGTAAAAATAAAACCCTGGGCGAAAACACGAATCCTGGATTATCTTCTGCTTCAAGTTCCCAAAAGCGCTTGTTATGAAATCATTGTAATCATATTATAAATAATTATTTTCAACTTGTGGACATAAACTGACCTCCCGTAATAGGATTTGTCAGATGCCATGGCTAATAATTTATTTCACCCAAAGGAATTATACAAATTCCGTAGCCGCAGCATGAGTGAAATTTTCCCGTTGCTGCCACAAGACATACGAGGCCCACATTTTACTCCAGCCACTGGGGATCTTTAAAGGAGAAGGTCCCGTTCCATATGACCGCGCCGGTACGTTTTAAAAACTGTATATAAATCTGAATGCGGCGAAAGCACAGACTCGAGTTTTTATATGATATTTCGAGACATTTTGCTGTAAAAATTCTTTATTATTTAAATGATGGTAATATAGATATTTTGGCTAATTTTTTGGGAACTAAATTTTGTGAGTTTTGATGTTCCAACTTGTCGAGTCGGAATGTTATTCTGCAGGGGCGATTTTGAAAGGCGTCTGTTTCCTCCCTGTACTCGCAGAGAAGCCGATAATAATCTCAGAAGTATGTAGGAAATCTGCATGCTGTAAGAATACCGTATTTTCGCTACTTCGGTAGACAAGTTACATAGCAGCGTATTTTGGCGTTATTGTTTTGAAACTTCCAGAAGAGAAATCTGCAAAGTGTTGAGATATTTTCTATTCTCGTTTTCACGTGCCCTGTATAAATTAGCAAATAATACTTAAAATATAATGGATCATGGATTATCACAACATCATGAGATATGTCATATGTTTAGGTTGTAAATTCTTTGTAGAGCTTAGGAAAAATTAGTGATAGCGTAAGAGTTCTCTGGAAAGAATTGTTTTTATATTATGCGCGTGGAATGGTTGTATGCTCGATGAAGATAGAGAGTTATTTTGCCGAGACCGATAGATCGAGGCCAGAAAATCTAGATGATGTCAAACAACAATAGTTTTTCTCACGGTGGTAGAGGTAAACGCAGCTCAATGGTGCTAGTGGTGAACAATAGCTTTGTTCACGAATTATCATTTTTTTCTACGATCGTATAAAATGCTTGTATTACGAATCAGAATTTGTGTCATTTCTACTCCACGCATCGTTGGCATTGGATGTGTCGGTTAGGTCTCCGTTCTGTTAAAACTCGGTTAAAATTGTGGGTAATTGTAAATTTGTGAGTATTGTGTCTATAGGTTCATTGCCAGTAAATGTGCCCGAATCTACTGGGCCTCTACGTTAACTTTTTGCAGTCTTGTGGTTTTATTGATTGACGGGTGACGTAATTCATGTTCTGTAAATATATCAGATTCTGTTACGGATTGATGTATGTTTTTTAAGGTTATTGATTTCTTTATTTGAAGGGTCCTTGAATGAATGGAAACTTCTGTTTGTTTCAATGAGATATTTAATAACTGTAGGGAAATCTGTAACTGAATTGGTACTTACTTTTGTTGTCGTAGGCTTGTGAATTATTTTTGTTTTATTGCTTTTAAAGTCTGGTACAAAGTCACTGGTCTCTTTGTTTTTAAGCAATTAAAATATTTACATTGGAAATATTAGAGACAAAAATTGAGCGAATTTTAGCCCCGAAAATTGTTTGTTCACTTGGGTTTTTCCTAAGATATTGAAATCGGTTGACTGCTGTAGATGTTACACCATCGTTCAGTGCAACCGAATCGATTTTTAATTTCAGTTATATTGACGGGGATCTAACGATTCATCGTATTTTTTAGTTTTCTTTTTTATGTTCGTGAGTGTCAAAAAAATTACTGTTATAATTACTAAAATTACTGAACTAAGATTCTTCGACATTTCAATTAACCAACACATTTTCTAGAGCAATTTAAATAAAACAGATTTAGATAACTTTGTATAATTTAAAAAAATGACACTAATCTTTCTAACTAAGAATTTTCTAACTAATGTTTACAATATGACAAAAATGATGAAACGAGATGATAATATTACGGTGGTATTGGCGCGCGTTCAAAAACACATAGTGCAAGTATTATTCCTTTCCCAAAACATTTCTACAGTTTCATGTAGAATTAATCTATGAAAAGCTCAAACCTTGACATTCTAATTCACATATCTACCTGAAGTTAAAAGATCAATACTGCTTTGTACAACAACTATAGTTTCGTCGCCTAAAATACATTTTTACTCTCAAACGTTCCTTTCTTGAAAACACCATTTTACAATCAGTTTAAAACTTTTTTAAACTTCGAATGTATTATTATCAATGAAACCCGTCCAAATCGAATTATATATTATATTTAGTAACATAGATTTTTTAAAAAAATTATAACAAAAAAATGTCATTGAATTAATTACGAATTTCAAGGAAAAGGCTTTTGATAATAATTTGTGACTTCTGATCGCGGGAAGGTTTGCATTTCAGTGAGTTTATTTTGCTGATCGCTGTTTATGATCCTGACAATTTGTTCCTGTAGTAGTGTGCGGTTGCCTTCTCGAGGGGCGGTAGCACGACAAAGTAATAGTAGACTGGAATTAGTAAAGGTTAAGTGCCGAAGGATCAGTTCTTATTTACTGAGGGATTATGAATTCATTAAATACACTTCCGGGACAGTTTTACAAGAAGCAATTCATTATCATATGAGCAATGCCTTCACGATTATGTGTTTGCTACTTCTACACCTCTCCCTGCACATATTGAATTAAGGAACATTTTCTGAATCACGCGGTGTCCCTTCGGCGCTGGCATCCCAGGGTTGTGCCGGTGGCTGGGGCAGAGCGCGGTCGCGGTTTAGGCGCTGGGTTTGCGAATGTGAGCGCGCCCGCGCGCGGGGCGGCGGACGGGGCGGGGCGGGGCGCGGTGGCCTTGGCGTGCCTGCGTGCGGCGCCGCCGTGTGCCCCTCCGCCCCGACCCCTTCCCCCCTCTCCTCCCTTCCCCATGCCTCGCGAACACTCGTCGCCGCCTCTGCCTCCGCGCTCCGTAATGCATGCGTTAAAAGGCGAGCCGGATTTAAACGGCGGGGCGGTCCGCGTTCGATGCCCGCGAAGCAGTGGCGGAGCAGGGTGAGACGTGGATGGCAATGAACTAGGTTCAGGGGTTTCATTGATTTCTGTGAACTGCTCAAGACGTTTGCTTGCGGGGTTTCCCTTCTCCAACTATCTTCGCCAGCAGGAGACGGGACAAGCTCGGGACAAGCTCTCGAACGAGCTACCTAGACGAGCTTCGGGACAAGCTCTAAGCTCCCGGCATGCGTGGTAGAATATAGCATGTGTGTGTGTGTGTGTGTGCGTGTGTAAAGGCAGAGGGAGACTGAGCAAAGGAAGACCGCACGCGCTCCGTGACTTGTTTGTTAAAGTACTGCTCCAACATTTGCATGGATCTGATCGCAGAAACCACTGTAAACTATCGATGAGAGCTGCTGGCCGCTAGAATTCTCCTTCAGGCGTGACTTAGTTCGACCGGCTTTCTAGTATGATAATACGCCGCCGTTGGAACACGAACCCGAGATCATCCGGTCAGAGACGCAGTAGCGGCAACATCTGTTGCCCTGAGCCATCTCATGGTCTGAAACGCGCGGAGGTGCTGGGTGGCGCAGGGAACCATGAGAGAGTTGCGGTTAGGCCGGGGGAGTAATGCGAAGCAGCGAGGAGCAGAAGGGACGGGTGGGTGGGTGGGTGGGGGGGGTGAAGCAATGCGAAGCAGCGAGGAGCAGAAGGGACTGGTGGGGGTGAAGCAATGCGAAGCAGGGCGGGATGGTGCCGGAGAGGAATCGGGGTGGGACGAAGAAACGTAAGCCCGCTTGATTGGTGTGGCGGACGGCGTTTGTGGGGTATAAGTGTTCTGCGTGTTTCGAGTGTAAGATTCGGCTGGTGGCGGCTACAGAACCCACAGTGCTAGTCAGCCACAGCCTCCAGACCACCGCCTTTTCAAGTTGGTACAGTCACCTTCTCCGTCCCATGTTTGCCCTGCATGCTTATCACCAAAGGATTGAAACGAGATCATTTTTGTTTATTCCTTTGTCGCTCTGAACACGATGGAGCAAAGTGCTACAAAGTATATAAAGTGTTAAAACTGAAAATATCCTTTACCACTCTTATCTGAAGTAAATAACACTGATGATTTTAATAAATTTGCAAATATGTTCGAGGCTTGGAATATATGATATTTATTTCAAAGAAACTTTCCAATTCGTTTGTGAACGGAATATGGTGGTAGTGGTCAGAGCCGCAAGCAAACTTTTCTTATGGTAATGACATTCATGGCTACACTAACAAAGAGAATTTTACACCATATTTTAGGAATGTTCATTACAAATTGTTTTCACATTTTGTTTCAATTACTTGAGATATGTATTGATATTAATAACTCGACGTAATTTTTACACAAAATATAAAATTACTTCTCTTCCAAATGTCAAAACACAATAATGTACAATGATCGTAAATTAAGGGCATATTTTATTTCAAAAGGTCTTTGCACCATAGCTCGTCCCCTGCAAACGTGCCAAGGAGCTAGGGTGGTGCCCCAATGATCTGGCAAATCTGGTAAATATGATTGGTGGTGTTACAAATGTCCCTGTAGTAAAGATCCAGGTCTCATTACAAAAGATTCGAGTGGATACTAAGGGCGATCGCTGCCATTCTTAATTCCTGAGCGTCAGCGAGGGAGGATTCATATGCCTTAACGTCCTCCTCCTGCAGTAGTGATTTGCCTTTGTTTTCGCCTGTGTGGATGATGGTACGCGTGGTTAGGGGGACTGAATGACAGTGAGAGAAGAAAGAGTACGAAGACACTTCTTGTAGATGGTTTGACAATCCGAAGTTTGGGTATGTTAGTTTTGGCAGCTGCGCCCCATATATAAGTGCAACGTGTTATTAGTATAGTATGTGTCTTTAAACGTATTAATTAGTAGGTTTCCACGCGTTAGTGGTGAAATATCGGTAGTATGGGTTATTATATAGTATGGATCTTCACACGAATTGGTGTAGTTAAACTCTTCGAGATGTGCAATGTCAAACCCTCCCACTTGTCTCACGGGCGCTACGAGGCAGCTAATCGATTGGTTCAGGGATTCCTCGCTCCTGGCCGCTCTCTTTAGGCCACACGGGACGGAGCGCGACCAATTCTCAATCCAATTCCCCCTCCCAAGAGCTCACTCTGCTCCGCGCGGAGAAAAACGCCACTTGACCGGGTCACCTGCGACCCTGCTCGCGGGACCGATCGTCCCACCGGCACGAAACCAGATTTCGACCGCGAAGCTGACGCGTTGACGAGGTGGAATGGGAAGCAGTAAGAAAAACGATGACGTGGCCCGAGTTATAATAATAGCAATTTTTGAATTTGTACTTTCAAGGGCCACAGATAACATAACATTAACCGATTGATAACTGTTGACAAAAAAATTAATTAGATTATTAAATGAGATAGAAATCTTCGATTTCGATTTTGCATCTCCTTCTAGTTTTCTTTGAGGATTCCATTTCGTTTTGATCCATAGATGAAGCTACATTTTTAAGAAAAGAAAATTGTCTGTTTTCGTAGATTTTGACTTTCGAAATCCATTGTTGCATTTCGAAAACTCGTGGTGTTCACTGAGAAAGGTTTTCACCCGTACATAAAAAGTATCTCTAATATTAAAAAATAAATGTCGCAAAATTTCTAATACTTGCTTGATTTCGGCTGCTGTTGGAAATGAGACATTTTTACATGCAGTGTCGCCTTCTGTTAGTTCCGCAGATGTTCTGATGTATTCATTCACAGCCATCTGTTCACAAGTTTGTATTCTGTTGTATTTGGTTGTTGAGTGCACAGGATTGTTTCACACGAACAGCGAATAGTATTCGGTTGGTCTTTCTTGAGACGCGATCCCTGAGAACTAAACATTTTTCATAATATAAATGTGTTTCAAAACAATAATAACATAAATATAATTCTCATCACAATGACCGACATTTTCTTAATGCTCTAATATCAATCCGGCGGGAAATCGTGATAATGATCATATTAACCTTGGTTTCAATATGTTCACTGCATTTAAATATTGTTAATTTCCTGTAGGCAAGAAGAAGAGAAACGGATCATGTTCCATAATGTGTATATTATTTTAAATTATCTATAAATGTAATGATAATAAAAAAAATTTTAAATGTATCTTTTTTACTTTTGTACAGAGGAGCACTTTAAAGATGTTTCCTCTCAATGAAACTGAACATTATGTTGAATTTACTTCTTTTAAATTCGTCATTATTTTCTTTTATACATAGTTCTCCATACCTCCAGGAGCAGCAATGAAATTGCAAAATGTATGTCAGAGAATATTTCAAATTATCATTAAGATTATTGCACATTGCAATAGATGTGATGATGCAGAGTTAGGTAAAATTACGTAAAGAACAAAAACATTGATGAAGTTATCGGCGTCAGTTAATAGGAACTGAGTTTTTAAAATGTTATTCAGTCTCGCCTAATTTATTATTATTATTATTATTATTACTATTATTATTATTATTATGCATTGTAATTATTTTCTAACGCTGTTCCACGAGTGACGATGATTGTACGAAAATACCATAACGAGACCTCTCGCTCTCAGAGCAAGTAAGCCCGAGTTCAGTACCCCGTGAAGGATCGATTTTCATGGTTTGCGCAGCGTCGTGACGGCATGTGAAGAGCTCATCTAAATGCAGGGCCGGCGGAGTAGGATAAAGACAAGCCAGTCCTCGTGAGGAGGTGGGGAGGGTTTGTGGGTGCAGCGCGTGCATGCCGAAAACGATCAATTGATTCACTAGGCACTGACGTCTCGCCGAGCGCTGCCCCGCCACAGCACCCTCGATGCCGTCCCCGCCAATCGTCGCGTCCCTTACTGCACGCCGCCCTCCACACCCCGCGCCCTCTGGGCGTCTCCCGCCCACCATTCATAAACCAGCACGCTACCCTCTATTATTTACTGCGCTTGGGGTCCTTTCAACCGCTGAGGTCATTAAAGCTCATGTTTAATAATGTAATGAGTGTATAATTGCGATAAGGAGGTGAATGATGACGGAGCAATGGTCGAGGTCCTGGAGAAATTCTGCCTGGACCTGAAGAGTTCGCTTCATCCGCCACAAATTCCACATGGATTGGCCGGATGTCGAACAAAGGGGGAAGGCATATGTGCTAGCCAAGACGCCGCAAGCAGCCCGACTCCGCCCCCCCCCCCCCGGCGCCCCACTCCCCAGCATCTCAGCCGGCGGTCCGTCCCCCCTCATCCGAAAGCACAGGGCCCATTCACAAACATCGGCGGGACGGGGGCGGGGGCGGGGCGCGGACGGATCGCTCCGGGCGACGCGGCGGCACTGACTCCGCCACCGCCCCGCCCACGCCCCGCCAGCGCTTCGCTCTCCTCCGCTGGAATGCTCTCGTGGTGCGGCGCACACTGGGCGCCTCTGTGCCTGCGAGGAGAGCGCGCGCGGGGCGTGGAGCGAGGCGAGGCGAGGCGAGCGGGAGCAAGAGCGGGAGCGGGAGCGGGAGCGGGAGCGGGAGAGGGAGCGGGAGCGGGAGCGGGAGCGAGAGCGGGAGAGGGCTTTTCCCCTCTTTTGTCCGCTAAGTGCAGGCAAGTGCTCGAGTCTCGAGACGCTTTTGCAGGAACTCTCGTGGAGCCCTCGGCGCTTGAACGAGGCAGAAGGGAGGCGCCGCACCGGTTAGGCTGCCAAGCAGCGACACCGCCCACCTCTCCCCGCCCCTCCACGCCTCCGCCCGCCTCAATGAACACGCTGTTATCGTCGGGCCCTTTTGGTCCAGGGGTTCCAACATACACCAGTCAATTATTATACAGTTTTACAAATTGTCTAATAATCTTAATAATAACTATAAATGGCGGTTGTACAAAAAGTGCCTAATAATTGACAGGTGTGTGGGCTTGTGTGTGTGTGTGAGTGTTTGAGCGTGCGTGTGTACGTCCATCTACTTCAACGTTATGTAATGAAAATATTGGAGTACGATATTCCACGAAGTTTATCGCGTCGGGTAGCGAACAACAAAATATGTTAATGGAAGTTGTATCAACTTGTAACGGAAGATTGTGATGGTACTGCTAAATTAGTTGCATAAGTAAGCAAATGCTAATTGAAAGGGACTGCGCACCAACAGGATGTGCCATCCTATGACATTAGCAACTGTAAAGTCAGTCGTTACATTCGGAAACAACATCAATGAAAGTATTGTATTAGATGGAAAATGTGAAAAACACTTTCAGCGAAAGAAACATTAAATGGACACGTGGCTGCCAATTAGCGATCTATCCTCGCAGTTCATTTCGTTTCACGCGGTGCAAAACGTTCTATTTGAGTAAAATAAAGGAAGGGATCTAAGGACATGAATTAATAAATAATTATGATTAAAGATTAATGACTCACAAATAATAGCAATAAAATCTAAAAATGAAAAAGCCTCAATAACAAGTTGAAACAATCTTCCTCATTAAAAAATTTTAGAAAGTTAAATTGAGGTTCGCAAATCGCGAGTTTGCATTCAGGTTTTGAATGATTGGTACCATTATCTCCGGTTTATCCATTAGTCATTCTTTGTTCCAAATATAATTTTTCTCAATCTACAATTTGTACCAGTACATCACTTTTCTTAAAATAGTCAGTTTCGTAGTCCAGAAATATCCGTAACAGCCAACGGGTTGTAGCAAACAACAAAAGGTGCTCGACTGACAGTGACAAATCAAGCATTATTAAATTGTATATTAGGTAGACGATAACGAACAATTACCGAGGAAACTAAGGATAACTAACGAATTGTAGACCTACCAATATCTTGCATTTTCCGGGTCACTTAAAAGATAGCGAAACTGATGAAGATCAACAAGGTTAAGTGATCTTAGATTTGGAAGCGATTTCTGTAGTAAATGAAGTTGTAAAGACTGGACTTCGCCCACCTTGTGGTTATGCAGAAGACTGGAAATGGATCTTAATTTTAATCCGGTTTCTCTTCAAGTTGTATCAAGAAATCTTTAGCGTGCAATAATTACAAGGGAAAAAGATAGGGGAGTAATGATTTCAAAAGATCTCTTCTCACGAAAATGTTTAGTTTACCATTCATCTTTGTCAGTTGTGGAGAGCTTATCAGTAAAATTTATTTCATGTCTAACACGGTTATAAAGAATTTAACGAACGTACGAGAAATAAACGTTAAACATAATTTACAAATTTAATCTCAACATTTTCTCGATGTGAAATATATTTTTGTTTTGTTGTCTCTTTGGAGGTATCCTATCTCCATTAGTTTAATTAATCGTTTCACTTCTATTGAGTCTCAAATCTGTAATATTACTGACAGTCCTTAAAGTTCGTAATATGACAATTATACAAATGTTTGCTGTACAATTCAAAATGTCCTTCTGGATTAAAGGAGGAGTTAAGTCCTACTCGAGGAGAGCTGAGAATTTGTGACATTCGCGGAGACTAATTGTGAATTAAAGAGGAAACAAACACAATGTTTGCTTCAAAACAATGAGATATTATTCAAGAAACATTTGACAGTATTTTCTGACATCAACTGCATGAGGACAATAACTACATAATTTTGACAACTAGGGATGTAATAAATAACACACTAGTGTTAATTATTTTTTTTAATATTGTAAAAAATTAATAAAATAGGGTTATAAATACATAAACAAATTGAACATTAAAAAAAACTTTTGTTAAAACACGCGAGAAAAAAGATTGAGCTTATTCATAGAACATATTCGTAACTTATTTATAGAATAGCTCATGCTGAACTCTTCATTAGAACGCAGGCCATGACATGAAGTTTGGAACGTTGGCACCATTGCCTTAGAACAAGGACTTTCATGCGCAGCCGTAACAACGCGTCCTTGTTAGACGTCCACTGGATGTACTGATCAGGTTTTCAGCGTCAACAGATGCTAAAAAAACTAAAATACGTAACATTACAGTTACTGTAATGCGAATATTACGTTTACGAATTATACGATTAATACGCAGCCAAGTTGCCACGAACGAAGACTCTTCCAAATTGAGGTCTTGAACATGGCACCAAATCCAAGGTCTCGCAACTTTGAGAATCAGAAAGTATAAGTTCAATAAACCTTCATATATGAATAAACAGAAGTAACGATTTTTCTACGTGTGTTTTAAAATATTTGTTAATATATATCGAACAATTTTAAGAGTTTCGGACTGTCATGAATAAAAACTGGACCATATAATTTAAAAGGAACTGACAGCCGTTGTTGAGCACTGCGGTGGATTTGTGCTGAGCGGGCGTGCAATGCGTGTGTGGCAGCTGTTCGCGGAGGACGCGAGCACGGGCGCCGTGGCCATGGCCTTCTCCAGCGACTCCACGTGCCGCTCCGACCTTCGCAACGCGTCGTGGGGGTTCGAGGCCCTGCAGCTGACGCCGGTGGCCGCGCAGCCCTGGCCCGACGCCGCCGACGCCGCCGCCTGCCGCTTCCCGGCCTGGGCGCAGGGCCGCTGGCAGCACTTGCACGTGAGCACCCCAACTTCTCAACCCTCTTGTTTCCAATCCTAATTTTCCCTTTATTGGACCCAGTTGTTTTAAATCCATACTTTTTCTTCATTTAATCTTTTCATTTCAATTCAATGTTTTTAAACTCTTTTCCTCATCCGTTAACATTCTTTTAAACATATCAGTTTAAAACTTTACCTTTTCCCTTCATTTAATCCTTATTTTAAAAACCAATATTTTCAAATCCTAGTTTTCATTATTAATCGGAATAGTTTTGAAACCTTTTATTCAGAGTAGTTTTAAAATCTTACTTTTTTCTTTTATTTAATGATTAGTTGTAGATCTGTATTTTTCTCTTATTTAATCCCTGATGTAATTCAGTTTTTATTTAATTATTGTGTCTCCCATTTTATTCGTATTTCTAGGTTCAGTTTTTTTAAGTTTAAACCTTAGTTTTAAATTCAATAGTCTTTTTTTATTAATAAAATTATTTTAGAAGTTTCATAGTAGGCCTACAGTATTATTTTTAAAAGGGATTTCAATTAGTTTTATATCAAAATATTATTTTGAAGGGAAAAAATGTATAATTAGTAAGAACCAGAAATTGTGATTACAAAATTCAAGCAACTTGCCATTAACTAATTATAAGACTATTTCATAGCATATAACGACAATATTAATATCGATATTCTATAGATGATCTGGAACGAATTTTCAATAAATATTGAATGGAGGATCGTGAAGCTATGCGTAACATGAAAGGCAGCATACGAAGTCTTGTTCTATTTCGCATCGTGATTCCACGGTTCTTAAGAATTTCTGGAAATATCAGAAATAGTTTGGGGGAGGGGGCATTGGAACCATGTGTGATGAGAGGCCGTGCCATGCAGAACGCAGAGAAACACATTGAGCAGATTTTGAATTTCTGAATTTACTAGAAAAAATGTTTAAGTCTAAACTTAACCTATTTTTATATGAAGAGGGTGGTGGTTTCGGTAGGGCGCGTGTGCTGGGCGCACAATATTCTTGTCAGACATGATGCAAAGCTCTTTCACTTTTGCCAAATAACTTTTCGCGGGCCGCCAGTTGGACAACCCTGTTCTAAACCAACAATCGTAGAAGGAAGATTTTTTTAATTTTTTAATTTTTATTGTTTCTAAGCAACAATCCAACTTCTTGAACTTCCAACTTCATTTATACGAACAACCGGCAGCAAGAGTTCAGACGTTGAGTTTGTCGAAGTGCTGCGGAGCTGAGGGCGTGTTTGTGTGTCGCAGGTGGACGGGAACACGCTGGTGTACCGCGACCACACCAACTTCCGCACGTACACGGCGCGCTGCGTGGGCGGGCGGGCGGCGCCGGGCGAGGAGCGCTTCCTGGTGTACGCGCGCACGCAATGGTAAGCACTCCATTTATTTAACACTTCAAGCACTTGCTTGTCCTCTTGGACGATTAATAATATTCCGTACAGTAAACTGGCAATTATTGGACTTCAGGTTATTGGGTCTTCGGGTTAACCCAAGCAGTGGTCAGAAAAATAAAAAGATAATCCATTGAGAAACGGAACCCACAATTATATAAATTAGCTTCCGCACATTTAGCGAGCCTGCGTATGTGCTAGGCGATGCCGTCTCCGATCCTAGGGATGTTTGGACTTCCCTAATTCCATCTTGAGTGGCTCGTCAAATGACATTATCCGAGCATTTTCATATCCGAAATAGTTGCGATCCCATTGCTTCGGATAGTTGCGAGTGTACTGTACCTGTGTGTTGGGTTGAAAATTTTATAAATGTAAACATTACAATAATAAGTTCATATATAAGATCATCCAATTTCATAATAATTTGGCATTTAAATCGAAAAATCTGGTGAATTTTCCAATTATCCAAGCTTCTACCATTACATAAGAGAACATACTGGCAACTTTTAGAGAAGTATTTTTTCCTCAAATCCTTCTCATCCATCTCATATAAGATGTATCATCCTCTACGAGATGAGTAACCTTCGGGAGCGAATACAATATTTATTGTATATTTTGAAGGAAGGAGGGTCCATATTTATAGGTAGAGAAATGTTGTAACCATAATTTATTTCATAAACGTACTGTGCAACGGTTTCGGGGATTGTTGTTCTCAGGCTGTAAAATTAAATGATAAAATATATAATAAAATGTTTAAAATTAGTTATAATATAATAGAGATTCTTTTCCTTTTTTGCGTATAGGCCAACTGGTGGGAACACGCGTGCGTTCTGGGGGGAGGGGATCTAAATATCGATTTTTACCTCCCAAGGTTGTTAGCCTTGGGGGTATGGTCGTTGAGATGAAGATGATAGTGAGGGATGAAAGGACGGCACACACATATAGACATACACAAATACACTCATGCCCGAGGCGGGACTCCAACCCGAGGTCTTCTGGTCCTAGACTGCTACGGTACTACTGCCCTAACGATCTCGGCCGTCTGACCGGAATTTTTCTGTTGTATTGTAAATCATTTTAAAATTTCTCCACTTTTCTGAATTTCCTCCAAAAATCAAAAATTTCTCTCCACGACTTCCCTCTAGAAGTCTTTTCGAAAAAATCAATATTATTTGTAAGAGGAAAAACAAAATGTGTAGATAAAATAACTTATTAACAAGTATTTAGTAAATTAAATAAACGCGTTATTATTACCTTCATATATGGAAAATCATCATTCATTATAAGCGTGACCCCCAACTTGAATATCTAGTCACTACTGGAAGATATTTAACTGGCTGCCAAGAGGAAAAGGTTCTATTGCGAGTGTAGCAACGGAATGACTAAGGACAGCCAGCTACGCTGTAGAGGACTTTAAGAGAAAGACAAGCGAGAGAAGGACGTATGTTAAGGCGGCGAAAAACATGTACCTTCCCTTTGTCCTTACGAACGGATTGAACGTAATCTGTTTCAATTCCTTTTATAGGAACTTTTTTAATTCACAAGGAAAAATGTGACAGGTTTTTACAACTATCTCCTTTTCACCACTATCGTCCTTTCTCGTTTTAGACATGAAAACATGGGAGATATAATAACGAAACATAGGCATTTCACTACCATCGAATGACCATTTTATCCAATTTTGGCTCACACTCGTCATCATTTTCTCAATGAAAATATGTTGCACGTGTGTTGAAGACTCAGTCTGTCTTTTTGCAACAAATCTATTTGCTATGAGATGGTTTTTGAGTTTGTTGTAAAAAAAACAACTATAACAGATGTATGTATGTTTATTGTTGACATTCGGCTATACGGCTCGGATGGATCTTCAGAGCCAAGATACGACAAGTCATGATAGAATTTACGTTTGAAGTAATGTGGAATATGTGACACAAGATATAGATATGTGTAAAAGATTCACCTTGGTTAATAAAGTAGGCATGGCGCAATGTACTATATTTTCACTAATATACATATTATATAGGGCGCTAGGAAAGTCTCTCCGCAGTGGCACCTTGCTGGTGAGAGTGCTTGCAACAGAAATGATGTTGGTAGCTCCAGCTGCATCTTGAAACAGTAAATTGCGTACTCACCACAATCATAATAAGTGCTGGAAGTGCTGGTACCTTCATTTGTTTTCCAGTTATCGGGTTGCTAACAGCATAAATGCAATTATTAATAGGAGTCTCTGATTTGGCTTCGTGTTGAGAGAATTTCCTGGCGCACGGTATTAGTCTCGTAAGGTGCACGTGATGGAAGCTCCTTAAATAGTGCCATAAAGAACACATACGCGTAGTCTATTTAACTTGGCCAGAAGATATCTTGGAAAATTCTCATCCGCAATGAAACAAGTTGTGCGAGGAAAGCAGGAAAGGTTTTGCTCAAGAAAGTCTCACAGAAAAATATATTTTTAAATTCAGACATTTGTTTCAAATCTCAATGGTTTAAATGAAATAGATCAGATATCGTTCACTCAAGAAGCTTCCCATAGTAGTTGCAAAAGAAGATGGTACCCGTAGCATTCTTTCAGTGTGACTCTGGCACACCTTTTCTTTGCCGTCCAGCCGTTTATACATGCAGTTTATACATAAGTAGGTAGAACATATAACATTCGTGGTCCCTCAAGTCACCTTTCTCGGAACGCATGGTAGCTACATACTTCTGAACTTTTCAACGTGGGCTGAATATCCTTGTACCGTCGGACAAGTGGCAGACCATTATTCTTACAATGTTTACCACAAGATTTAATTTGCCGTTGGACTGCCCTTTACCATCATATTATATTATTTTATTTTGACGTAACTGCCTCTCCCGGCCTGTGAACGGGTACCAGAAAAATGAATCATTGCTCATTACGTACCCAAAGTTTCAGACATGACGTTACGAGTAATTTATTCTATTTTGCAAGGTTTCGGGGTCTGTTGTGCTCGAATGAGCCACGGCCAGACCGACACCCCAACGGCACTCTCTTTGCTTCCGACAAGTGATTCCGTGTACCGGTTACGAAACGGGACGAAATGACTGGCACTTTCGTGGCGTCTCTTGGTCGACAAGGAGTGTGGTTCACGGGATGTGCTATTCCTGAGAGTGTGTTAATTAAAAAGTGGGGGTGATATCCCAGCGCAAGGAGGCGGCCGGGGAAAGCCCCGTGGCCCGTCGCGTCCGCGGGGCGCCACCTCCCGGCGGCGCTGGCGGCAGAGGCGAGACGCGGAGCCGTTGCGTTTCCGGCTGGCTGCCCCGTGCCGCCGGAGGCAACCAGGCAGGTCCCGCTGCTCCCTCGCCGCCCCCGCCCCCACCCTCGCCGCCCCCGCGCCGCGAGAGAAGCGGGGCGGCGCCTGACGCGCGTTCTCTGTCCGCAGCGGGGAGCAGATGTACAGGTGCGTGTGGCTCAAGAACCGCAGCGCCAACGTCCTGGAGTTCCAAATGGGTGAGTGGCGCCGGCTGCGCAGCGAAGGGAAGTGGCCCTCGGGGACGCGGGGCGAGACGGGGTGGGAGGAGCGGCGGATGAAGAGGCGAGCGACGACGGGCAGGCGCGGGGGGGGGGGTACGTGGAGGAGATCGGTGGGAGGGAGGCTGGAGCTAAGGCGCGGTCGGTAGCGGGACGGGAGGGCGGGGACGAGGACCGAAGAACAAGAGGCTGGCGGGTGGGGGGGGGGGGTGGGGGGAGAGCCGAAGGCTGTCTACTAGGAGGATTGTATTCAAAAATGCCTACTTTCAAGAGTCGAACTAACGCGTTTCGTTTTTTCTCCAGGCTACTTTTCGGAAATACAGTAGAGTTACATAAGTCTTCACATCAGCTGGCAATCCTCAACTTACAACCATCAAATGGATTTTACTACGAGTATAACTCTCTTTATCGAATAGTTCTCGTTTCGGTGTCGACAAAATAAAAAGCCTTATCTTACCAGAATACAAAATTGTAATGAAATTGCAAATAATAAAACTATAAAGAAGTTAATATCTTATATTTGTATTCACATGTAACTATTATAGTATTGACAATGAAATTTACTTTATTAGTACAAAAGAATCAAGATTATCCAATATATGTCCGAGACTACTTCATATGACCAAGGAAACTCCAGAAAATAACACAGTTGGGGAAGATTTTATTTATCATTCAAATATTTATGATTAAAGGGCAGGGAAGAAATTCTGAATCTGCAAAAACCTAATTTTTTCCCATACAGTTTTTACTTTTCTTTCATAAAATAAAGCAAATAAAACCAGATTTCACTTCAAAAATCAAAGTATAAATTACACAACATTAGTGAACTCGTTTACCACATTCACAGAGAGACAACTAAAACAGAGTGCAAAGACAAACTATTGAAGGAACAGGTTGACCAACTAGTCCAAACGTTACGGAATTCCGGAATCTCCTAATTTTCCGGGAGTCAGAAACAGCAGCGACCAGCACACGGCGCTGCACCCGCTCGCTCCTATTGCAGGAGCAATTTTATACCCTTCAGTGCTCAATTTGTTAATGCATTATTTTCTCGTTGTTGTCTGTTGGATAACTACGAGCTTCGGTTAACGGGAACTCTGATGAAAATGAAACTACTGTAATTTATCGTGTAGTGAAATAAGATAGAAAAAAGTTAATCGGAAGAAATTAGTAGCATTTACACCTGAGAGTGTTTCATCTATTCATTATTTTCATATATTTTGATGATATGATAGTTTAAGAAAGACAGTTCAAAAATTTGGAATTTCAATAAAGGTGAGCTATGGTCGATAACGGGTAAAACGTATGATAAGGAGAGTATTGCGAATCATTTGAAGATGTGCGACAAGACAGGCTCGATTTCGTCTATGCGTGCGGAATCATATCGGTACTTGCCATTGTACAAAATTTTACGTTTAAATTAAAATCGCATGTGGCTATTAGCAGACTCTCTCGCATGTAGGCAAGTGCATCGCTGAGGATGGGCCTTCGTTGCGCGGCGAGGCGTTGGGAGGAAGCGGTGGGAAAGTAGGTGGGCGCGTGGATGCGTGGAGTGCGAGGGGGAGGGGAGGAGGGGCAGGGGGAGGTGGGAAAGCGGAGTGGCGCGCTGACGTGTGCGCGCCGCGGCGGCGGCGGCGGCCTGTTGCAGGCATGCACACGAGCTCCGACCTGGACCCCGCTCTCTGCAACGACGCGCACTTTCGCCCCAAGATCTGGATCACGCAGGGCCGTGAGTACTCGCAGCGCTTTGCAGCTTCGCGTCGCCCCGTGCTCCGTTCCCCTCAGCCGCATCTTTCTCCTTGTCCCCTCTCCTGACTCCGCTCCCACCCCCCCCACCCCTCATCCACGCTACTCGCCCACGCTCCCTACTTCCGCTCCCCATTCCTGCTCCCCAAACCCGCTCCCCGGCTACCACCCCCGCTTCCTGCGTCCGCCCTACGCCCCCACTCACCACCCCATCCCCCATTCCATTCGCTAAACCCGCTGACCATTCCCGCTCCCACTCCCCATCTTGACCCCACGGCCCGCCTCTTTTCCCCTCCCCTTTCCCCTCCTCTCCGCCGTTTCATCCGCCGAGTGCGTGAAGGTGCCTGAGAGTGCTGAGTGATGGTGTGCGTGTGCTAGTGTATGTGAGTTTGGAGGCGACGAGACCAAGGGCTTGTGCGTGCGCAGGGCTGGAGCGCGCGCGTGAGACGCCGTGTCCCGTGCTGGGCGAGTACACGGGCGTGATCCCCGACGCGCAGGGCCTGTGCGCGCGCCTGGCGTCCGACTGCGCCTCGCCCGAGGCCATGTTCTACGCCGTCTCCGAGTGCACGCAGGCCGAGGTCTACGAAGGTAAGTGAAACCCTGTGGCACCGCCCACGCCCCGTTCCCAGGGACGGCGATTGATATATCGCACCTCCAATAGAAAAGTGACACAAGTGCGAAATCGTCATTTTTCAGATAAAAGCTGATAAGAGGTTACCAAGAGGTACAGCTACTATTCTGAAGTTCATTTTGAGTTAGATCAATTACTGTTCGCTAGAAGGTGAATGTTTGGTACAATCTACAACGAGTATTACAGAACTACGAAACTTAAAATTGCAATTTCTGAGAAATCAGAAATTTGCACTTGTGTCACTTTTCTACTGGAGGTGGGATATATTAGAAGCTTAAAACCGGTATGCAGTTTTCGTACGGTATTAGAAACGTAAGCGGTCACCCTACGCACCCTTTCCCAGAAATGTGTCTTTGATCATTCCCCGAGATTGCAGATTGAAATATGTGGATCAGGCGAGTCATTGAGCACTGATTGTTCTAATTTTTTATTATAATTTTTGAACTTGGAATAATATTTTTAATATTTTTGAGTCACTAATAAATTAAATTAAACCATGCAAATTTTTCGCTATTTAGCTATTTGTTGAAATAAAATTCGTATTTCATTATATCGATATTCTCATTCAATAAAAACTACCGGTATTTGTGAAAAAATATCATTGTCATCCCTTTTCCTGCCCCTTACCGCATTGTGAATTTTGCACTCGCAGCGGAAGATTTTCACAACACGGTTTTCAGGAGAGCGGTTTTTCAGGAGATGCATTCAACGATTTCAAGCTTTTATTTCCGACTGCGTCAATGACTATTTTACAGGGGCGTCCATAGAAAAGAAGGGACTTAGTGCTGTAGATTAACGGGGGACCCTTATTTTAAATAAAAGTGCACCCCTCTCCCCCACTAGGCCTTTATAAACAGAATTTATCTCCCCATGCGACAGAAATAACTTATTGTGGTTAATTTGGATTAGAAGTAAATACAATTTTTTACATATTCTGATTGGAAAAAATTGAAACTACAATGTTGTCCGACCCCGAGACTAGTTGCCTCAGCCGCCCTCTGCCCGCCACCTTTCTGGGCAGCTTTGCCATTTTTTTATTTGTGGAAGATTAATACGTGCAATTTGAGTTGTCACTTTCCACAACACGAAATTAGAATATCTCATTTTCACATATCGAAAAACGTGGAGGGGGTAGGTGTTGTGCTCGTCCGCTCTGAGTGTGGTATTTCCTGAAAATTCTGTTCAACGACCATGACATTGTAAATATATCATTGTGTACCGTGGAATTTGTCAGATATGTTTTATGGGTTTTGGATGTAAGGGAGCTCTATCTTTGTGAATATTTATCCCCTAATTGTTTCCTTGGAGAAGAAAAACCTTGTAAAGTGCAGTTGGTGCAGGCCATACAACGGCGCTACGCTTTGCGCCATGTGTATATATCTGTATATAGTGCACAAGCTGTACATAGCCTCCGTTTCATTCCGTCGCCCGTCCTCATTCTTCCCGCTCCCCCTCCCTCCCCGGCGACCGGTCGTTCCGTCCTCGCCGCCCTCGCCGCGTCGCCGGGTGCTGCGTGAGCGAGCAGCAGAACCTGGAGACGCACGTGCAGGGGTGAGCGGCTAACGGCTGGCCGTCTGCGGCCAGAACGCGAGGAGCGTGCGATTGCGAGCTCGGATGACGCAACGCTGGCCCACGCGGCTTCCCACCCGCGCAGCGATATGCAGCACCAACGCCCGCGCTCCTTAGGGACGGTCAGCACCGAGATCCGCAGGCAAGCGCCATGCGCGATTCCACCAAGTTCCAGAATGCGAACTGAGTAACGTTTGCTACATTGAATGTGCATTTTTAATATGCCTCAGAAAAGGTTCCTCCTTCCGTTGTCTGGGTTTAATGGTTAAAGCGACTTTCCATTAACCGACCAAATGCGAGTTCCAATCATCTTCTATGGCTGCTCCAGCGCCCATTCCAGCAAGCACAAGGCATCCCCCACGCTCCCTCCAGCGACACCCCCTGTGCCAGCGAACCTGTGGTGACCCACAAGCGACGCCCCAACGACACTCCTCGAACTCACCTCCAGCCATCAGCTCAGCAACGATTTCTCTTTCAACTACCCCCAACGCCAACTCTCTCACCAGCGATCCTCAACTACCTTCTCCAGCAGCTCTCATTAACCTTTTACCGATCCGTAAGCTATCTCAACGACTCCGCCTTAGCCAAACCGCGCTCTCTCTGAACCCACATTTAGCTTTATTCAACACGAGGAAAACGCCACTTACATAACTTCCCCCAGTGTGTTAATTCTACACAAGAGCAAATGAGACGTTCTGGGAGATGTATTCAGCCAAAATAGTCGACTAGCGCAAGAAGCAGGGCAACATCGCCGAGGAGAGCCCACGAAGAGCTTGTGGCAGCAGCAGCAGCAAAAGCCGGTGGCGGCGCTTAACGGACGGCGCGCGCAGTTGTAGGGTCGCGCTGGCGCGGCGGAGGCGGAGGTGGAGGCGCAGGCAGGCGGCGCGGACAGCGGCACGCGCGAGAGGCCACGGGCACCAGGATCTACCGCCTGCGCTCTCTGCCCACCTCTACCACCACCCCCGTGCCCACTCTCGCGCCCTCCACCGGCTCCGCCCTCGGCCCCGCCCCCGGCCCCGCCCCCGCCACCGACTTCCCGGAGGAATACGACCCCTGGACCTTCGGCAAGACGCCCGCCCCGCGCCCGCCCTCGCCCGCCCACACCGCTACGCCCTTTGCCCGCCCGCTCCCCGCCGCCGCGGACAATGCCTCGCGGCCCTTCCATGCTCAGTCCTACCACCCGCTAAGCTCTCCGTCCCGCTATACCCCGCCACCCTACCCCCCGCCACCCTCACCGCACACGCCCTTCCCGCAGACGCCGTACTCGCAGCCGCCTTACGCCCAGAACCCCTACTTCCAAACGCCTTACCCGCACAACGCCTACTCCCAGCCCTCTTATTCACAGACTCCCTATTCGCAAAATCCATATTCCCAACCATCTTACCCTCAGACGTCGTACTCCCAGAGCTCGTATTCCCAACCCCCGTACTCATCGCGTCCGTACCCCAACACTCCCCACGCGCAAGCCCCGTACTCCCCGACCGCGCCGCGCTGGTCCGGAGGTCAGGCGCCGGGCACGGGCGCGGGGACGGGAGCGGAGTCGGAGTCGGGGTCGGGGACGGCGCGGGGGCAGAGCGGGCACGGGGACGCGTGGCGGGAGCCCGGCGCCGTGTACCGCGAGCACCGGGGCTGGCAGCCGCCCGACCCCCGCGGCGACGCCCACACCCACGTCCTCGCCGACACCGGCGACACGTCCCGCCGTCGCCCATACTACTTCCCCGGGGCGGCTACGCCCGTCGCCCCGCCTGCGCCGGCCGCGCCCGCCCCCGCGCCGCCCCCGCTGCCCCCCGAGCGCGGCCGCGCCCACGACCCCTACGCCGGGCGGCCCCTGGACGCGCGCGGCCACGCCCCCCCAGCCCTCGCCGCTGCCCACGCGGCCTCGGCCGCTGCCCCCGCTGCCCTCGCAAGGCCCCGGCTCCGGGCCCGGCCTCGGCCTCCGCCCCGGGCTGCGCCCCGCGCCCGGCGACGCCGACCGCCTGCTGGACACCCCCGCGCCGCCCGCCGTCGCCGCCGCCCACGCCGCTGCAGCCGCAGCCGCTGTCGCCAGCCGCCGCCGCCGCCGCCTCCGGCCTTCCTCGGGGCAGCGCCGCTTCGCCCGTGCTCAACTACGGCTCGCGCTCCGTCGGCGCCCCGCGCGCTCCGCCCCCGCAGCCCCAGCCGCAGCCGCAGCCGCAGTCGCAGCCGCAGCGCCGGCGCCACCCGGCCGCCGCCGCCCCCAGCTACAGGGAAGGTCGGTGCAGCGTCCCTCGTCCGCGTCCACCGCCCACCGCCGCACCGCCCGCTGGGCGCCGTCGCCCTCGCCCACGCCCACACGCCGCCCACACCCCACGCCCCACCGCCGCCGCATGCGCGCCGAGCACTGTGCACACGCACGCGCATGTCACGCGCACCACACGCCGCACCGCGCACGACGCACCCGCAAGAGCACGACCGCCCCCGCGCCCCTCCCCCACCCCTCCCCCGGTCGCCCCCTCACGCCCCTTGTGTGTGTGTGTGCGCAGAGCGCGAGTACCGCTGCCTGGGCCAGTGGGAGGAAGGCGGCCTCACCTACACCTACACGCAGCGCCGCGACGTCGGCACCTACGAGTGCTTCGTGGGCTCCATCGTGTCGGGCGACGAGATCTACATCAAGGAGGCCGGCGAGCACTGCACGCGCGACGCCAACCCGCTGCAGTTCGGCATGAAGCTCTCACGGAAAGGTACGTCCCCCGTGCGACGCAGGGCCCCGGCACATTCGGGTCCCGCCCACCGGCTCGCCCCCGCGGCGCTCGGAGCGAGGCTCACAGGCGTCCCGTCGCTCTCGGCTGCTCAGGACACTCCAGATTCTTGGGCTTCCCGAGACCTACGGGCTCCACGATCCTGGAGGTCTTGGTTCCCGTGGTTCCCAGAGTTCTTGAGTTCCCAGGCGCTTCCTTGGCTCGGGGATCCATCCTTTGACGAAGGCCCTTTCCCTTGGCAAAGTCCAAGGGAGCCTACTACCTGTTCTGTGCAAGATACACTTATTTTTGCCATTTTCACTGTAGGAAAATTTCCCTCCCATTAAAAGAAGTTTCGAGAGTAATGTTAGAACGGCAATTTTAATGTTACCCCGAATAAATAGTATAAAAGATCCCTTGCTTTGCTTCTGTTCAGTAAATGTAGCACCCCCCCCCCAAAAAAAATAAACATAGTAAGTTTGGCGTTAAATAAATAAAATAAATATTTTTGTTCTATTTGTCTTTGAACGTTTTATGCTATTACCTACTGTCTCTGGGCAAATAATATATTTTTATGTATTTGACCCATGTGTTTTTACCGTGTTTCAAGTGTTACCGTGATATCCAGATGTAGATCACTGGATATACATCTGGATAACACAGTCTGGATCAACTTAATTTCGTGAACGTGAGTGTCGACACTGCACAGGAGTGCCATTTTACTTGCACAGGAATGCGACTTTTTATGTAAGAAAACAAAGTAAACGATCTACTGTAATCGTTTACATCATAATATACATGGCAATTTTTTATTTCTATTATAATTCAAGAGATATTCCATTTTGCTCACATTCTTGCAAAAACAATGCTTAAACTTTGTTTGAACGTCCCATCGCTTCCACAGCTAGCAGATACGAGATAAAATGCAGATAGTTTGGGGCATTCCTTAACAAACATCAAAGTAATGCCGAAACACTATTTGATTCCTTGTACACGCTTACGGTTGGTTACTAAATCCTTTCGATCTATCTTCATCTGGTTCACACGATAATCTAGTGATTGGATAACACAAACATGCCATTTTCATAACTGTTGCTGGAAAACCAAAATTTATCTCCAACTTCTTTAAAAAAATATTATATATGGTTATATATTGTTTGTTCTAATCCTACAATTAGACGAATTTATTTATTTATCATAAGAAAGATTAAAAAACAGAATGAGGCGTATGTGAAAAAAGTAGTTTTCTGGGGAATGTGCGTGAGTGTACAGAGAATTTTGTGGGTATGTTTAGATCCGTTGTTCCTTCACGTCCATTTTTTAATTTAATTTTCTCAAGACTACTCGCATCACAATCATCAAAAATATAGTCCTTTTCCATTTTCCCCCACGAACAGTGTATTCGGGACGTGCTTTAGCATAAAGATAAATATCCTCGGACTTTGGTGCTTTTTAACACGTTCCAAAAGGTCTCTATTGATCTTTCCTATTTATATCAACAGAACACACTAAATTAAACATAAAAATGTGTTTTAATCTCAGGTTCGAGTTCTTAGCAAATACATAAGACATCCTAGAGACATTTTATAAACCAATTATGAAATTTATATTTTTGAATCGTAAACGACCTCATTAATCAGAACGTAACAACGTAAAATTGCTTTTCATGCCCAGAAACGCATGAGATTGTATACAAATTACCTAGCAATGATAAGAAATGAAAGTTCCAATAGGAAATGAAAGACACATCATGAAATGAAATAAAAATGAAAATTAATGTCTGAATTCGAAATGCATCAACCTCCATCCCCCTCTATCTTTTATGCACGTCGGTGTTAAAATGATTCATTTGTTTAGCCTTTGAGATCTTTTAAGGATAAATACACATTGCATCGTGTTATATGTGAGTTGAAAGTGTACAATACACGTTTAGGTATGGAGATGAAACAGAATTGCGAAATTATTTTGAAAATGCATGCTTTATGGAACGTTATTGATAAAATGAAAACGGATAATATATTCTGTAAGAGTATTGAATTGTAAGTAATTGAACGTCTACATATTGGTACGTAAATGAGTTCTGGGGCCTAGATCTGAGCATGAATCATCGTGATTTAAACATGGTTAGTGCCAGTCTTAATAGTGAGATGGACAAAAGCCTGGATGTAAGGTGGGATTCAACAAGAATCCCACACCCATACCCACTAGGAATATCGTGGAATTTTATCAGTACAGGTTTGCGTTTTTCGTAAATTGAGTTGGGAAGATCAGCATTTTTCCAATCATAATTTTTAAAAACAAAAAGAATTTTAACGAAATAATTTATGTCAACCCTTAGAATGATTTTTTTGGCTGCAAATGCTAATAAAATGAACACATTTCCTCTTATTAACCAAATTATACTGTATAAATAAAAGAGGTGCAAAATTGAGTTATTAAATTTGCCGGGATGAACTGCCTTGAATTTTGATATTCCGACAATTTTGAAATGAAAACACTATGGTAACTGTGCATAAACAATGCATTATGCATTCTGTATATGCAATAGCGTATTTATTAGGTTTTTAATTAATTTTAGCTGGCTTTATTTCTACAATCTGATTATAAAGAACAAATTGTCCATCATTTTCCTACAAGTAAAAATGATTCTTTGCTTTAATACTAATTTTCTAATGCAATATATACTTTTCTTGTTTATTTTTGCTGTCCATAAAATGACACCCCTTTTTCATCTTAAATGAATTTGTCCGTTTTTTAAAAATTATCAAAATTCTTACTGTTTTTGCTGTCGTGGTTTTGCCTAGCTCGTTATATGCACGAAATGCAACGAAAACGATGTTCTCCTCCATTGTGAAATTTAATGTTGTAAAGTTCCTCCCACTAAACACAGAAATTGATGTCACACGCTTAGATTGGAACCAAGTGGACCAAGATAATAATTATGGTTAATATTTTACACAAATAATCAATTCCATACAATTTTCGAAGTTTTGGGTATTTAATATTCTATTTAAATGGAGCTAGGTACGAAATGTATGGTATGATGGCCACTCTGCCTCAAACGTGCATTTCAGGTTAGAGTATTCACAAAAGTCATACGTTTACTGATAATTAGTGTTGTTTACCGTAATTGTGTTCAGAACACTTCAGTCTTTATTTTCACACGTTTGAAGTTTTTAATGACACAAAATGTTAGACTCTGACAACGTTTTGAGGAGAGTTAATTTTTACTTCTCGTATCCGTAAAGACGTTTGCTCTTGAAAATAGCACATGTGTTTGAATGAATGAATCAAATTCCGTCGGTGATCTACTCATCTGGTGAGACGTTTTCACTACCAATGAAAAGAGTACATGGCAGTCAATAATGGAAATATGAAGGTGAGGCCTGTTAACACTGACAACTACTGACAACCCCGGTCTTCTTTACGTACTTTTAACCTACACTGTGAGAAATGTCATTAAATATAATGTATATTAATGTACTGTACAATGTAGCCTTGTACATTAAAAAGAGATTAATATATTTGTACATTAAATTTAATGCATAAGTTGAAACCAATGTAAATGGGCAATAATGTGGAGGTACTCCCGTTTCCCCTACGTCTCACTCATCATTCATATCATATATTCGTAATCACCATAACATCAAAATCATTCATTCATTCATTCATTCCAGTTATGACATAAAGCGTTTGCTCTTGCATCCTAATGTACATGGGCACATTAAATTTAATAAGCGTTATGATAATTACTTTAATGTACATTTCATTAAAGAAATGCGGAAATTTCTGACTGTTCCTTAAGTATTTTTTTTTAAATTATTTGGTGATGAGAAGTCGCTGGGAAACAGAAATATTATTGTTATTACAGTATAGAGATTTTGCTTTCCCGCTTTTCAAAAGTTTTGATTTTTAGACTAGAAAACTATATAGAAATTGCGGTTGATTAAATATACAAAAGAAATAATTTTGAAATGGTAAAATGATTTAAGAGTTTCCACTATAGAAAAATCCTACAATATTAGTAGTTTCAAATTTTTGACGTAGTAAGTACAGCAAAGTTAATCGAGAAAAGGCGGAATTGTGGAAAGGTGGAATTGTATTACTTATTCTATATATTACGATATATATTTTACTACAAGTAAAGAAATAACGGTTTTTTACGGCAAATACACATTCAATTTTGTAGTAAAGTTCTTGTTGTAGTCAATTTTGTAGTAAACATTTAACGTAACACGTAAACATTTAAAAACACTCAATAACAATTACACGTTAAATATTCTTTATTTTTTCAGGAAACACTAAATTCATACAATCGCCTAAAAATGAGGAAAAACTTATTGCACCTATTAAAAACTATCTTGACGAAAACCCTGTAAAAATGTATGGATTATGATCAATTTAAGAATTTCCTGAAAATACCTTTGGATGAAACCCCCTAATCATAATTGCTGAAGACTTTACTAGTGACATCTAAGGCATCATTCAAATATAAACTGCTTAATAGAATGTCCTAAATTCGTACAACAAAGGAAAAAACACCTTCAAGGAGAAAACCTCGCAATAATTCTTGACTCAAAGACATTTCAAAATATAATTGTAGAATTTTCAAAACAAAAACAAGGAAAACCAAAACCTTTTTTGAAGGAATATAAATCAAAATTGTACATATGTTACACATTTATTAAGAAAATTAAACTACAAGAGCACTCTAATTACGAAATGAAGGCTGTAAAACCTGTTTATGAATAAAATTGTATTTTTCAGCGAATTATATACTTTGAATGAAAACAACTTAACACATTGTTCATTGCCACATCTAACGGAATAATGTAAAAGTGTTTCAACTGAAGAACATTGTACCATACACTTGTATTATGTATCAAATATTTAATTTCATATTGTATATAATAACATAGCATATACAACAACATATATACCAACATGCATTCTAAAAAAATATTTTTAATGTCAGTATTTGAAATTTGTAAGCAAATGAATTCCAAACAACAGAACTGTAAACACCACCTATAAATTATCATTTAGCAATATACATAGGTTAAAACTGTAAAATGTAAACCAGGGATACAAAAACTGAAAAAGTTTTAAAAAAATATAAACTATTTAAAAAGACGCTAATATCCTTGTAGTTAATGCGACAGTAAATAAATTAATTTAAAAAAACGATCGCCAATATTTGTACTCAGGTTACACTCCGAATGACAAATAGCTCATCAATTTCCGCCAATCTACTCGGAACAAAAAACACCTTCAGAATATTCCAATCATGAGCATGTTAAATGAAAAACAAATCAGAAATTCGCGGGTTATTTTCCAATTTTACCGTCGAGGTCGTCGACACATTCATGGTCAGCCGCACGAGAGAAAAAAGAAATGTATTCTCCCAGGGTCCACTAACTAAAAATAGACGGAATATATACATTTTTTCCGATGCACGCACTAACGTACCATTCAAATGTCGACACTAAAAAAATGTTCCTACATTTTGTATGTATGTCGAAAAATATACGTCTTTAATTAAGGAGTATTCAGTAAAGACCATTTAATTTGCAGAATACTAGAATTAAATCTGTTAAGCACTATATATATATATATATATATATATATATATATATATATATATATATATATATATATTGTGTGTGTGTGTGTATTAAGCACTATACAAAGCACCGTAAATCTCTGACTAACGCCAATTTTCACACCGGACACTTCGGCGAATCATTTGGCTATATTATGTATGTCAAAATCAGGAAATGCGAGATTAACGTTTTGCGCTTTCGAGAAAGTGGTGCATTCTCAAAGATAAACGAATTTATTGGTATCCCGGAATATCGGAAAACAGGTATATCGGTACACGTACACTGACACACCAGAATATCGGTATACCGGTATATCGGTGTACATGTATGTCGGTAAGCTGCATGAACTTCATATCGGTTTTCGCTCTCTCCTCATTTCAAAATCGGTTTATCAGTTGTTGTTTTTTTAAACTGTCGGCCCCTCAGCGAAAGCCCTCTAGCGAGAGAAGTCGCAGGCGCAGGCGTGGGTGCGGGGGCGGAGGGGGGCGGGGTGCGGGGCGAAGAGCAGCGCGGGTGAGCGAGAGCGAGAGCGTGAGCGTGAGCGAGCGTGTGCGTGCGCAGGGCCGTGCATTGGGGCGCCGCCCGGGGCGTTTCCGCCGCGATCGCGGCCGACGGCGCCGTGGCTCAGCAGCAAGTACGCCCCCGAGCCCACCAAGCCCTGGAAGCCCGTCACAGGTAGGCAGCGCGCGCAGCGGGCGCTCAACGCACCACGCACCGCACACCGCGCACCAAGCAGCGGCCACGCAAAGACACGGATGAATGGCGATTCGCGATGGTTTTTGCACTGCGTCTACTTAATGTGTTATATAAAAACGATCCTCTCTGCTTGCGTGTACTCCACGTTACGATTGAATTACGTCGAAAAGCAATGCTCCAACAGAATTACCGGATGTAAGCAAGTACTTGTATCGTGTACGATACAAGTCACGTGAACACGGCAAATGAAATTTGTTCCCTATTATGACGGCAGGGTGCTAACTCTATATTCTCTTGGGGCAATATGGGGTGGGCAGATCTAGTCGAAGAAATGTCAATATAGAGGATACAACACAATGCGAGTTTAGAAGAACAAACATATTGGTGTCATGGTTCGGAACTACTTCATTTAATCGTAATATATCCGTACTTTCCGAATATCCATGCGAAAGTTCTATGTGCGATGCCGCCTTAAGCACGAAAACGTTGGGCAAAACGCTTTTAACACTTCAAACGATACAGGAAACATGGTTGCCTTGGACGTACATTATCACGAAAAATATCGTGCCTTAAGCACGAAAACGTTGGGCAAAACGCTTTTAACACTTCAAACGATACAGGAAACATGGTTGCCTTGGACGTACATTATCACGAAAAATATCGTGCCTTAAGCACGAAAACGTTGGGCAAAACGCTTTTAACACTTCAAACGATACAGGACACATGGTTGCCTTGGACGTACATTATCATTTTACGATACGATGTTCGAAAACTCCATACTGTTCCTGATGTTGCCAAATGTTACGGGGGCGCCTAGAATTCACTCGCCTGCATGCCTTTCTCAGCAATTCTGAAATCATGAACAACTATGGGGAACATCTTGCATCGTTTCCTTACGTAGCTCAGAATTATTTTTTTTCTTGGGTTGTGTGTGACATGAAATTTCTCTTTCCTCAAAAGCTTCTTCCTGTCGAAAATGGAATCTATTTGGTTACATTATATTATAGCGTCAGTAAATGAGGTCAATATTTCCGCGGTAAATTTCCGACCTGATACAGTCTCTCATTATTAATAAAAGTTCACACACCAACGCAAAAACTTTGCGCAATAAACCCACAAATGCACCACTGAGCAATGGAATTGCCTAAATCGCGAAAACATTTCACTCACAAACTTGACACTCGGCCCATCAAACCCCTGCGAGAGGGAAGACATTCTGAATTTCAAAATTTCATTACCCCTAATGCTATTTTGTAAACTATGTGATACTCCGAGTAATATATCGATTCGTCGTTTTGGCAACATGAGGAACATCCGTATACAATCGCGCATCGCCATTCATCCATTTCTGGGTTTTCACTACAGTGGCGCAATTGGGAACTGCGCATAACTACTACTAATGCCACCTTCCAAACTTCCTTGTACTTCACAGTAGGGGTGGGCAAAAACTCATTTCTATTTATCGAAATTCAATTCCTTGAGATTCGAATATATTTCAAAAATTTAATTCATACATTTTCGATTTTCGGGAATATTAATGCATTAAAATGCAATAAAAGTCCCTCAGGCATTAACAAAATATTAATATACCTCTATAGATGCATTAGAAAACCAAGGTTAACTTCAAAGTTTTTTATATATTTTGAATTGTTCAATTCGAGAATCGCCTCATTATAGTACATTCATGGTTATATGAAATCATGAATTTTTAAACATGATTCGATTCTTCTATTTAATGTTTTTAAAGGATCTCCCACCCGTACTTGGCCAGTGTGCCTCGGCCGACAGCGTTCTCACGTTTTTCCCACCCCTTGCCACAAGCTCACTGCATGCGCACCCGTGCTCCATTGGGACGTCATTGCCGGCTGCTAATGAGAATGTCAGTGAAATCAAGGTGATACGTTCGATTACTGATTCTCTTTTCCCTTTAAGAGAGGCTTATCAATACGAAATGCAATCCCTGACTTGATCGTTTGAATTTTAATATAACCTCGAGAACATATTTTTACATTCAAGAGATCACCCTCGCGATACTGTAATCAAGAGTGAAATGTACTTCACTGCCACATCACACACCCATTCAACAAATTAATAGAAACAGAACAACGAAAAGTAGTTAAAAACGACAAACGAACTACAAAAATGCAGCAATAAACAAACAATAAAATTATGTCTATAATTCCCCCTTCATTAATGTAAACACATTTTTCGATCGCTTGCCTGAAAAACGGCGAATGTTAGTCATCTTCCTTTCTTCGCTCTCTTTTGAAGGTGGCGAGGATAAAGTATTTTATCTGACCCGCTTCTCTCGTATTGGTCACTGCTGACGGTATTATCATTAGACTCTCTAAACTCACGTGTACAGAACGTTTATTTAGCGTTATAACGGAGGGTGTCTGAGTTAAGAATCCCCACACCTCCTATACTGGAATCACTATTAAATACTCCTGTCCAAAAATCTAGATCTGCTCCATTGTCCGTATAACCTAAACGGATTTACGTTCTCGGTATTAATAGCGCATTCTTGATTCTCGTCGCAATAGTAGTTTAAAATTACAACTGTATCTACTACGAAAATGATAAAGAACTTTCTGGAATTGATAATTTGTGCGATAGCTAACAATTCGTCCAAATTTTAATCAGTAGATTCATCGAATTCTAATCCCTTCCCACAAAGCCCACGCTTAATTGATTCTCAGAGCTATGTTAATTTCTCACAATAATAATTTGAAATAGTGTCCATGAGGCCATAAAAGTGCCGATTCCCTTTCAAAACAAATCTGAGAAAGCATTAACTTCTGAGTGTGTTAAAGAGAGGCCGAAAGGTATGAAACCGCTCAGTAACTTATTCATTATATACCTTCCGGGATGTATCAGGGTGTCTACCTCCTAAGAGTGAGTGGATTTTCGCTTCCGGGACCGTCAACTTATGTAATTACTCCCTATGTGTAGTGCGTGGAATATTCCGTAAGATGGCGTTGTTCCTCTCTCAGTGCAACGTGAGATCCAGCGCCGAACTTCACGTTCATTTCGAATTCACCATCTCCAGGTACCACCCCCAGCGGGGCAGCGGTCCCAGCCGGGACAAGCTCTAAGCTTCCGACATGTGCCGTACTGTAGTGCATATATATGTAAGAGTGTGTACGGGAAGAAGAGAGGACAAAGACGATAAAGAAAATATTGCACACGCTCTCGTTTGTTCGAGTACTCGCTATTGCTCGTTTGTTCGAGCATCGTTGCGGCACCCGTCTGGTATTGACACGGAAAACCAAAGACAACTATCGATCAAAGCTCAGCCAGCCGCTAGAATTTTCCTCCTATGGCAGTGACTGAATTCGACCTAGTTACGTGTAGCTATTATCAAAAACCCATCACCGCGGTGGCGCACCATCAGGATTCGGGCCCTAGGACGTTTCGGTCAAAAATGCTGCAGATGCAACGGTGTTCTCAACGAGTCAACGCATCCGGTACCTTCGAATACTATGTTGGGTTATAAGGAGGGTAATAAGAAACATTTCTGTTGTGTTATTTTAGGGTACACATTTTTTTTAAAAGTCACAAGACTTATGCAGTACCAGTGTACGTGGAGTTGCCTACCAGAGGAAAATTCACATGTGTAAATTAGTTACATGATATTTTACACCACATGTTTACTGGCAAAGAGCAATTATCTTCCGCACCTTTACATGCTCTATAAGTTTGTAATATTTTGTCTGAGGCAGCGTTGCATTTTTATCGACCCATCCGTTACCGCCACTTCTCCCTACTTACTTCATTTAATAATAGCAGGTGTTTTGCATACGCAAAAGCGATTGAAAAAGTCTGTATTTAGCATATAAAAATATTGTAACTGTTGATGTTTTAACTCTAAACATGGTGTCAAATGAAATTGTTTTTGGACAATGAAATTGTCTTTTCTGAATGCCTTGTAAGCACTGGTTGTTTGGTACAATGGTTTGTTTGGATTTAGTTCAATTTGTAGTCACCGGAAATACATTATTTTGTAAATACGTCTTAAACAGTTTGCATAGTAATGTAGAACTTAAAAATTAGTCAGGTTCGAGATGTTAAGGGGTGATAATGCACAAGGCAAAATGTAGTGTATATATGTATACAGATGTCTCAAAATTAATGCTACCTATTTCTAGAGATTGTAGAGAGGTCGAAAATGATCACATTTTGCCATTGAACATGTAGTGCGAAATATAACGGAGTTACGAGTGTAATATTTTCCCGTTTTTTTAGGCCACTCTTTTTGCACAGAAGTTCGGTTGGTCATGTTCTGACGCCGTCAAGGAGATTTCAAGTACAGCCGGACATGTCTATAATGTGTTGCGTAGTGATCACGGGCATGTCCCATGCGTACAAGCAGAAAACTCCTTTATATGCAATTTCCCACTTTTATTGGCGAAAAGTGATCATTTTTGACCTCCCTTTATGTGTACTAGCAGTTAGTAACCTTTATTATGAGACACCTACAAATCTGACATGGTGCCTTACGAGGAAACCTCTTTAGTTGTATAGAAAGGAATGTAAGTTATTTCGTTTTTAGTTATTTAAAATGATTTAATCTCAATGAAACGAAGATTTAATAGCAAATATATTGTCTTGTTTTACTCAGTTGTTTTATGTGTAAGTGAAAAATCAAACAAAGTGTGCGTCAGTATTATTAGCCCTGATAAAGGAATAATACATTCCGAATCGTTGGTGAACTAGCATAGTTTTTATTTACTGTAAACGACATGCCAGTCAATTGTTTGGCTTTGGCTGGATTGTGAGCCGCTGAGGCTGACGGAGGCGTGGTGTTGCAGCGCCGCCGCGTGGGCCGGGCGCTGGTCCTGGAGGGGCGCCGGCGGCGGGGCCTCGTCCCCTGCCGACCCCCGCCGCGCTGTTGCTGCCGCTGCTGCTGCTGCTGCCGTCGCTGCTGCTGTCGCCCTTCAGGGCGCTGGGGCTGGCGTCGCCCCGCGCGCTCTGAACCCTGGCCGCCGCCGCCGCGCCGAGGCCGGAGCGCTGGGCCGTTCCTCCTTATCCGCCGCCGCCGCCGGCGACAGCAGCTGCTGCAGTCCGCGAACCAAAGCGAAGACGGTTGTGATTCTCCTTGGAGTGACGGCGCCGTTTCGTCGGCTGTGGCACGTCGCTACACGTGCACCCAGGCGAACTCTCCCGATTTTGTGGGAAACGAACGTTCTACTCGAGGTCTGGAACTGGACTGGAACTCTTTTGGAGCACGTGCGGGATACGTTGATAGTAGATATTCGGTGAATTTTCTCTTTCTTTTAGTTTTACGAAAATGGAACAACCAAACGGATTTTGTCATTAATACTTCTCTTGTACCCGTTGCTCTGACGCGCTGAAAATCGAAGACTTGAAACGGACTACGTCCCTCCTCTGAAAGAACCCATTCGTAATTTATTTTTTCATTGTCCGCCAGAATCCACTAAAAAGACGAAGAGCGAAGAGTCACGAAAGCCTCGCTTAATGTCATCAATTTCTTCAGAAGTTATGAGTCGTGAAGCACGTGAAGAAAAGTATTTATCAATCTTGCCTCTCCGTAATATGTACAGTAAAGCAACCAAGGGGGGGGGGGGGGTGAGTCTTCAGCCCTCTCTCCAGAAGCCAACAACGCTATATTTATAAATAAAGTTTTTATAATTTTCTATAGTCACGAAGGTCATTTAGTATCTCAATTTAATATTCGTTACAAAATATAAATAAACCAACAAATAAAAATAAATTTTAAATCCAGCATAAATTAAGAAAGCTTTGTAAGAAATTATTAAAAACATTAAGTCGGTTGGACTCTACAAATACCCCCCCCCCGGCCGGGGAAAATGCATGTTATGTCACAGAATACGATGATATACTTATTGTGATAAGATTTCGATTTACAATAAATGCTTTAATATAATCGACACGTCAGCTCGATTAATGTGATTAATTCGGCGTTACAGTTAATGAATGAAATTCCGCTTCTGAGCTTCTTTGCTAACGTAGCCTGCTGTAGTATTACAAGATGGAAGATTCCGTGGAGTATTTACTTAATTCTTTAAGACTGGCCATAACACGAAGACGAACGCGCCATTATTCAATGGTATTCGAGACACAAATATACAATAATTCACCAACTGAAAAGTTTCGTAAATGACGGTAACAGCTTCTCTAGTAGTCAACAGCCCATTAGATGAAAGTATAAAAAGAACCCTTACCTGGGTGACATGCGTTCATTGGGATTTTCCCCTGACTTGAAGAGAACGCTGGTCTGCCCATCTCCCTTCATTAACATTCCAAGAATCATTTACCGTTTGCAACAATCTCAAAATCGAATGTCGTTCCCTCGGAAATCGTGTATGATAAGTCTTTTAGAATGATATAAGCAGTTATAAATTAAGCCATGGTTTATGATCCTTATTCTTTGAGAAAAGATGCAGTGTTCTTGAAATCTGTGGCCTCATAACACGATGATACTGGCACCTTCCTTCTAAGCATCGGCTTTACAATAACTTTCTTTCTTCAATACGGCTCTTTAGCATTTAAATCCTTACTAATACCCGTTTTGGGTACTTCGACTTATACATTTTTTTTAGAAAAGCGCGTTATATTAATTACTTTATAGACTGATGTTCAAAGGTGACATTAAGGGTGGTAGACTAAATCTCCATCTTACTCCTAATGCAATGAAATTTTGAAAACGGAAATAGGGCTGCAAATAGGAACTATGAAGGGCAATGAAATCACAAATGACACCATCAATACTTTTCTTAGTAAATGTCCCAATAAACGTTTTGTATAAACTTATGTTTTTAGTAAACATTAAATTACCTTGAAATTGAACTGTTAATCCTGAAGAAAAATCATTAAAAATTAAATAGAAAATTCAGCACTTCAGAAACAAACAATATTCTGGAATTAAGAATCTTGTTTTATAAAATTTTGTTTAGAAACTACATTGATCAAATTCTAAGAATTTTCTACTTCAAAACAATTTTTTAGAAGAAATATATATTTAATTAACCTTCCATTGCTACCCTTTACAGATGTTTCAGCGATACTACTGTGCGTCCGACCCAAGGTCGGGGTATCAGACCCAAGTGTTTTCCAACACACTATTACGAAATTACAATTTATGTGGTTGCATTTTCTAATCATTTACAATGAATTTATGAATAACCTAATTGTTTTTATTAGTATTGTATTATTTTTAATTTGTTTGCTATATAATTTCAGAACTTTTTTAAACGCTCCTTTTCGTCTATTGTAGCTACAGAATAATCAAAAATACAAAATAAATAATCTTGCTACACCTTCCTCTTTTAATATTACGTGTTAGGTGCACTATTAATCACTGAATTAGATGAAAAGAGAGGTAATAAACATAATTATATTAGAATTCCAAACACGAAGATCATGTATTTTTACTTACCTCAAAGCAACAGTGGGTCTACGAAACATCAAAAAATCAGGATAATTAAATATCTCATGGAATAAGTTTCAGTAAACGCAATAACTGAATGAACGATTCAGTACCAAAAACAATTAAGCTTCTGAAAATATGAAGAGCTTACGGTATTAAGAAACCCTGAAATGTTTAAAAAGAGTTTCTCTCTGGGTCCCGGAGACCCAGGATAGCAACGGAAGGTTAACTTTTCTGATTATATCAGAGGATATTCTTTTAAGATGTATTCACGTCTTGTTTCAATGAAAATACTTGCTATTAAACTACAAAAAAACATTAATTTTTTATTTGTCTTATATTACTAAGTAATTAACACAGCAGAAAAATCCTGTTTCTGATTGATTTTTTATCATAAATTATTTTATTATACTTTAAGTCTTACAAAATTGAACCTACCATTCTCAAGAATTTTCTAGATTTATATTCATGGCTTTTCTGCAACAATGTAATAGTGAAGTTTACAAAGATATGTCATGCCATGACTAATTCCTATATTGTGTTCCTCAGTACTCTTTGCAGCAAGTACTTACTGCCTTACATCTTGCCTTACGTCTCTCCAGTTTGTTCTTCATACAAGATAACTGGAAAGCAGAAATATTGCCATGGAATTTTAAAGCAATCTGCACTAGATTCATCAGAAATTAATGATTGAAGGGTTTGAACAAGTCATATTTTCAAGTATTTCTTAAGACGTGTATCTGTATAACCCACATTCTGTGTCTCAATAATTTGAAGCACATTTCCAAAAAAAAAAAAAAAAAAAAAAAAAATATTAATTGTAAAAGTTCGTGAGTTTATAGCTGCATAACTTAGTATATATTTTATAAAAGTCACTCAAAAGAAGAATGATATATTTTACAGATTAAAACTTGACTTTGATAATAGAAGATTTTATAATTATTCCCTTTCCCTATGCTCTGGTATTTGGATATTTCATAATATAAAAATATATTTTTCACTATTTATACACGAGAACATGGAAATAAATTGAAAATTTCTTCAAACCCTTCAGTTATTTAAATACTTTATGTGACAATGCTCTGTAAATAAATTTCGTATTACTTGTATAATAGTTTTAGACAAGTGTATCTGTTATGTGATGTGTGGAAATAAAATGTACTTTTTTACGGCTTTCAACTATCTTTTTTTTAAATTTAAGGTAGCATCAACATCTACGTTATTAGCGACCACTATTGCATTTAACGGTATGGTAACTGTGAAGTTGACATGCTATGGTGATGATAGGGGGTGAAAGAACGAACACAAATATAACCATGCCGTGGGCGAAATCCGCGATCCTTCGGACCGAGATCGCTACGGCACTACTGCCTTAACGATCTCGGGCATCCGGACTGGTTCAACTAAGTAGTTGGTGTATAAAAATTAAATTAAAATAAAAATAAGCCGATCAGATGGCCGAGATCGCTAAGGCAGTAGTGCCGGAGTGGTTTCGGACCAGAAGATCGCGGGTTCGAGTCCCGCCTCGGGCGTGGATGTATTTGTGTATGTCTGTATGTGTTGTCCTTTCACCCCCATTATCATCATATCATCATTTCATCTTCCATACCCCCAGGGCTAACAACCGTGGGGGATAAAAATCGGATCCAGCTAAAAATGCTGGTCCCCCCCCCAAAATTGTCGCAAGCACCTGCCACCGTGATAATAAATAAAAACTGAGCCACGGTAAATGCAGGAGGCTTGCATGCGTGGTCCTAGTCGACCGATTAACGAAAAAAAAAAAAAAATAAAAAAAATAAAAATAAAAGTATTCTTTGGTTCGTACAATGAGTGCTATCTTCCTCCTCTTCATCAGAATACTTCATTTTCCAGAAACAAAAGATGAAGACATATTGTGGTAAATATGTTTGGATTACACTGGATATTTGAACAAATGCAACTCAGAGAACAAACACACAAATGACAGCACCGGATGTAATTACGAGAAACAATTAAAATGCCTCTCAGCTTATGGCACAGAATGATAATAATCTCGACATTAATACAATGTCAAATCAAGATGAGAGTATAGTTAAAATACCACAATTTTATACACCTTTTTAATTTACACTATGTAGCAGAAGTGAAAAGGAAGTGTGTAGGCTGTATCATAATTCTTCAATAAAACGTTTTGAAATGTATTTATAACTAAAGTACTTAATGACAATAAGTAAAACTCCCTGTCATGTAACGTTTGTATGCACCAATTATTTAAACAGAATGAGAGATTACGTTACAACAGTTAACACAAGGTTGATAAAAAAAGAATCTTTGGTTTTGACAAGGGAGACTAGCTTCATTACACGGTTTGTGTTAATTTTTTTTTTCAACCAGCTGCACAAGCTTTTCTGAAATGACAGACGGTCTCCCACTACTGTATTCGTCGTGGCTGTCGGTACGGTCTTCTTTAAATAAACTAACCCATTTGGTAACATTGTGACAATTCATTACCTCCGATCCGAAGGTTTCCACGAGCTGGCGATAGACACTGCTGAGCAACCTGAGGAAACGAATGACAGCGAATCTCACATCTGCAGTACGTGGAGACAACGGGCGACGAACTGGATGACGTGAAAGCAGCAGAGACATTTTGTAACAAATAGTTCGATGTCTCATTGTGACATTTGGAAAACATATTCATCAGTGTGCTACTTGTGCCCCCTTGTATTCTTACTTTCTGGACGTCCCACATATATGTGTATAATTGGTACAGCCATGTATTGAAATAAAGAGATCTGAAACCAATCAGAATACGGCGCTCCGGTCGGCAACGACTATATTAGACAACCAGAATCTGGCACTGTGGTTAGATCGGTTACTGCTGCTACCATGGCGGGTAATCACGATTTAAGTGAGTTTGAATGTGGTGTTATAGTCGGCGTAAGAGAGATGGGGCATAGCATCGCCGAGGTCGCGATGAAATTTGGATTTTCCCGTTTTACTAGTGTACCGTAAATATCGGGAATCCGGTAAAACATCAAACCTCCGGCATCGCTGCGGCCGCAAAACGATCGTGCAAGAATGGGACCAATGACGACTGAGGAAAATCATTACACGTGACGAAGTTCAACCTTTTCGCACACTGCTGCAGATTTCAATGCTGGGCCATCAAAAAGTGTCAGCGTGTAAACCATTCAACGAGATATCATCGATAAGGGTTTCGGAACCGATAGGGATTTTCGAGCCCTTGATGATTGCGCGACAAAAAGCTTTACGCCTCCCCTGGACCTTTCAACAGGTTGCCTGGTCTGATGAGTTTCGTTTCACATTGTTCCGAGCGGCTGGACTGTACGAGTATGGCAACAATCTCATGAATCCATGGACCCTTCATGTCGACAGGGCACTGCTTAGGGGTGATGGAGGCTCCGTGATGGTAAGGGGCGTGTGCAGTGGGAGTGATATGGGAATCTGATACATCTAGATACGAATCTGAGATGTGACACGTACGTAAGCATCCTGTCTGATTACCTGCTCCAATTTATGTACTTGTGCATCCTGACGGACTTCGGCAATTCCAGCAGGACAATGCGACAGCCCACACGTCCAGAATTGCTACAGAGTAACTCCAGGAATACTCTTTTGAATTTAAACACTTCCACTGGCCACCAAAATCCCCAGACGTGAACATTATTGCGCATATCTAGGATGCCTTGCAACGTGCTGTTCAGGAGAGATCTCCACCCCTTGGTACTCTTACGAGTGTTTGGACAGCCCTGCAGGATTCATGGTGTCAATTACCTTCTGACATTAGTCGAGTCCATGCCACCAGTCGGGTTGTGACACTTCTGCGGGCTCGCGGAGGCCCTACATGATATTAAGCAGGTGTACTAGTTTTTTGGCTCTTCGGTGTATACATACAGCGTCGTAGCTAATGGCTGCCAGGGGCGCAACCTCAGGGGGGCGCAGTTTGCAGATCCACAGCCTGAGGGATGCTGGGCACAGGCACACAAAATTAAAATATGATCTTAACTTCCATAAAAAAACATGCACTTGCTTACGATAAGCGCCCACGCAGATTAAGAACAGCGTCCCTAAGTTAACACACAAAATTTGTAACAGACCCTAAATAAAAGATAAAAATAAACAATTCGTGACCGTCATTTAAATTTTTGTCATAAATTTGGGCTTTGTTAGGAACACCCCCCAATGAATCAGATGTCACTCCAGTTAGAGAGGCGACTGGTATTCAAGGACAAGTAAAGGACAAATCAGTTTCAAAGAGTTGAAAGAAGAAATTGGTCAGGACCTAATGGCTTTGGAGACCACTCTTAAAACTATGAATGTGGAAGTTAGAGAGAATTTAGAAGGTAATATTGAAACTGTGTCTAATTTATTGTTCAGGTCAGAGATTTCTATAATGAAACCATGGAAAAAGTTAGTATGCAGGCAGCGAAACTTGAAGGTGAGATTAGCAGGCTAACCGAAGAGGACAAGTGACTGGAAGTGGAGATCAGGAAATGTGCGGTTGAGATAGCAGAGCTACACTTGTGCCTGTCTAATTTTCCAGAATTTAGTGACCAAATATTTTAAGAAACTACAAAAATATTCTTAATAATGGCTACTTCTGGTGCTTTTGCCCTAAAGAAATAATTATCAGAATTTTATCTCTAGTTTTAAATACATTCACAATTGATAGTCAAATTATTTAGAAAGAATTAAAATACAGTTTACTTATATGTAGTAATAAAATAGCAATTAAAGGGATATACAAGGAACTGGTGAATGTGGATTGAAGCCTGAAATAAATGTCCAATACATGTAATAAGTCTACTTGAAATATGTTTTAACCACTTATTTTTTGTTTAAAATTATATGTATCAATTATTTTCTAATGACTTATTTCATTTTTATCTTTAAAATCCGTGAAAAGCAACCACACTCACTCTGAAAATAAATGGAACAAAACAGAAAGGAATTGGCTGAAAATACTAAAAAAAGTTAAATTATATAAATATGACCAGTTTGCCATCATAAATAGAAATATAATAAGAAATGAAATTTGTCTTCAAGTAGAAAGCTTTACATTTATTTGTGAAACGTTCTCAGCATTTCAAAAATTCTTCAAAGAAGTGGCCTTACTAGTTTATCATAATTTGAAGACCACAAAATAAACTTAAAGAAGCTTCAGATAACGTGAAATAAATTAAAAAGTAAAATATTTTCTGATTTTCACTTTGCTGGTTATATCTGTGCACATCTTATCGATAGGAATGAACAAATGTATATTTTTAGACTAAATATTGCTTCCTGTCAGTTTTATACAGTAAATCTGTCTTTCCTGAAATATTCACACATCTACAGTTAAAAATCTTTAACTCAAAAGGCTACTAGATTCTTATTCAATACATAATGCCAATTTTTTAAATACATTATGTGTAGTGCACTACCTCAAATAAGACAGTAAAATGAATTGCACAACCTTTCCCAAAATTGCTTCTTAATATAGCGTCAATCTGTCACCAGAAAATCACCATGAATCTACCTTCCAATAAATTACTGCTTCTACTGGCTGCTCATCTTACTGTAGTTTCTATTGCTCTTATTCTGTGTAAAAAAGAAAAGGATTTGATTAGTAGAGTCTAACAGTAACTAATTATCTCAAAATTGAAATTTACTATTAATTCTTTTATAAAAATAATAGACATTTTAAATTTTTAATTTGCTTAGTTTTTATTCTAAACACAATATGAAATATTATGTGGATTTGAACAATTAGTAATTGGTAATAAATTAAGAGGTTAAAAGTATCTCACATATTTAGTTGTGTTAATAATGATTGTTCAATTGGATCTGTATTTTCAAGTCTAAAAGTTACAGAAAGACCAAACAACATAAGTTTATAGAACTTACAAGTGCAAAATTGTTGATTGAATTATTTTTTTTAGTGTGTACGTGTCCATTTCAACCTTTCAAAGAAAGCCAAAATATGGACTGAAATGTTGACATAACCAATTGACAGCCAAATACAGGAGATTCTTTGAACCTATCATTTTCAAACAGCAGAAAATCCACAAATAAATTAATTCATTTATTATTCTGATATGTTTCTGAATCCCACTAACAATTACATATAACATTTATTTTTTGGAGTTCATCCAAAACATCAGAAAGTTAGTTCATACATTTTTGGTATACTAAAAAGGAAACAGGGGCATTTTTAAATAAACAAAATATGCACATGTTTCAAGTATATGCACAGAATTTTTTTTTTAACAATTATAATGTTCAGGCAAACCATAACCACTGAATGTTAATATTATATTTATATTCAAACTATTATGTACTTCAAATTTGAGACAATATTTTTAATTACTTCCTACTTATTGTCGGTTCCAAAAAGGCAAAATTAATTAAATATGTTCACATTTCACTTAGTTACAATGTTTCCAAATTGTAAGTTCAACAATTGCTCATTTTATCACAATTAATACATACGTATGTACAAATATGCTAATGATATCTACAATGTGCTAGCAAAAATATATACGTTACTATCACAATATCATAAGCTTGTGCTACAAAATTCAAAAGAAACACAGCAACTCAACTTTCATGTGATGTTTTCAAAAACATGTACAACTTTATAGCATGTGAAATGTGTTATTACATTATGGCGGGTATGGTTAATACATTCAAATCATTTAATAATACATCCTCCATTTTATTTACACATATGTATATTTACTATAGCGTTTGGACTACATATGTACTTTGCAAATAAATTAATACAGCAAATGCTGCCACAAATTAGCAAGTGGCAGTTTCAAAAACCATAGTGTCAAAATCCTTCCAGCTTCAATAATTGTGGAATGGAAAATTAATAGAAAAAAATTCTTCACAATTACTAGGCTCTTTTCCAGGTTTATTCAATTTAGCAACATAGTTCACAAACAATTTGGTTGTCAGTATTGTTTTGGTACTAAAAAATGTAAATTATTTGTACAAAACTTAATTTTGTAAATATTCACCGATGTTCCTGATAATTGCATCTTGACTGTCCATTTAATGGGACATTAAAAATGAGTTTTCACATGTAAAACATTTCCTTCCTCAGAAAAAAACTGGGTAAATAATGGAGCAATATAACTGAGACCACACCATGAGGATGGAACTAAACCAAAGAAAGTTAAATTCAATACTTTTCTTTATCATCATCATCATCATCATCATCATCAGACACATGATCACTCTCCTCTCAAGATTAGTTATGAAATTACTATCAGAAAGCATTTTGCAATTTTGGCATAGAGCAATTTAAAGGATTTCCAATTACAGGAAAAAGGCAATCCAAAAAGGAATGAAAGTAATTTTTAATAAGGGGCAGAGCTGTAAATCAAGCCTATTAACACAGTATTATATACAGCATCTTTGTCATCTTGATGAGGACAAGTACTTACGATAATATCTACAATGTACCGGATGAATACTCTTCACTGAATAACTAATATAATTTGGTTTCTTGAAATGGTAAAGCACTGGAAGGAGATCATATAAGTAAATTGCTACTATAAGTTATGTAACTGAGATGTTATTCATAGAAATGATCATGACAGTATCTAATTAAATTATCATCACAACACTAGTAGCCATAACATTACTTCTTATGTTTAACTGCCAATCACCTGCAAACTAGTATAGATCTAACACATTTGCAATTTCAACTACATCACACTTGCAAAAGGTCTACAAAATATATTGAAGCACATTGAGTATTGCAGTTCAATATTACAATTGCACTGACACAAATTTTAGATGATTAGTTTTTACTTTATTATGTTTTTTTTTTTTTTTTTTTTTTTTACTGTAGGACTCCAGGTCACAGTGGCATACAAGTCATCACAAACTAAGGAAAGTTGTCTGCAATATTTTATCCTCAAAAAATAAGTTGTCACCATATTTCCATGCATTATGAAAATGTACTAGTGTAATTCAAGATTCAGCGTGTCCCTGAAACACTGAACCCCTAAAAATTTATTAAACAAACCCAAAATATCTCATTTTGTAGATTATAGCATGAAGAACATAATTTAATTTGATTGATTGATTGATTAATGTTGCCAAGCATGTTAACTGCTATGGTCATTAGCCCCAGTTAATGTAGCTACTGTCAAAAATTCTTCAGACAGGAAAAAATGGTATTTTTTTTAAATTGTTGGAAAGCTATCTAAAAATAAAATACTAATGCTAAATATAAGTCCTTTGTTTCAATTCACACATTTCAAAAAGTCGAACTATTGACAAAGTTAGATCAGGGTGGTTCATGTTCTGTAATATCTAGTACATCCAGTAATACCTACTTAGAAAAGTAAGAGTCGGCTTATGTTTGGGTAAATATGATATTTTTTGACAACTTGCTTGTTCACAGTAAAACACAGAAAAGGTCACTCTCTTTGATGAGCACACATTTATTAAATATTAGTTTCATTGTTTGTTTGTTTTTTTCCTTTTTGTAAAATGAAATTATTTGATTTATAATAAACTGCAATTCAAAATTAATGTACAATGAGAAGTAAAGAATCTATGAATTTTTCTGGCAGGTAATTACTATAAAATATTTATTTGTAGCTGAGGTGTCTTTATGTAATGAACATTTCAGTTCCTTTTATAAATTACAATGGAATCAACAATGTTTATATATAACCCACCTTTTTCAAAACAGAAAAACATACTAAAACCTGAGGTAAAAATAATATTTTTCTTAAATGCACATGGGTGCCTACATTAAGATGAATAACTAATTCAATGTGATTGACATGATGAAATTAATAAACAATAGTCAATATTTGGTATAGAAAATATCTACTGTGGGGCTTAAAGGATGATGTAGACAAATTGAGAATCTTACAATGAACCAATTGAGAATCTTACTTTGAAAACTTTTATAAAAAAGTGCATGAATTGTTTGACAGACTACATATTTTACACCTGTTTCCACATATCCACAATGACACTCTTCAGATCTTTTTAAACTATTTTAAAAACCCGTTCCAACCACGACACATAAATGTACTTCAAATGACACTGATTCTTTGAAATTTTCTGAATTTCAAAAGCCATGTACAATAAAATCAACAGAAAAGTATGTAAATTAGAATGACAAAATCGTAAATTCAATTAATTATATCAAAACTTTTTTGAAGTTCACATATATACAATAAAAGCAATATGAAAACTAAATGCAACAACTAATCCACAATCTGAGGAAATTATCCCCTTTTTCCTGATATGTCAGTGCTAATACATTACCTATAATGCGTTTTCTTTTTTCTAAATCTTTAAATGAAGATATATTTTCAATGCCATAGAAAAAAGTTTCAATAAGATTCATTCATGAATCTGATAACCAAGCAAATATTACAAACTATGAATTCATTTCTAAATTGAATATTTCCACAAAATTATTTGAGTCCATATTTACAGATAAACTGAAATACCAATTAATGTAATAATCAATGAAAAAAAAATTTCACAATTAAAAGATCTACTACTGCCAACTTCATTTTTTAACAGCAAATTTCAAGCAAATTAGAAGCCAATTCTCAGATTAATGCAGTTAATATTGAATTTCCAAAAGCATTTGACCCAATTAATCATAATTTATTATTATGTATCTTCTTTAGATAGGACAAAAAGGAATTTTTTTGAAATGGTTGGAAAGTCTTTTGTATCAATAGATATAGTGACAATTTTAGGTGTCCCCCAAGAAAACCTGTATTACCTTTGCCAAAACTAATTACAATCAAATAATGACTATCCTCAGCATTATGTTCCTTGTCTTGACACTATTATGATGATTAATAATTTTTTATGATCTAACCAATATTGTTGGGATTTTTTACTCACCAAAATGAATTGGACAATTCTGCCCCACAAAATGTCAGTTTTTGTACTTACAGCTAGGAAGAATTAAAATTTTTAAAACTCACCTAGTCATAGCAAATATTCAATTTAACAATTTTGAAATGTTAATTTGCTTTGATTGGAGCAAGGGAGAAAAAATTTTAATGGATTTTGTTTGAGACTACATGAACTTAGGAATTGTATTTGACAATGCAGATATTGTAATTTTTATCTTTGTGTATATTCTGAAATTATGTATATTGTTAATCTTATGAATATTGGGCATATGCCTATGGAATAAATAATTAAATGAAAGAAATGAACATTGAAATGACATTTTCTAAATATATTCACAACAAAATTACAAAGGACCAAAAAGACAAGTAAAATTTTTTATTGCGAGAAACATCTTCTGTTTACAATGAACTTACACTGATGTGAACATATGTATCTAAAACAGACTTCAATGTAAATTGCATGATCATAACTTTTCTATAATGACTATAAAAAAATACCAGTTAATGTATATAAAATTATAGTATTTGTTCCTATGTTTATCTGTTTCTTGAGTGTAGGTCATAATAAATAAATGAACTTTTCATTTCTGAAAATTCTGCATATAGTCAGCTTTCGACACGGTTACAATCACAACTTTGTATATTTACATAAAATGAATAGATGCAAAGAATACATTTAAAAAGCATAATAACAACATTATTGTAATGGCTTTTATCCTCTTTCACTGTATTTCACGTACCTATTCATTTCTTGAAAAGAAAATTTAAAACTATTATTGTAGCCTTCATGAAGGCCAAATAAAGTGGCTGAAACAATGGCATAGAAATGTCAGATTTTTTTACTTATTTATGTCCTATACTCAAGAACCAAAATTTCAACATGTCAAGAATCTCCTAATATATTATTTGTTTTAGCCAATAAGTAAATTGTTAATAATGAAGGTAGGTGCCGCTCATAAGTCCTTTTATAATAACTTAAAATCATTTTGAATTTAACTACATTTTATAGGAAAAATGCTTACTTATGTAAAATTTTCCATGTTTTTTTAACATAATTGATAACTTAACAATTTTCAACATAATACAATATTTTGAATTTTAAGTACTTAAATTGCTGTTTGCTGCAAGTATTATTATTATTATTGTAATTATTATTGATTAAGTACATTATAATCCTCAAATTTCAGATGATTTAATTTTTCCATAATGCCCTTTCATTACTTCACAATAAGTGAAGAATGCTAATAATTAAGTTTCACAAAATTTATTAATAACTAACAGCATAAAAGAAAATCTGAAACAAAACCATTAGGAGTAACGTATCAAGTATAGCACTGAACAACTGGCAATGTGTTATTAAGCAACCTCTACACCACCTCCTTTAACTGGTTCTAAGACACTCAAGAACTAGACATTAAATACAATCTTTCAAAGAAAAACTTTTTTTTATGGTTGTCCTGATTCCAAAAGAAGCTCTTTTCAAGAAATAAATTTATTAAATCCCAAAGCCTTATTTGTATCCCAAAGCTTGTCAACAAAAGACTCATTAACTTAAGTCATGTCTAATAATCAAGTATCATCCATGATATAACATGAAACACATCTGTTTATTTACAAAGTTTTGTTTGTTACATATTATTAGACAGTCTTCTGCAATGTCAGAAGTAACTGTGACAGAATTAATGATTCTGTAATAAATTATGGCAAAGAAACTATAGCATTAGATAAAATTTATCTTAATACTATTACTAGCAACAATTATTAAACACAGAGAAAACTAGGCATAATGAATACCTAGAATAATCATTTTCTAAAATCAGAGAAAAATCATTTTCCTACACTAATCCAATTTCCTTTTAAGAAGCCTGTGATCATTAGAGACAGCAAATTTGCATTATCCATTGAAATTTATGTTTACAATATCCTTTTTCAACAGTTCATTGAAAAATTTGTTTCCTTCTCTATTTACCTCTTTCTGTGTAGCAAAATATAGTTTTATGAGCTTAACAACTAGATAGTTGATTAGTAGGCACACCTCCGAGGATTAAAATAAAATTTCTTATATTTAAATGTACTAACTTTACAATATTGACACACCATGTCAGATAACACTTAACACTATTTTCCCAACAATGATCTCATGTTTCTGGCTCTTTTGCAACTTTGAAGCCTCTCTGTACACAGGGTCTGTCTGTCAGACTACTGGCTAGCGTTAAGAGAGGCATAGTGGCATGTGCAATTTGTGCAGGACTTGCAGCATCTGCAGCACGAACGCTGCTGAGGGCATCGGAACTGGATGAGGTGTCTGGTGCTGAAGCAGAGGTTGAAGCTGGGCAAGACACGCTGCCTTCCTCTGGTGTGGTAAGAACAGGCTCCATTGAGGGAGATGGAGAGGGCAAGCTGGCTTCTGATACCAGACTGCCAGCTTTAGAAGAAGAGTATACACGGAATTCCCTAGAGAAAGCAGAAATGACAGGGGTCTTGGTGGGTGGGCGCTTGGTTCCACCAGGAGTGGGAGAGTGCGAAGGAGTAGCGACAGAGACAGACAGGGCAGAGCCAGGAGGGGATGCCAGGGATCCCTCCTCAATGGGGAGAGACTTGAGGCTCATGGAGAGGGCACTCTGAGGTTTGCCAAACTCCACTTCAATCTGGGTGATGTCGCTCTCTGTAGAAGGTGTCAAGGATGTAGATAGCTTTGACTCTTTCCCAGCACTTGTACTCAACACACTGGATGGTAATGGTCGTGATACAGGACTTCCAAAAACCTGTTGAAAATAATATATGAAATAAGACATTAAAAAAAAAAGTAACTGTAGACAGAATGCACATTCAATATGAGTTAACTATTATATAAAACCCCTTTTATTTACTTAACTGTGAACAATACAAAATTGCCATCTGCGAAGTTGATAGTATAGATTGGAGCATTACAGGCACATCTATTTTGGCCCATTTTTTCAAACTACAAAGATAGATGTTCAACTTCGATTTTTTGAATAGAACCATATACTAAATTGGCCTATGACTTAAAAAGAACTCTACAAACATGTGCACATCTTCGTATTTAAGCTAGTAGTTTTTCTGTAAATACCTTTTTGTCAGTTTCCTATTGAGGTCACACTTCGGTATTCGAATTTCCCCTTGTTTCTACTGATAGGTTAAGTCACAAAGTTGGTGTTCAGCTATGCATGATAAGTCAGTTCCTTGGAAAGTAAATACACTCCCATATGAAACATTTTCTGGCTGCTTTGCAGTGAAGGCAAGTAAAAGGCCAAATTTTATTTAAATTTTATTAACTTTAGACAATGTTAACTTTTGATTATATGTAAATATATGATCCCTTTTTCGGCTCAATGACAAATTTAAATAATCAATATAAATATTAAAATATGGTATTCACAATGTTTATTCTTATTTAATTTATACATTTTAACAATTTTAATACCTTCAAGCTCAAGAATAGTGTTTTTATACAAATTAAAACTTCTGTATTTTAATAAATAAACTCCCAACGACAACCGTCAACCATCGCCATGAGAATGGTCGCGGGCTGCTGCTTATCGCCTGCACAGCTGGAAAGGCGGCTCCACACATTCATTATTCGGCGAGTAGCGAGCAACCGCTCGCCAAATCCGAAGTAGTGTGGATGAGTTGCTGGCTATTTGCCGAGTGACGAACATTCTGTACTCGTTCTACCCACTGCGTGTCGGTCTTTAGGATACATCTAAGGGAGAAAACATTCGCCGAACACTTGAGGTGTTGGGATGGGGCTCGCTGCTCGGCGAATAGCGGACGCGCGGAGCCGCCTAACCTAAACGCGAGGACGAGGCTGCTTCCCTGCCGAGCGCGCGCCGCCTATTCAAAGGAGCGTCGCTGGGACCGCGCAACCCGGACTGCGCCAGTAACGGCCCATGAACTTGCAATTCTCCCGAAGAGGGGTAACGCCGTACAATAATTATGAGTACTGTCCATATTCATGAACTGATCAATATTTCCGGGCAGAGAAAGCTAATTAGATAAGTAGTTATCTTGTCATCGTACCAACTAGTTCTACTTTAAAAACTAAACTGTCCCTGCCTAAATGAAAACCATTGTATATTATTTCAAGTAGATGGTTAACAATTTGCATCCTTTCGAATCAGAGCAGCTCACCCTTGGGGTTATCAATGTCGGAGCCTGATTACAGTGACGCTTGGCGCCCATTAATTAAAAAAATTAGCGCTGCGGCCTGCAATCCATTATATACCAAGCGCGCTCTGTGTGTGACCCCTTTTGTGATTACTAGTCACGGGGTCATTACACTATGTAGCCAAACGTTGATATTACAAGGAAATTACATTCTGAAAATCGAACTTTAATACTTATATTTGTGGGTCAGAGTTTACTGAAACCAATACATTTTGTTTTCAAAACTTCGAACAGCCCAGAGCTGAGTAATTTAAAAAAGCTGTTAATGATGATGTTTTGAAATGCAATTTAACACTGACTTTTGCTTAAACATTTTGCACTTTATTACTACATGATTATACATTGAACTGCACTTCACTACTGCTCCATCTGCACTCCGCACGACCAAAGACACTCGCCACAGAGGGCGCTGTTGGATCAGTTTTTTACAGTTTTACCAACATGAAATCAAAAAATGGTCTTTGATTACTAACATATTCTGCCCCTCCTTGAAAGGTGCGCTTTCAAAACCAAAAAATTACTTTTAATATGATTTTATACAATGATTTAATATTCGTCGTGAGTACAATCTTAATTGTCAATTGGAAGTAGACACAGCCTTTTGACGCTCCTTGTGAAGACACCTTCAAGAGTTTTCACTGTGACTACTCGAATTTCACCGTCTTGTCCGGGATGTAGTTTGATTACTCGCCCTCGTGACCACCTCAAAGGCGGTACTCCTTCTTCAATAAGAAGAACCAAATTGCCTAACTCGACGCGTTGATCCGTCGTATTCCATTTCGTTCTTCGCTGCAGCTCCTGCAGATACTCTCGCTGCCATCGCTGCCACAGGATCTGACGAACCTTTTTCAGGTGCTGCCACCTTGACAAATGATTGTCAGGTTCTTGGATATAACTTGACTGTATGGGTTGAACTAGTGAGTCGCCAATTAGGAAATGGGCGGGGGTGAGGACACTCAAATCATTAGGATCGCTAGTGAGTGGGGTCAGGGGTCGCGAATTCAGGATTGCCTCAATGTCGCAAAGCAAAGTAGATAGTTCTTCAAAAGTGAATATGCGTCCCTGAGACACTGTGTACAAATGTCGCTTCATTATTTTTACCGCCGCCTCCCACAATCCTCCAAAATGTGGCGATCGAGGAGGAATGAATTTCCAGGATATATGTTGCTCTGCTAAGTGTGAAGCGATGTCTGATGACTCCCTCGTGAGGAATGAATTCAGCTCCTTTAACGCATTCGCAGCGCCGACGAAATTTCTTCCATTGTCAGAAAACATCTGCGAGCAGATTCCTCTACGTGCGGTAAATCGCTGTAAGGCTGCCAAAAAGGCTTCAGTGGTTAGGTCCGAGACAAGCTCTAGGTGTACAGCCTTTGTGCTGAAACAAGTGAAAACTGCTACGTAGCATTTGAAAATCTGGAGCCTGCCTCTCCGCTTACTCTCTCGAAGTTGAAACGGGCCGGCGTAATCCACCCCTGTTACAGTAAAAGGTCTGGTGACCTTAGTGACCCTTTCTTTTGGTAAATCGCCCATACGAACTTCCGGAATGGAAGGGTTGAACCGAAAACAGTTCAAACATCTTCGAACAATTTTCTGAGCTTCTCTTCGACCAGCAATCGGCCAATACCTCTGACGAATGGCATGCAGAAGTTGCTCCGGTGGACAATGGTGCAGTCGAACATGCTCTCTTCTCATAATTGATGTTGTGATATGATGGTTGGCTGGCAAAACGATAGGATATTTCTGCTCTTCCGTGAGCGAGGAATATTTCAGTCTTCCGCCTACTCGTATCAATCCGTCTTCATCGACGAAGGCATCGAGTGATTTTAGTGGACTGCCCTTAGGTTGCCTTTCTTTCTTTATCAAGTTCTTTCGAAATGAGGATAATGCTTCCATCTGAGTCTATCGAATGATGCTAATTTCTGCTTGACGCAGTTCCTCGGGCTTTAAGTAGCCAGTCATTGTTTCTTTCGGTGCCATCTTTCCAGTCTTCACATGTATTCTGGATTGGATATTTCCAAGATACCTATGCCAGTAAGCAATCAACCGACGTAACTTTGAAAAGGAGGAATATTTATGCAAAATCTGGGAAGTATTCGTTATGGTTAGGGTCGTCTTTAAATTCTTCAGCTCTGGCAGATCGGTTTCTGGTCCCATTGAAGAACTTGGACGTGGTGTTGCTGTAGCTAGCCACTCAGGTCCGGACCACCAAAGCTCCTTGTGTTCAATCTCTTCTGGCGAAATTCCACGAGATATAAGGTCTGCTGGGTTGTCTTTCGAAGGGACGTGGTCCCATGTTGCATGCTCAGTTGCATCCTGAATTTTGGTAACTCTATTCGCAACGTATGACTTCAGTAGTCGGGGTTCAGTCTTGATCCAACCCAACACTATTGTGCTATCACTCCAAAGGAAGGTATTTCTTATTCGGTGTGAGATTGCGTCCATTACCTCTCTCAGGAGTTTTGCGAGAAGAAGTGCTCCTTCTAATTCTAATCGAGGTAAAGATATGGTTCTGTTGGGAGCGACTGCCGATTTTGAACTAATCAATCTGGAGGTAACAACTCCATCATGATTTTTGCTAACTGCGTAAATGCAAGCCCCAAATGCTTTCTCAGAAGCATCACAGAATCCGTAGACATCGAACCTGAATTCTTGGTTATGTGGATGCACATTTCGAGTAATTGTCAGCTTGTTTAACAGTGCCAATGAAGAGTAATACTCGTCCCAAATGTCGAGCTGCTCCTGGTTGAGTGGTTCGTCCCAGTCGAGTCCATCTACCCATAATCGGTGCATTATAATCTTCCCTGTGATGAGAACTGGACTTATAACACCAAGCGGGTCGAACACTTGAGAAATCTTGGATAAAACATCTCGTTTTGTGATTGCTGGTTTCTGTGAGAAGGTGACTTGAACTTGCAAAGTGTCTCGCTGAGAATCCCAGACAAGTCCCAATGTCTTACAGGCTTCTGCTTTGTCCACTACCATCAAGTCGTGGGCGTTTTGTTGAATTTTTAAGTTTTGTAGAATCCGTTTGTCATTGGACCTCCATTTCCGTAGTACCATGTTTCCTCTCTCGAGTAACTGCAACAGCTCTTCTTGCATCTGCATCACAGTGTCTATGGTCTCGCCACCCGTGATACAATCATCCATGTAAAAGTCCTGACGTATCGCCTTTGCTGCTAAAGGATACTGCTGATCGTATACAGTAGCAAGTTCTCGCAGACACCTCATCGCATGAAACGGAGCAGAAACCGTGCCATAAGTAACCGTATTTAATTGATATGTTCTTATGGGCATATGAGCGTCTCTTCTCCACAAAATCTGTTGCAGTGATCTGTCTTCAGGATGTACTGTGATCTGCCTGAACATCTTCTCGATGTCTGCTGTGATGACATATTTGTGAGTACGAAATCGAATCATGATATTGACTAACTCCGCTTGCAAATTTGGACCAGTCATTAATTTATTGTTCAATGACTTTCCGTTTGTGGTTGCCGCAGACGCATCAAACACTACTCTCAGTTTCGTGCTGCTGCTGTCCGGACGTAAAACTGCGTGATGAGGTATAAAATAAGCCTCTCCTGTCTCCAGTGGTGTGTCTTCGATAAGCGACATGTGACCGAGCTCCTCATATGTGTCCATAAACTCGCAATATGCTTGTTTTAGAGTTGGATGTCTGATAAATCTTCGCTCGAGTCCTTCAAGTCTCCTCTTGGCTTGTTCTCTGGATTCACCCAGAACAACCTCAGGTCGTGTTGGCAACCTGACAATGAATCTGCCTGTTGAATCTCTGGTTGTGGTATCTGCAAACAGTTTCTCACAAAGTTGCTCTTCCTTTGTCTGATATTTTACTTCTGGTATAGCCTCTTGTTTCCAGAACCTTTCTAGTTCCTGTGACAATTGATAATTGGTGACTGTCAGACACGTGGCTTTTCCATTTCCTTTACTCTGTACTTCACCTCCAAGAATCCACCCTAGTTGCGTGTTTTGTAGAGCTGGCTGACCATCGATGTGATTCTTAGGTTCGCCAACCACGATTTTCCAGTAAAAGCCTGCTCCAAGTAGAAAGTCAATATCTCCTGGCTCATTGAAAGATGGGTCTGCAAGATTGATATGACTTGGAACAAGTACTTCGTCCACGTTGACCTTTGATTGAGGTAATTGTTCCGTTATCGAAGGTACCACAAGACATTCCAATTCTACCTCGAACTGGTTCTGCATTGAGGAAATGCGTATTTGGTCGACTCCTTTCGCTTCCCCTGGGACACACTGAACTCCGCTGAACTGTAGCTTCTGATTTGTGGGTTTTAATTTAAGCCTTTTGCTTAAATTTGTTGTTATTAAATTTAACTGTGCTCCTGGGTCCAATAACGCTCGACATTTGACTTTCTTTCCTTGATTGTCTTCTGCGTAGACGAGTGCGGTCGAAAGTAAAATTTGAGATTTTGTCTTTCTGGCCAAAGCTACATTTAGTCGTTGGGATGCTGGAGTGCTCTCAGAGTTTTGTACTTGGGGAGTTGTCTCCGAAACTGCTGGTTTCTCCGCGTTGCTCAAAGTATAACTATCTTTGTGAAGTAAAGTGTTGTGTGGCATGTCGCACTTCCTACATTTTGATGATCTACAATCCTTAGAAAAATGCCCATACTTCAAACAGTTTACACAACATTTCTTTTCCATAAGTAGTTTTCTTCTGTTATCTGGCGATAGTTTCAATAACTCCTCGCACTTGAAAGGAAGATGATTTCCATTTCCACACAAAATGCAGTTGGACGATGTATTTATCAGGACTAGCTTTTTATTTTGCGCTCTATTCCTTTGATAGGATGTCTTCCAGTTTGTAGATTTGGGACTGTTTTGTCGTAGTAACATCAATGACTGACATCTCTCTGCCAGAAACTTTGTGAAATCAGTTAACGTTGGCATATTTTCTGGTGTACGATTCTTGTTTCTCTCTTGCCAATCGCGTTGCTCCGCATAGTCGAGCTTCTTCTTAGCTAAATGTATTATTAATGAGTCCCAGTAATCTACAGGCTGATTCAGAGATTTCAAGGCTGATATGTTTGTCTGAATGTGCCAGTTCAATTTTCTCATCGAATCGACCTTGTTGTCTTTGCTAATTTCGGGAAACTTCAATAGTTCTTCCATGTGTGTCTCAATTATCATTATCTGGTTGTCATATGTGGCCTTTAGAAGATTCCAAGCATTTATGTAATTTTCATTGCTGATTGTGAATCCTTCGATTACATTTAGTGCTTCTCCTTTCAATACTCCAACGAGGTACTGATGTTTTTGAACATTGGGTATACTTTCCTCGTTGTGAATTGTGGTTTCAAAACTGTTTTTGAAGAACAACCATTTTCCATAATCCCCGCTGAATTCTGGAAGTTTTATTTCTGGTAGCTTCGGAACATTCCTATTGGCTGAATTAACTTGAGGATTATTTTGATTTTGAAGATTGGGTTGATTGTCAGTAGCAGGTTTTGGCTCCGTTGCCAAATCGATGATGGTGTGAAGCTTCGTAGTTACTTCGAAGTACTGCTTTTCAAATGAAGCACGTTCACTCTCGCATTCCAAGTCAAATGCCGCTATTGCACCTTCATCTTCGGGTGTATATTCTTCGATCTCCTGCTGAATATCTTCGAAGTTCTTCCATGATTCTCTAATCTTCTCTAACTTCACTTTTGCTTCGGCCGCTGTAGAGGCTTCGGTGATAGAATTGGCTGTTCTAGTCAAGAAACCTTTTACTCGTGCACGACTTTGCTTCAATTTTGCTAATTGCGACATCCTGAATTGCGAATGGGTTTGGAACGTTATGGGTTAATAGTTTTCGGTATTGATGAAAACAATATTTAAAAAATGAGTCAATGTTTTCAGTTTGATTGATACAATATTCGAAAACTATTAGCGTCAATGTTTTTGACTTGAACAATATGTATATTTGAAATTTGAGTCAATGTTTTTGACTTGAACAATATATGTATATTTGAAATTTGAGCCAATGTTTTTGACTTGAACAATATATGTATATTTGAAATTTTAGCCAATGTTTTTGACTTGAACAATATATGAATGTGAAGGTTCACTTGAATATTTTTTAACTTTACTTAGGTTAGGATGGACTTAGGAATTCGAAAGAATGATTTTCTGGCGACTCACTAACCTGAATTTCTGCCGATGTTCTCTGCCACGCCGCCGTCCGATGTCCCACCGATGCGTTGTCGATGTTGAGATATCAAAATAGGCGTTTGTAGACTGCTTCTGGAACTTTGTGGAACCTTCTGTGACGCTGCTTGTACTGGCGTCTTTGTTGCTACCTCTTGCTGATGTCTGCGTTTTTGACTGTTGTTTGACGCTGCTTGCAATGGCGTCTTTGTTGCTACCTCTTGCTGATGTCTGCCTTTTTGACTGTTGTTTGACGCTGCTTGCAATGGCGTCCCTGTTCGCGTTTTTGTTCGCGACTTGATGTTTTGACTTTTTTGAAATGTTCAATACTCTCAGGCGTCGAGAGTCCCGCTGTTGGGCGCCAAAATGTTAATGATGATGTTTTGAAATGCAATTTAACACTGACTTTTGCTTAAACATTTTGCACTTTATTACTACATGATTATACATTGAACTGCACTTCACTACTGCTCCATCTGCACTCCGCACGACCAAAGACACTCGCCACAGAGGGCGCTGTTGGATCAGTTTTTTACAGTTTTACCAACATGAAATCAAAAAATGCTCTTTGATTACTAACAAAAGCCTAAACGACTATGAACAGGAAAAATAGCATGAAGCTTGAAACAAAAATGGTCTCCATTAATTAATCAGTTACCATAATAAAGATAAAGGTTTTAAAAACCGAAACAAGGGAATTCATACCCAAAGTATGATTTTTTTCTCAGATGATGAAATGATCAAATTGGGACCCACTAAGATGGATTGACCTCAAGGAAGCAACACAATAAAATTCATGAAGGGGCCAGGGCACTCATAAAAAGTTGTAGCAAATTATAAATCAAAGTTCAAAAGGTACCGAAATGCATACCTTGTTGCAAGTGTTTGTTATTTATTTTATTCAGTACATTGGGATCTACTTGTTGAATGTCTTTCACACCAATAAATACATATATATAAACTAGATTTTCTGGGAAGAACCTGTACCTGGAAGATGCTTTTGCGCGCGGGTGAAGTGGCTGTCATAGAAGAGGTAATGGTGCGATCCTCTTCATCAGCTGCATCTGGCTCCAAGCCACCCACAAGGCCCAGTCCAACACTTGGCACCACCGGTTCCACCTCCTTCTCTGGAGGCACTGGGAAGAAATCTTCTCCCTCATCATTGGCAAAGGATTCTAGATTCTCATTGCTTTCCATTACCCACCTGCAATGTTTAAAAATAAACTATGCATCAAAAGAAATTAATTAATCATTTTGAACATTATTAAGGAGCCCATATTCTGTAACATAATCAATAGAATACAAATGTTTTTACAGTGATAAATGAATTAGATGTTAATAGAAGTGCAGGTCCAGAAGGAATCTCTTTCAATTCTCCTAAAAAATCTTGCTTCATTTTTCCTGAAATATTGAAATTATTTGGCAAGTCCCTATACAGGATGTCCGCGGAGGAAACATCGAAACTTCGCAAATAATCTCTTTAGACAATTTTAAGCATTATTTGTTTAGTAAACTCCTGGGATATTCCAAATGGTTGAGTCACAATAAGCACTCAAGTTGGTTTAAAAAATGCTTTCCATGCAAAAATTTACATTGTAGAAGCATAGAAACACTTCAGAAACAAGTAAATTGTTTATTATTTACAAAAGAAATTAATATATTTGTTCAGAAAGTAAAATTAACACAGAAATAAAAAGGCACCCAATTTACACAATTAGACTGCTTTTTTATTTCTGGATTAATTTTTCTTTCTGAACTTTACTTTTCTTTTAAAAATAATACACAATTTACATGTTTCTGGAGTGTTTCTATGCTTCAATGCAAATATTTGCCTAGAATGCATTTTTCAAACAAATTTTTGAGTCCTTAGCCATTCGGAATATCCACGAAGTTTATCAGAAAAAAATTGCTTAAAACTGACTTAGAAGCTTATTTTCGAAGTTTCGACGTTTCCTCCTCACACGCCCTGTATGAAGGATTGAATGGAAATCATCTTTCATAACACCAACTTTTAAATTTAAGATTAAAAAAAATGTTGATAACTACAGTGACATATTGATACTGAGTGTTATATCCAAACTCTTTAAGTCTTTATTTAACAACTAAAGTTTCAATTTACCCATATCTTCCTGAAGGAAAATTTGGATATATGTCAAAGGGAAATATTGATGATAATATAACATATCACATAAAAATGCTTTAAAAAAAGTAGCCCAACTTCCAAAATTGCATTCATACACCTACAAAAAATAATAATGACACAAAGAACATAGACATGCTGCAGATGTTTTTTAAATGTGAAACATTTATAAATAGAAATAAAGAGAAAACAGAATTTTATTGTTGATATCAGCTCTGCTGTACTAAGTTCTTTTTACTACAAGGATAATAAACTGTCTTTTTCTTCCTTAGTTATAATGAATGAGATTAATATGATATGAATGCTTGAGAGTAAATGTCATAATTTCTCTCGAGCATATAATGTTTTTTTACAAATACAGAAAATTTTGTCTATATTTATATTTTGCAGAGGAAGAATCTTGAGTGCAAGCCAACTTTTTACAATGCTAATTTAACAAAAAGTTATGTACTCATACATCATCAGAAATAAAAATGTGCTAATTGAACATATGCTTCTAACTGGACACAACAAACTAGGAAATTATACAGCTCCAAAATGGAAGAGAAGAAGACACTATCAATACTTCCAACAATACAAAGCATTGTTGGAAGCAATTGATGCAACAGAAAACTTATTTCTAAAGAAGTCTGAAGATTGATATGTCAATGAATATGAATCGTTTCAAGCTGGGAAGAAAATATTTGCACATGTTTTACGGGCAAATTTTGCCATAAAAGGTGTGTATATTTCTGAGCATTTATAATGTAGTAGTTTATTATCCATTTGGCTAGTTATGTGAATGTTACTAATATTATAAACACACAATCTATGGGATATAAAATGAGATTTCTTGGTACAATTCATTACATTATCTTTTCATACCACCACAAGTACAATGATATTTGTGTATACTAAGACAATGATAAAATGTGGAAAATAACTTTTGCTTCCCTTAATCCCAACTATATTCTGAAAGAAAGAGAAGAAAAACCAAGAAGAAAACAAGCATTGAATAATATGTTTTAGAACTGAATAGAACATTGTCTCATAGATCTGACAAACCAATGTATAATGGATATACCTGTACAACAGCCATGTGGATAATATGTGGATTTATTCATTCAATTCTTTTCTATGAAGTTCCTAGCTTTCGAGTTAATTGAATGTTTGTAATATTTCTTGCAAAAAAGATATCATCAGTAAATTAATATTTAACATAAATAATTAACATTTGTTGCCATAAGAAAAGAAAGCTAAGAAGAAACATCGTACAACTCACGGCCGCATAGAGATAATAGCTGGCTTGATGAACTCCTGTTATTTGTTCTGTTTTCTCGGCAAAGTGATAATTTGTGAAACCCTGACTATGTTATTTATTTATGCAAACTGGTCCAGTGGCTGTGACAAGTCTGTATCTTCCTCCACGCGAGACGAGAAATCTAGTCTGCAGTTCTCCATTCTTCTTTTGGTCGAGAGTAGTGTACGGAGCTGGAGATATGCTCGAAGTGAGAGGCCAATTTTTCTACTATATCTCTTGGGGAGGTGAGAAGATTTACATTTTCCAGAAGTTCTGAGACAGACGGCGAAGGAAGTCTTCCGCCGATCTGTCGAACCTTTCGCCACACCACTTTAGGGGCGTACGGCAAAAGAGTGATGAAATATAAGCTCTCCAGGACGTGACCTTACGTTCCCGTATGGTCAATCTAGCTCTGGCTCGTGATCTTTAATAATTGATCAGATTATCCATGGTTGGGAACCTACTAAGCTTTGGCAATGCCTGTTTCCGATCACGCACCGCGGTGGCACAGTCTGCATTCCACCATGGCGTGGGAGGATGTCGTGGGTGACCCGACGTCTTCGGCTTGGCAATTGAGGCCGCATGAAGAACGGCATCAGTAAAATGGGCAACCATAGCGTCGATATCGTTTGGGCAGATTTCCGATATCCGTATTATTTTCTCGAATGTTTCCCAGCCCGTTTGGTGGATTAGCCAACGAGGAGGACCAGCAAAGTTTGGGTCGGGAATATCGAAATTGACCAGAATGGGTAAGTGGTCACTGCCATACAGGTCGCCAAGGACAGTCCACTCGAAGATGGTAGAGAGAGATTGACTGCGGAGAGCCAGATCGATGGACGAGAAAGTGTTTGAGACCACGGAAAAATGTGTGCTTTCGCCAGTATTTAGAAGAATTATGTTCTGGTTGTCAATAATATTATGAAGTATATTGACTCTCGAGCAAGTCCTTGTGTCACCCCAAGCGGCATTGTGGGGATGAGAGTGCCTCACAATAAGAAAAGGGGCGAGGAACTGAGAAAACAATCTTCAAGTTCTTGTTGTGACACGACTCGGCCAGGAGGAATGAATATATTGCATAAAGAGAACACAACGATATGTGTATGCGAAAGCATAGTTTGAAAGTCGGTTTGAACGTTTTGTTCCTCAGAAAACAGGGAGCAACAGATAAGATCCGCGACACCACCGTGAGCACGGAGTCTATCTCGATCAAACTGATAGATGTTAATCCCGCGAATGTCAAGGGATGATAGGGAAGAAGAGTATCCTGAAGGCAGACTATTGATGGTCTAAAGCGAGAAATTATAAACCTTAATTCTTCTGAATGGGCACGAAAGCCGTTGAGATTCCACGAGAGAGCCATTTTAGGGAATTACTTCCTAGACTATTTTTTCTTTCTCACCTTCTGAAAAGTTGTAGACGAACTCTCGTTGCGTTCCTCGCTAACAGCAAAGACATACAGACTGCTGTGACATACAGACTGATGGTCGCCTGTGTTGGAGGGATTTCCCTATTTTTTTTGCCACAGGCGACCGAGGTCTAAATGGGCTGGAGGATCGCTCAATGTGAGTCTCGAAAGTAGGACGGGACTTCTGTAAAGAATTTTTGTTTCTGAAGCGAATTGAATGCGAGTTTTTGTTCAGAAGCGAAGCGGCTTGAATCTATTTCATTACGGAGCTCAGGTGAAGTGCGCTACTAGAGCAGGAGCACGAAATGTTTGACAACTTGCTGTTACCCCTGAGGACTTGATCTTTAAAGTACTGGAGAAGGATCGTGACAGGTATACAGGATTTCTAGCCTAGTGCCGGCGTTTGGCCTCAGGGAAGGAAATATTTTCGGTGTCTTATCTTCTGAATATTTCCCGGAGAAAGGTAGGGCACTGGTTGTAGTTGGCTAGGTGGTCACCTTCACAATTGACACAGTGCGGTGGTATAGCGCAGGAATGTGGATCGTGCACGGATGCACCGCACTTCCCGCACACTGGGCTTACCGTCTTACATCGTTGCTGGGTATGCCCAAACCTTTGACACTTAAAACAGCGCAAAGGATTTGGTACATACTGTCGCACCTAGAGGTTGTAGAAACCATAACTGATCCTTTCCCGAAGGGACGGACGGTCAAAAATACGAATCAGGTTTGAAGTAGGGATCATTTTCCCCTGCTCTTTCCTTTTAATCCTATAAACTTGTCACACCCTAACTCTTGAAAAATGAAATTGGTTCATTTCCTGAAGCAAAGTCGTCGTGGTTTATGACGCCTTTGCACAGGTTCAAGGTTGGCTGCGCCGTCGCTTGGACCTGGAGGCGGGCAATCTGTTTAGTTTTCAGTAATTTCTCTATTTGCTTGTCGGTACTTGCTTCAAAGAGATTCGTTCCATTCCTCTGTCACACGAGCGTTTGGATCTTGCCATATTCTTGCTCTATGGCTCGCGCCAGTCGGACAGCACTTTCGTTTTTAAACGTTTTTCCTTCCTCGGCGCATGCCATGAGGAGGAAACGAGTCTTTTCCGGTCGGTCGTCTTTAAAAAAAAAGCAACAACAAAAAACCATTTAAATTAATAGTTCGTTCCGGATATCTCCTCTTGTTTGCGGAAGAGGGCGGGGGAGAAGGTTTAGTATTCATGGAGATGAATATAAGATTCATCTCCGTGGTCCCCATCCACCATGGAGCCCAAGGGGACACTCCATTGGAGCTAGGCTTGCCACGGATATATAGTGGGGAGATAACACAGCGCTGCCACGCCGTAGATCTCCCCGCTCCCTCTGGAGTTCAGTCCGAGCCGATTGATTGGGAGTGGGTTAGCTCCCGACCGTCCGTCTAGAAGAGTCCGATGCCAAAGCAAATGTGTTGGAAAGCAGCAAGGAATGTACCCAAAATACGTAAACAACGTATCCCAATGTGCAAAGCAAAAAGTAGCACAAGGAGTAATTGAGAAAAGACCAGGTCCCTCAACTGCCAGGACGCACATTCCCTCCGAGACGGGTCGCCATGCACGGCAGACACAAACACGGCGTTCTGCATTAGGGGGGGGCTGTGAAATAGAAGGGGTAGAAGAAGAGGCAGGATGTTATCAAAGAACGAGAATGAACGATGGGGAAGATAAAGATATCTGGTGAAAGAAAGGAATATTTGAGAGCCCTTCCTGCATCCCAGTCAGGACGAGGATCGACCCACCTCGACGGGCTGATGAAACGTGCTGGTGGATTTTTATTGCTATTAGTAAACATTATTTTGTTTTAAAGCTAGATAAAATTACAATCGCGGTTCGTGTTGTAAATATTGTTGGAAACAGACTCTCAATTTTTCAAATTAAGTTATGTTTTATTCTTATTTCTAATACGCCAGTCTTTGATATCGCAAGTATTGAAACTTTATACACAGTTTCGTAATGTTAGAAATGTTTTATAAACAATTGAATCTTGTAATAAGAGATTTTGCTGTATTGTAGATAGCTTTCATCTACTAATAACTGATTTTTCTATCCAGAAATGTACAAGTCCTGGTGTTTTTCGTATTTCTACCAGCTCTTGTCAACTTAATTCTACAGAAGAATTATTAATGATAAACAAAGAATTAGAGGCTATTAATGGAATTCATTATTGTTACTAGGTATTTATGCTGATGTTGATGAGACTTGTGTATTTTACTCATTAAATCAAATTATTCGTATCTTATTGTTAAGACCAAAATGTATCTACAATGATTTAGGACTAAAGAAATTGTAGACAAAATCAAGCTTAAAATAAATTGAAAAAGCAACTGATGAAGGTAGTTGGTATTAATGGCGATCACAATAATTATCTAAATTTAACAGATTAAACAATGATCAGAAGAAACTTCTTAGTACTGATTATAAAGTGTATTTTGATGTATTTTTTTAAATTTACAGCAGTCATAAACCACCTCTACTCATGCAGAAAGTATATCATATTTTAGTAGATAGTGCTTCAGTGGATTGTGTGTGTGTGTGTGTGTGTGTGTGTAGATTAGCAATAATTCCTATTTAAGGAGAAAGTAGCTATGTACCACAGAAATTGATTAAGTTTAAACATCTTCACTGAATCTACAACTACAGAACTAAGTAACAAAACAACAAAGGGAATATAAAATGCATGAAATTTTAAAATACACTTCATCCATTCTTCAGCAGACAACGTGCAATTGATGCAAGGAAACAGTCACGTAACCCGCCACATTTTACGAACATGCCCCTCACGGCCACGGGTTGGCATCTCCACAGATGTTTGCCAATAAATGTTACAAATTTCTGGGGCATATAGAGGGATCAAAAATGAACACTTTTTACCGATGACCGTGCAGTAGGAAATTTGAACAACACAGTTACACACGTGAGATTTGCCCCTGATTGTAAGGCAACTCCTTATGCACTGATGTTCTGCAGGTCACGGAGCCGATTTTGCCCGAACTTTCGGTCGGCCGAACAAAACCAAACGAAATGGATCCGTTTTCGGAAACTGCCGTCGGAGGAGGTACATTCGAGTTCACTATGGACATTTTTACCACAAAATGTTTGAACGAATTCGACACAAAGTCCGTCGTCGGTCCACCAAAATTTAGACGAAAAATGACTTCACTGTGACCCCCGCCTATCACAGTCAAGAAGTCATATATCTGCATAACACGTGTGCATTCAGGTTGCCCAACATTCAGAGGCAAATACAACGCATGTAATTCCGTAATTCCGAAATTTCCGAGTGCATGTTAATTGGCAAAAAGTGACTATTTTCGATTCCTGTACATGCGTTAGAAATGTAACACTTATTCTGAGACATACTGTATTTCCGACCGTGGGCCGTTCGGTTAGGAGACGGGGCAGAGGACGCCCACCTGCCGACAAACTTGGTGCCAAGGTAGCTGCCGACGCGGCCACGCCGCTCGGCTAACGCCATGCTCTCCACCGTCTTGGAGAGGCCCTTGAGACTGGCGGCGGGGCCGGCGACGGCGGGCGGCGGCGGCGGGCGCATAGGGGCGGGGGCGGACGCTAGTGCGGGGGCGGGGCCGAGGGTGGCGGTGGCAGCGGGGCCGGCCTCCCCGTCGACGCGCCGGCGCTTCTGCTGTTGCAGCAGGACCCCCGCCGACGCCGCCTCCTCCGCGTCGGCGGGCGCGAGGGCGGAGGCGGGGGCGGGGCCGTCAGCGCCGAACGCGAACTCGGAGCTGGCAGAGACGGACACGGGAGTCACCTCTCCGCTGTCCGTCCCATCGCGTCCTCCGCCCGCGCGACCGCGCTGCGGGCTTCCATCGCCCTCGCCCGTGCCTGCGCCAGCACCCGCGCCCGCTGCCTCGCCAGCGCCGACCACGCCCACGCCCACGCCGCCGCCTCCCGTCTCCTCCAGCAGGATGCCCACGCTGCTCAGGTCCTGGTCCAGCACGGGCGGGAACATGTGCGCCAAAGACGCCGTGAAGTCGTTGTACCTGCGTGCACACCCCGCCCTCACACGCAACGCTCACGGGGCGGCCGAGGCGGACTTCCACAAGTGCTGTCGCATCGACAAAAATCATCAGTCTAACAAATTGGATGGGATGGGGATTGGAATCAGTTAAAAAGAAAAAGCAAACGGAATCCCAAAGAGGATGACAGATTCTCGGAAGGCAGTGGACCGGAATAACACGGGAAACGGAACCAACTGAAAAACGGAGCAAAATAGAAAACAAAGACGAGAGTGAACGCCGACCTTTTTGCAGACAGGGAGTAAGTGCAGCACTAGGAAATGGAACTCGTTGAAACAAAACATGCCAAAATAAAATTGGGAATCAAACCCGTTAAAAGGAACAAAATTAGAAAGCGAGAGACTGGCTCTCAGCAGGTAGTGATTTCTTGTTGACTCTCCGCATAGCATTGACATAACACTATTTTATAACGACCGAAGTACATCCTTCTCATGTTATAAATAAACCAGACAATTAAAAAAAACACCCTTTCAACAAGTAGTTTTGTTCAAAAATATATGAACACATTTACCGTCATTTGTGTTCTGGCGTTTTCAACGATGGACACGGTGTCAAGATATTAACTGAACTTGCAGTGTGTTTCAAAGACATTTTCAAAGTACGGAACCAGCCCGCCATGCAGGAATGTCATGTGGGTTGCATAGTATAACATGTACCTGAGCTACATGGCTCTTTTGAACCAAACTTAGAGCAGGGATTCCCAAATTTGTTTTCGCATCGACCCCTTTTAGAGGAAAAGTTTGCTTCATCGACTTTCTTGTATTTTATCCATAATTTATAGCACTCATTATAATATTAACAGAAACCGTGTTTCTTTAATTACAGAAAAACGACTCAAGGTAACAATTCTGCTTAACAATATTTTTGTAAATATCCCGATTTTCAAAAATTGGAGACACGTTGCTAGATATCTTACTCAGGGCTGGATTAACTCTTTCGAGGGCCCCCGAGCGATCTTTGTGAAGGGGCCCTTATAATACAATTCACAGCTTCATTATTCAGTCCTTATTTTCTCTTGGGATTGGGAAAAATCTGAATTTGAGTTTCTGCAGATAAAAAAGATAAACAATGTTTGTCAAGAACATTTTGTATGCTGTTAGAGATGCATAAAAGCATTCAAAGTTAATGCGCGCGCGTGGTAAATTCTACCATATTTAATTAGGTTATTTAATGTATCAATAAACAACGCTTGCATACAGGAAAATTGGAAGCTGTCTCTCGTAGTACCTATTTTTAGAAGTGGCGACAAGACAAACTTAGTAACTATAGGCCGGTAAGCCTTACATCAATCGTATGCAAACTTATGGAACATCTAATTTCAAGCTATATCAGGAAAGAATGGGAGGGCAGGGAGTTGCTTTATCAGGGTCAGCACGGTTTCAGAAATGGTTTCTCATGCGAAAGTCAGCTAGTCTCACTTCTACAGGACCTAGCCGATGTAGTTGATGAAGGGAAAAGGGTCGACGCCGTAGTAATAGACATTTCCAAAGCTTTTGATGTTGTTCCACACGATAGTCTTATAAAGAAATTAATAGATTCGGGTATAGACTCTAGAGTGGTAGCGTGGACAAACGAACTACTTCCGAACAGGAAATAGAAGGTCCGAATCAGAAGTTACTTATCAACCTCGAGAAACCACACGACAGGAATTCAACAAGGAAGGGTCATCGGACCACGTATGTTTATTGCCTTCGTCAATGAATTGCCAACAAATTTAGCTTCAAATATACGATTCTTTGCAGGTAAGTGCGTAATTTATAGGATTATCAACTCGGAGAAGGACGAGGATATTATGCAGCGGACTTAGACAAATTACACATCTGGGCGGAAACAAACGGCATTGAAATAAACAGTTCAAAGAACAAGTCCATCACGTTTGGTAGGGGTCGAAGTTACAACGAATCTGCGTAAAATTGAACAATAATGTTATACTTCGAGTCACCTCTCGCAAATTCTTAGGAATACAGCTAGACAGCAAACTGAGCTGGGAAAAATCAAGTCAATTTCGTTGTAGGGAAAGCATGGAAATCTTTACATTTTGTTATGCGGATACTGAAAAAGAGTACAGTGAGAGCCAAAGAACTAGCATATGGTATGCCATTAGTGCGACGTATATTAGAATATGGCACGGTATGTTGGGAGCCATACAGAATTTTGCAGCAAAGGAATCTAAAAAAGGTCCAGCGTAGAGCATCAAAATTTACTTTCAGGGGTACCAAGAATAAAGGGGTATCGGAGTCACTCGAAAGGAGGAGATTAAAGTCACGTCTCTATGCAATGTATAAAGCGTAAAACGGACGTTTGGAAATATTTCTTTCGCAAATTGAACTATTAGAGACTGGAACGGTTTGCCTGAGAATCGTCGATCCCTTTCCTCAAAGCCTGAGCAAATTTAAAAATAAAATAGTTTCCTGAATGATGATATATGTGTTATAAATATATTTAATATTACTCAGTGTAAGTAACTATGTCTATGTAATAAAGTTTTATTATTATTATTATTATTATTTCATTATTATCATCATTATTATTAATTATGTGCAGTGTAGTGCCGTTGTGAAACTGAGGGGAAACGAGTGTGTAAGAAAGACATTACAGCTCGGTGATTCGCAGTGCGGTGAACCACCCGCACCGTGAAGTGCGGTGAAGTGTGGTGAAGTGGAGTGCTATGAAAGTTTGCGCGGAGAAATATTCACGTTAATTTGTAAAGTTTGTAGATTTTGTAAAGTTGTTAAGTTCTGTATTGTTACGTTATAGTATTCTGCCACCAAGTTCTCAAACTTAATTGCAGAATTATTAATAAATCTATATGCATTGCAATGCGCCATCAGTGCGCGCACGTTAAGAATGGATCCATATTTGATCAAATTCACATTCGAAAGAGCACCTCAATTTAAAATATTTCAAACACATACTAGTTATTTATTTTATTTACTTATTTATCGTCAAAAACCGTTGGAACTGTATAAGGCTTCTGTACACGTTTTCTTGAGTTCTAAGATCCCCTCCCTAATTCATATACAAGTTGAATTAAGGATACAAGTAGAAAGGGGGTTCTGGGGACGAATTGGTACGAAAATATTAGTTCCCGGGAAATAAAAACCATTTGTAAAGGAAAATCTGCAACAGATTTTGGCTATTATCCATCATCATGCCCTTCTCGCGGAAAATGATTTGCGAGAACAGGAAGAACGAACTGAACTCCAGAAATCCTGCACAAATTGTTACATCTATGCCCAGAAGCACAACATGGAACCATCTCAGAATTTGCTCAAAGTATCAGGGAAACTGGACAAAACGCCTGATCGAGATAGGGGTCATTGACCTAGAATCTGAGGTACAATACATGTTTCAGGTTTATTCAGTCTTTCAGAAGTATGCAGTACAAAGAACTAATACATAGTTAAAATGTCTAATAACTAGTCTTTTTTTAAAACCAATATTACTTTCCTTTTCGATGCTAGGTGAAGTATTTAAATGTATACTATCAGTTATGCAGCAAATAAGATAATACTTGGCACTTACACGTGTGTATCGACTTTAATAATTTTATGTCTTCTGGCAATGTGGTATAAAATAATATACACGTGTTGCCTGAAAAGTTTCGTAGTGACCTGTTGATATCGACACCTCACGAATACGATTACTTAATCAAAAATTATAGTTATAAGCATCTGAATTCGCTGAAAATGTTCCGACACTTGAGTTAAGTCGCTTTCGACAAAAAACCATTGATTCGTAACTCAAAATGCAAGGCAATGATATAATTCCTAGCTCAATACAAAGAGGTTTACAAGTATCACGTAGGAGGGATCTGCTTATTATTGGTACAATTCTTTCTGCAACCTGAAAGTCGCGGATCTATAGGATGTTTCCCCAGAATATTATGTCGTATATCAGGTGGGAATGAACATTCGCAAAAAAATACACAAAGAGCAGGCTGACTGAATTTGACAGAATTCTGAACGGATAGCATAATGAACTTCATTTTCTGTACAATTCGTTTAAATGGACGTTCCGTTTGAGGTTTGAGAGAATTCAGAGATCAACTATTGAAAATAAACGATATACCATTGACTGATGGGGTATACAACTATTTATTTGAAACTGAATACTACGTTGAAACTGTTTTCCCTTCGTTTACTACAAATTTGTTATTAAGAAACCATTTGAAAATATGATATTGTACTATTTACTAATGCCAATAATATTCTTAACATCAGTAAAGAGAACTGTTCTTCCGTTTAGATTCATCAAGGGCATATCTTTTACGTATAGTAGAAAGAACAGGGCGTAAAATTGAGCCCTGTGTGACTCCATGTGCAATTGGCAATGCATCAAAAAAGGTGCAGACACCAACCACAACATTCGCAAAAACGTTCTGGCGAACACTGCCGAAGCTCTCTGATGATAGAATGGAATCAAATAAAATTAAAATATTTTATTTCGTGGATACAGACAAACTTGTTACATTAGCTTATGTACACGGCGGCCTGAAGATCTCAGATTGAAATCTCTGAAATTATTAAGAAGCCTCCTACGAAAAATTTAAGAATGGATGAAATGAGTTGCCGGCAGTTTCTGACAAGCATGAACCTAACCTCGCTAATAAAATAGGAATGAGAAGATCCATTTACAAACATCTCCCATGACATTTCAGAAATCATTTATGAAACTGACTAGAGCGAACAATTTTGTTTGCCCTGATTTGAAGAATGCTTTGCCTTTGATTAGAGCCAAACAACTACCATTGGGCACAATTAGTTGGCTGTTCGCGCCCCAACTTTTTCGACAGAAGACGGATCCACTCAGGCCCAACCCTGAATAACGCAGTTGTTAATTAGATGTGTTGAGACGAAGGCATGCTCACCAGCAGAATCCTCGTGGACTTACAGTTCGTAATACTGCAACCATAGACAGCGACTGTGTCCAACACTATTTATTCATAGTGTTTCTAGAAATTGAGAAGCTTATTACATCGTGTCGTATTTCCAATAAACACAATTTTTTATAATTCATTAAACTACAGCTTTACAGTTGCAAATTATATTCAATTTTCGAATACCATTTAACATGTTTTTAACGCAATATTTGACAGTGTGATGGAGACGTGTCTTAAGAATATATTGTACGTAAAACTACAAGACTCCGTGCGTTTCCGATGACCCCCTATCTGGTGAGGTTGCATAAGAATCCAAGTCGTACGCGGCAAAAAATGCATGTTACAAGCAGCTTCCTTCTAGATATTTGTCATTGGAACACATGCAATTTTTGTTCGTTAACTGAACGGTAATCTTGATGGTAAAGAGGAGGAAAGATACACAAACACCAAGTATTCTAGTGCAGGAATAATCAAGCTGAAAAATGACCTTGCTGATTCGGACAATCAACAAAATACATCGTTAGCTTATTTCTTTCTTTTTCCAATTCATTGCTAATATTTCGTCAATACACAAAGAATTACCACTCAAGCAACAATATTAACAAAAAAAAATATTTCTTTTATTCAGAAGGATTCAGAGGCTTCTTAATAGTCAATTATACGCTGCTTAAGAACTTCTGTATCGGCTCCTACGGATAAAGACTTAACTACTCATGGGGGAGTCTTGTGTTGGTGCGGGTAACAATTTAACCAGACGTTACCTAACAAGACATTTCTGTTTTAAGAATTGTATTTTACTCAAAGAAACGGAATAAAACAAATCAAATATTACACGCGGTGATAAAATTGTCATATCAACACGAGAAATACCTAATCTCAAAGATAAGGAATCTCTATCATCTTGCATAACAAATTACTTTCCTTAAACACAGAAATTAAACACACAAAGTCTTTATTCAACCCTAAGACGTATAGTAAGCGCGTGCAAGAGCGCGTACTGACCCGTCGCTGGAGACGAGCGACGCGGAGAGCGAGGAGAGGTCGCCGCCGCTGTAGGAGTCGGCGGAGGAGCCGGCGAAGGCCGACGCCGCGGCCGCCGCCGCCGCCGAAGCGGACGCCACCGCCGCCGCCGTCGTAGCCGCGGCCGACGCGCCGGCGGGGAGCGGGAAGGCGAAGCCGGTGGCGGGCAGAGGGAAGCTCCCGCTCCCGCTGCCGCTGGCGCTGGCGCCGGGCGACGACGGCCCGCTCGACGACACGAACGATGGCGGTCCGCTCCACCCCACGCCTGCAACAGCGTGCTTCCGTTGGGAGCCTCCGTGCGGGAGCCTCCGTGCGGGAGCCTCCGTGCGGGAGCCTCCGTGCACAGCGGAAACTCTTCATACGCAATAAAGGATTTATAAGGGAAAACCAATATACAAAAGAAATTAGAGGATATTAAGAAATTCTATAATGTACTTAATACCATCATTTGTATTTTTGCTGCTGTATTGTAACAGTTGCTGAATATTTTAAGATCTCACGATAGTTAATAATAATTATTTTAAAAATGCGTTTAGAAACTAAGCAATGAAACGTACAAAAGTATGTATGCCCATTCATTTATTCTCAATTCTTGAGTGTTAATAAACGAAAAGAAAACAATTTCTTCCAATGCCTTAATAATTCTAGACTATTAATAGCAATAATTGTCACAATCTGTCGGTTTTACCTTTTAAGCATTTCATTAATTTTTCTGCTAGTTTGGATACATTAGTCAGTTAAGGGGCAACGAATGAAATTGTAGGCTTCCGCGGACAGTCGTGTGAATGATCTTGGCTGTCCGGGTGACGCCGCGTCACCCGGACAGCCAAGATCATTCACAAGGGGCAGCGACGTTTTTGCTGAGTGAAATTCTATAGCTTCAACAGTTAAAGAGTTTTTGCACAGCGTCAACAGCTAAGAGGCAACCGTGCGTTTGCATAGCGTGAAACCAGATAGGTATACGCAGTTCGAAGATAGCGTATGCTCGAACTCCTGTGCTACGCTATGGACATACTGGTACATAGTCCACGAACTCCAGTCCTCCAGCGCGCACGGTAAACGTTATGCTAACGGAAGTCGCAACGGCAGAATGAGCCGATACCGTTAATTTAGTCGCAACAGCAAATAAATAGAATACGTACGAACAGCCTCCATTAACATAATGTCTTATAAGGAAAACCTGAACATTCAGCATGTCAAATGTTAAATGGACATATTGCTGTCTCTTACGTTATATTAAGTTAATTTCACGTAAAGTAATTTCGTTGTGCGAAAGCACTTGCCTATTAACCGTTGATGTAGTCTGTGTATGTTGCTTTCTTGAATTTTCCTTCGATCTCCAAATGGTACGAGTCCACTATAACTTAAAATTATGGATATATAAGATTGTTAAAGAACGTTTTTTAATAAAGAATACAAATTATTTCTCTGGGTAAAGTCCGTGACGTATGCAGAATAGTTATTTATGTAATTAGAACAGAAAGATTTTGCGTACGTATGAGGCATTCTGAAATTTGCCAAGGACACACTTACGATTTGCATACATTTTATATTAAGTATTAATTCATGAAAACACACGTATATACTCTTGCGATCATTCTCAATGTTGGAAAAGGCAGCCATGTTGATTGATGCCGTCCCAGTGTTTTGTTCACTTTCCAGTTCTCAGTTATTTTATATGGCCATGGCTTTTTTGCCGTACGCGTAGGGTATAGTAACACTTTCCTACCAATAAACAGCGATGGTAAGTACTAGTTTCCATGCGTGAGAGAGCTCAATAATAATACATTAGAGTTACGGCGATAGCGCCACTCACTGTTGCTAGGCGACTGCAGGCGCAGCGGCGGGTGGTGGGCGGCGGGCGGCAGCGCGGCGCGCGTCCCGCCCGGCCCGGTGCCACCCCCGGCCCCGGAACCGCTCGCGCCGCCTCCACCCGCTCCGCCCCCGCCGCCGCCCGGGCCGCCCCCGCCCGCCGACGGCGTGGCGGGGCACTTGGGCGGCGAGGAGGCGGGCGTGCGGAAGAGCGGCGCCGCTGTCATCACCTCGAGGAAGGCGTCGAGCTGGCGCAGCGACAGGGCGTTGTGCAGCGTCTCCAGCGGCCGGATGGGAGGCACGCCCCCGCAGCCCTCGATCGCTGCAACGGACAGTCAGATATCACGCCGCACTCCCTCCGACTTTTCCTTCCTACAAGGCCTCTCCCTCCAGCTTCCCGCCGTCCCGACTCCGGCCCAAGGTCTCCAGTCTTCGAATTCTGTCAATCCACACTCTTGCTCCCGAACCGCAATTCTCCAGTCCCAATCCTGCCTGCCCGCCCTCAGCACCCGAACCTAAAGAGTCCTGTCCTCTAATCTTCTCAGTTCGCTCTCAATCCTCAGAATTTGACCCCCAAGGCTCCAGTTCTAGGATCCTGTCACCCCGGCCTTAGCCCCCGAACCTCAGGTCTGCAGTCTCAATCCTGCTCCCTCTCTCTGTCCTCAGCATCCGAACCCCAAGAGTTTAGTCGTCGAATCCTGACAGCCCTCACTCCTCTGCGAACGATCCCCACGTCCAGTCCACGAAACCTGGCGGCCAGCCGTCAGCACCCAAATCTCGGATGTTCAGTGCTCGAATCCCGGTAGCTCCCCCTCAGCCACCAACCCCAAAGACCCCAAGTAAATATTTTTCTCGCATGATACGACTAGAAATGTGCAATCTGCGATGTGCTATCTGCAATCTCTGCAAACAAAAATGGATTCCAAAGAACGATTGCTGGCACTGTTTAGTTATCTCTAGACTTCCCAGAACGCGGTATAATGTATATCACGCTTTGTTGGAGGCCTATAGATGTAATATATTATAATTTTGAGCACAGAAAATGTACAACTGTTCAAATGCATTTTCAACTGAACACACATTAAATTCTATTAAGGAGATTCAATCAATGTAATTTTTAACGAAAATACAAGAACCTCCAAATGCAGAACTCTTATTTGATTTGCACACTAAAAGTTTGGAATTTGGCAAATGCTAAGTTCATGTAACTGGACCGTAAGTCGGTGGTAATACACCGCTTCAGGGGGATGGAATCTGCATTTAATGCCTAGAAGCAGAGCACCCGCGCCCCGAAGTGATCCGCCACCTTCAAGTGCGATTGATATTTCTGAGCACATCAATTGCTGGGCATTGGTCTAGATAGTGGAGTGAACGTTTTATCCGACGAGGTGGCAGTGTCCCTCCCCGCTGGATAGCTATATCCGGCGACGACCTACACGTCGCATGAGGGGTATCCCCTTTCCAGGTATCTGCGCCAGCAGGGCACCACCCCACCCGCAACAAACTAAGCTCCCGACTGGTTTCCCGACATTTGCAGTGGGGTAGTGCAGTTAAGCGTGTGAGTGTTTGTGCGTAAGGGGAAGGAGGTGCCTAAGAAAGAAGAAGGAAAGATCGCGTGAGGTACGTGGTCTGTTTGTGAAGGTCCTGCTCCGCTATTGATTGAAAACTGGCGACCAAAGCAACCGGCCAATAGAATTGTTCGCTAGACAATGAAACGCAATAAATTTGATCCAGTTGTATAGCTAGTGCCGACAGTTCGCCACCGGCAAGACTCGGTCCTCGGGGCGCGCGTGGCGGCAGAGCGCTTGCCGTGACTTACCGGCACCGGACGCCGTGCTGGGGATCATGTCGCGCAGGTTGGGCGCGCTCGACGACCCGCTGATGACGGCCGTGCTGAAGAGGCTGGACGCGCTGCCGCCCTTGAGCTGCTTGTGCGGGGCGAGCCCTAGGCCGAGCCCGAGGCCCAGGCCGCCCCCGCCGCCGCCGCCTCCGCCGCCGCCGCCGGCGCCTAGCCCCAGCCCCAGTAGCTTGAAGTAGTTCACCTGCCCCGACAGGCTGTGGCGGTGCGCGCGCCCGGCGCGCCCGCCCCCGCCACCGCCGCTGCCTCCGCCACAGCTGCCGCTGCCGCCCGCGCCGCCGCCAGCCGCCCCCGCCGACCCCGTCGCGGGCTCTGCGCCGCGCGCCAAGTCAGCTACTGTGCCGGAGTGGGGTCGGGGCGGGGACTGGGACACGAGGCACGGAGGGGGCGGGGACGGCAGCGCCGGGCTCGACAGGGAGTGAGCGAGCGGGATGCGCGTTTTGGACGGGCGGGCAGGGGGTGCAGGCACGCACAGCAGGTCTACTCCGCGCAAGCACGCATGTCAACACCCATACATATACACCACACCCATACACACACGCGCGCGCACACACACACACATATATATACACAAACAACACCCACATACATACATGCACACATATCACACACATGCGCACAAACATCGGGCAGAAGGGAAGCGGATCACCACACATGACAATGATCACAAGGTACAATGGAGGGCAATGCATGATCACACCCATCAACAGGAATACATTCAGGATGAGAGTTATAACCCCAGTGGGGTGGATTACATGTAGCAGCATTAACACACAGTTTATCAATTCCGTTAGAAATATGCAAGTAGCTCAAACGAAATCAAATAGACACGTTGGAATTTGTTAAATTTACATTAATTAACAACAATTTTATCAATGGAACAAACACACAGAAACAATATAATAATTGAGCAAAAGAAAGTTTAAGCAGTAGCATATCACCCCAAAAGGGAAAAAAACAGGAAAGGATGCAGAAAAAGGAAAGGAAAGAAAAAATCAAAACAACGATCAGCAACTACACAAAATAAGGAAATTTTGTGTTAGCCTCTAAAACTTGAATCGCCATTACTTCCCAAAAATCAATATTCCTGCACAATGCATGAATTCTAAATAGCACAATATGCAACTGATTTATAATGTAAAGCTTTATTGCAAGTTGGATAATATTTTATTTATAATGCATTCCAGTGCGCAGAAATATTTATTTTTGGTATATTCAAAGGTAACGTTAGGAAATATCCTTATTATGACGTCACGCGTATGGAACAATTGGATGAAAAACTGTGATCGGCTGTGTGGTTTACCGACACCAGCACACAATGCTATTTTATGAACAATTACTTGCAACGAAAAAGGTCGTTTATATACGAATACAAAATAATTATTTTGAATGTATTTGCTTAACACTTAAAGACGATGTCGCTAGTAGAGCATTTTCACAAAGCATAATGTACAATGTTAGAAATAATTGAAAATCCCAGCTTAACTGCCAACACTCACATCCCAAGAGTTGATTTCAAGAATCAGGAACATGATGGTGTGGAAAACTCTTCTCTAAATAGAAAAACAACACGATTCTTATGTACTCTCGAATTCTGAGAAACAATTAAAGACATACTGAAAATGACTGCGTAAACGCAAACAAAAAGGATGATTATGAAGATTTGATTTTTCACAACATTTGTATCGTCTCAACAGAGAACAAACACGTCCAATTCTATTTTATATATCAATTGAATAAGTATTCGGTTGAGGCACTGAAAAATCCAACATAAAATGCATTATTTCAAGAAAAGAATTGAAAAACTCAAGGGTTCTAGACTAATATAAAAATGGACAAACAAAAGTTTTACAGAACAAAAGAAACTTTTATAAAATTGGTGCATATAGAGATTTTCTTACTAAACTAAATTGCATGCAGTGATACACAGTGCTTGAAAAATAAATATTCTGATCCCATTGCATTCTCTACAAAATAATTATATATTCTATAACAAAGACAAAGGACATTTCCGAATTGGAAACGTCCGTTTGTATGCTTCCTGACTATTTTCTTTTACATCTAGTACCTATGCAACTACTATAGTCTGGATCCTTCGTCTTCACACCAGGTGTCTAAAAAGCAGATTTCGGAACTCTTACATTTCAATGTTCTCTTTGAACAGACAGACATATTCTCTTCATTACAAATATTAGCTAGAGTTATGCATTTCAACTCGTCCTATAATCAGGTTGCTAAGTATTCTGGAGCGCTTTTACAACTCAGTTTGCATAAAATGCAAACTAAACTTTTTAGCACTCTGTATACTGTATGTGGATCACCCTCCAGAACAAAATTAACTTTTATCCAATACTTCTAATATGCTACAAAAGATAACGTTCGCATCATTGTTCTTTTATACAAAAATCTAAAATCTTTCAGAATGCCTTTTCCCCACAGGAAAAGGAAAAAACATGCTCAAATATGAAATATCTCAATACTGCTTCCTTTTCAGCTTTCTGACATGTACCAAGATATAAATATTGAAACAAACAGATGAAGAACATTGCCAAAAATTACATTACTGCTAAAACTTAACCCATACAAAACATTTTCATGAAAATGCAACAACGAAATTTTAACTCCATAGAAGTTTATTGTTACATAAAAATGCACAAGCCTACTTCACATCTAGTACAAAAATTGCAATATAATATAATAGTCCTACTACAGTATACTGACACAATATATATTCACTGGTAGTTTTTGAAATATTCCACGATACCACGATTCCACTTGAGAAGCGATACCATCAATTACCAACACTTTCAATAATAGCAATACCATTCTCCCAAAGATATACACAGTATTTAGTTTTCTCCATTTATTATCCAATTAAACCAAACTATTACGAAGAATGCCTAAATATATTATGATTGTCTTTACTATCTAAGAATAATAAAAATTTGCGGAAAAAATACAGAACTGCCGCCGCCACATATTTAGGGACATGCGAGACGGACAGGCGGGCAGACAGACAGACAGACAGACAGGCGGGCAGACAGACAGACAGACAGGCGGGCAGACAGACAGACAGACAGGCGGGCGGGCAGACAGACAGACAGACAGGCAGACAGGCGGGCAGACAGACAGACAGACAGGCGGGCAGACAGACAGACAGACAGGCGGGCAGACAGACAGACAGACAGGCGGGCAGACAGACAGACAGACAGGCGGGCAGACAGACAGACAGACAGACAGGCGGGCAGACAGACAGACAGACAGACAGGCGGGCAGACAGACAGACAGACAGGCGGGCAGACAGACAGACAGGCAGGCAGACAGGCGGGCAGACAGACAGACAGACAGGCGGGCAGAGACAGACAGGCGGGCAGAGACAGACAGGCGGGCAGAGACAGACAGGCGGGCAGAGACAGACAGGCGGGCAGAGACAGACAGGCGGGCAGAGACAGACAGGCGGGCAGAGACAGACAGGCGGGCAGAGACAGACAGGCGGGCAGAGACAGACAGACAGGCGGGCAGAGACAGACAGACAGGCGGGCAGAGACAGACAGACAGGCGGGCAGAGACAGACAGACAGGCGGGCAGAGACAGACAGACAGGCGGGCAGAGACAGACAGACAGGCGGGCAGAGACAGACAGACAGGCGGGCAGAGACAGACAGACAGGCGGGCAGAGACAGACAGACAGGCGGGCAGAGACAGACAGACAGGCGGGCAGAGACAGACAGACAGGCGGGCAGAGACAGACAGACAGGCGGGCAGAGACAGACAGACAGGCGGGCAGAGACAGACAGACAGGCGGGCAGAGACAGACAGACAGGCGGGCAGAGACAGACAGACAGGCGGGCAGAGACAGACAGACAGGCGGGCAGAGACAGACAGACAGGCGGGCAGAGACAGACAGACAGGCGGGCAGAGACAGACAGACAGGCGGGCAGAGACAGACAGACAGGCGGGCAGAGACAGACAGACAGGCGGGCAGACAGACAGACAGGCGGGCAGGCAGACAGACAGGCGGGCAGACGGACAGACAGGCGGGCAGACGGACAGACAGGCGGGCAGACGGACAGACAGGCGGGCAGACGGACAGACAGGCGGGCAGACGGACAGACAGGCGGGCAGACGGACAGACAGGCGGGCAGAGACAGACAGACAGGCGGGCAGACGGACAGACAGGCGGGCAGACAGACAGACAGGCGGGCAGACAGACAGACAGGCGGGCAGACAGACAGACAGGCGGGCAGACAGACAGACAGGCAGACAGACAGGCGGGCAGACAGACAGGCGGGCAGACAGACAGGCGGGCAGACAGACAGACAGGCGGGCGGGCAGACAGACAGGCGAGCAGACAGACAGACAGGCGGGCAGACAGGCGGGCAGACAGACAGACAGGCGGGCAGACAGACAGGCAGGCGGACAGACAGACAGGCGGGCAGACAGACAGACAGGCGGGCAGACAGACAGACAGGCGGGCAGACAGACAGACAGGCGGGCAGACAGACAGACAGGCGGGTAGACAGACAGACAGGCGGGCAGACAGACAGACAGGCGGGCAGACAGACAGACAGGCGGGCAGACAGACAGACAGGCGGGCAGACAGACAGACAGGCGGGCAGAGACAGACAGACAGGCGGGCAGAGACAGACAGACAGGCGGGCAGAGACAGACAGACAGGCGGGCAGAGACAGACAGACAGGCGGGCAGAGACAGACAGACAGGCGGGCAGAGACAGACAGACAGGCGGGCAGAGACAGACAGACAGGCGGGCAGAGACAGACAGACAGGCGGGCAGAGACAGACAGACAGGCGGGCAGAGACAGACAGACAGGCGGGCAGAGACAGACAGACAGGCGGGCAGAGACAGACAGACAGGCGGGCAGAGACAGACAGACAGGCGGGCAGAGACAGACAGACAGGCGGGCAGAGACAGACAGACAGGCGGGCAGAGACAGACAGACAGGCGGGCAGAGACAGACAGACAGGCGGGCAGAGACAGACAGACAGGCGGGCAGAGACAGACAGACAGGCGGGCAGAGACAGACAGACAGGCGGGCAGAGACAGACAGACAGGCGGGCAGAGACAGACAGACAGGCGGGCAGAGACAGACAGACAGGCGGGCAGAGACAGACAGGCAGGCAGAGACAGACAGACAGGCGGGCAGAGACAGACAGACAGGCGGGCAGAGACAGACAGACAGGCGGGCAGAGACAGACAGACAGGCGGGCAGAGACAGACAGACAGGCGGGCAGAGACAGACAGACAGGCGGGCGGGCAGACAGACAGGCGGGCAGAGAGACAGACAGGCGGGCAGAGAGACAGACAGGCGGGCAGACAGACAGCCAGGCGGGCAGACAGACAGACAGGCGGGCAGACAGACAGACAGGCGGGCAGACAGACAGACAGGCGGGCAGACAGACAGGCGGGCAGACAGACAGACAGGCGGGCAGACAGACAGACAGGCGGGCAGACGGACAGACAGGCGGGCAGACGGACAGATAGGCGGGCAGACGGACAGACAGGCGGGCAGACGGACAGACAGGCGGGCAGAGACAGACAGACAGGCGGGCAGACAGACAGGCGGGCAGACGGACAGACAGGCGGGCAGACAGACAGACAGGCGGGCAGACAGACAGACAGGCGGGCAGACAGACAGACAGGCGGGCAGACAGACAGACAGGCGGGCAGACAGACAGACAGGCGGGCAGACAGACAGGCGGGCAGACAGACAGACAGACAGGCGGGCAGACAGACAGACAGGCGGGCAGACAGACAGGCGGGCGGGCAGACAGACAGACAGGCGGGCAGACAGACAGGCGGGCAGACAGACAGGCGGGCAGACAGACAGACAGGCGGTCAGACAGACAGACAGACAGGCGGGCAGACAGACAGACAGGCGGGCAGACAGACAGACAGGCGAGCAGACAGACAGACAGGCGGGCAGACAGGCGGGCAGACAGACAGACAGGCGGGCAGACAGACAGACAGGCGGGCAGACACAGACAGGCGGGCAGACAGACAGACAGGCGGGCAGACAGACAGACAGGCGGGCAGACAGACAGACAGGCGGGCAGACAGACAGACAGGCGGGCAGACAGACAGACAGGCGGGCAGACAGACAGACAGGCGGGCAGACAGACAGACAGGCGGGCAGACAGACAGACAGGCGGGCAGACAGACAGACAGGCGGGCAGACAGACAGACAGGCGGGCAGACAGACAGACAGGCGAGCAGACAGACAGACAGGCGGGCAGACAGACAGACAGGCGGGCAGACAGACAGGCAGGCGGGCAGGCAGACGGACAGGCGGGCAGACAGACAGGCGGGCAGGCAGGCAGACAGACAGACAGGCGGGCAGACAGACAGGCGGGCAGACAGACAGACAGGCGGGCAGACGGACAGACAGGCGGGCAGACGGACAGATAGGCGGGCAGACGGACAGACAGGCGGGCAGACGGACAGACAGGCGGGCAGAGACAGACAGACAGGCGGGCAGACAGACAGGCGGGCAGACGGACAGGCGGGCAGACGGACAGACAGGCGGGCAGACAGACAGACAGGCGGGCAGACAGACAGACAGGCGGGCAGACAGACAGACAGGCGGGCAGACAGACAGACAGGCGGGCAGACAGACAGACAGGCGGGCAGACAGACAGACAGGCGGGCAGACAGACAGACAGGCGGGCAGACAGACAGACAGGCGGGCAGACAGACAGACAGGCGGGCAGACAGACAGACAGGCGGGCAGACAGACAGACAGGCGGGCAGACAGACAGACAGGCGGGCAGACAGACAGACAGGCGGGCAGACAGACAGACAGGCGGGCAGACAGACAGGCGGGCAGACAGACAGGCGGGCAGACAGACAGACAGGCGGGCAGACAGACAGACAGGCGGGCAGACAGACAGACAGGCGGGCAGACAGACAGACAGGCGGGCAGACAGACAGACAGGCGGGCAGACAGACAGACAGGCGGGCAGACAGACAGACAGGCGAGCAGACAGACAGACAGGCGGGCAGACAGACAGACAGGCGGGCAGACAGACAGACAGGCGGGCAGACAGACAGACAGGCGGGCAGACACAGACAGGCGGGCAGACACAGACAGGCGGGCAGACACAGACAGACAGGCGGGCAGACAGACAGACAGGCGGGCAGACAGACAGACAGGCGGGCAGACAGACAGACAGGCGGGCAGACAGACAGACAGGCGGGCAGACAGACAGACAGGCGGGCAGACAGACAGACAGGCGGGCAGACAGACAGACAGGCGAGCAGACAGACAGACAGGCGGGCAGACAGACAGACAGGCGGGCAGACAGACAGGCAGGCGGGCAGGCAGACGGACAGGCGGGCAGACAGACAGACAGGCGGGCAGACAGACAGACAGGCGGGCAGACAGACAGACAGGCGGGCAGACAGACAGACAGGCGGGCAGACAGACAGACAGGCGGGCAGACAGACAGACAGGCGGGCAGACAGACAGACAGGCGGGCAGACAGACAGACAGGCGGGCAGACAGACAGACAGGCGGGCAGACAGACAGACAGGCGGGCAGACAGACAGACAGGCAGACAGACAGACAGACAGGCGGGCAGACAGACAGACAGGCGGGCAGACAGACAGACAGGCGGGCAGACAGACAGACAGGCGGGCGGGCAGACAGACAGACAGGCGGGCAGACAGACAGACAGGCAGGCGGGCAGACAGACAGGAGGGCAGACAGACAGACAGGCGGGCAGGCAGACAGACAGGCGGGCAGGCAGACAGACAGGCGGGCAGACAGACAGACAGGCGGGCAGACAGACAGACAGGCGGGCAGACAGACAGACAGGCGGGCAGACAGACAGACAGGCGGGCAGACAGACAGACAGACAGGCGGGCAGACAGACAGACAGGCGGGCAGACAGACAGACAGGCGGGCAGACAGACAGGCGGGCAGACAGACAGGCGGGCAGACAGACAGGCGGGCAGACAGACAGGCGGGCAGACAGACAGGCGGGCAGACAGACAGACAGGCGGGCAGACAGACAGACAGGCGGGCAGACAGACAGACAGGCGGGCAGACAGACAGACAGGCGGGCGGGCGGGCAGACAGGCGGGCGGGCAGACAGGCGGGCGGGCAGACAGACAGGCGGGCAGACAGACAGACAGGCGGGCAGACAGACAGACAGGCGGGCGGGCAGACAGACAGGCGGGCGGGCAGACAGGCGGGCGGGCAGACAGGCGGGCGGGCAGACAGACAGGCGGGCAGACAGGCGGGCGGGCAGACAGGCGGGCGGGCAGACAGGCGGGCGGGCGGGCAGACAGGCGGGCGGGCAGACAGACAGGCGGGCGGGCAGACAGACAGGCGGGCGGGCAGACAGACAGGCGGGCGGGCAGACAGACAGGCGGGCGGGCAGACAGACAGGCGGGCGGGCAGACAGACAGGCGGGCGGGCAGACAGACAGGCGGGCGGGCAGACAGACAGGCGGGCGGGCAGACAGACAGGCGGGCGGGCGGGCAGACAGACAGGCGGGCGGGCAGACAGACAGGCGGGCGGGCAGAAAGACAGGCGGGCGGGCAGACAGACAGGCGGGCGGGCAGACAGACAGGCGGGCGGGCAGACAGACAGGCGGGCGGGCAGACAGACAGGCAGGCGGGCGGGCAGACAGACAGGCGGGCGGGCGGGCGGGCGGGCGGGCAGACAGGCGGGCGGGCGGGCAGACAGGCGGGCGGGCAGACAGGCGGGCGGGCGGGCAGACAGGCGGGCAATTTAACACACTGCAAACTAATTTGGGTGGGCAACCGCCTCTCATTTTGCATCATGGTTTCTGAAAATTGGCATTGAAGAATTTGACTCCATACTGTACGATCTGGTACAATTTCAATGCCAATCACAACGTCCTGCATAGCGGATGGTGGATGTGGGCGTTAGGAAAGATCCCGCCTGCATCTTGTGTATATCTAAAATCGTAGTAATTTACAGGTTTACCTGTCGCGGCAGTGGGATCTTGTCGCCTACGGGACTACCTACGGTAGGTAAACCTGCGCTTTCAGCCTAACTGCCGTAATTGTCAAATGTCTTAAAAGGGACATGCCCTCTATTCCATTGGATCTCGTGTCTCATATGCCGCCTCGTCTATGGTAGGTAGGTAGGTAGGTAGGTAGGTAGGTAGGTAGGTAGGTAGGTAGGTAGGTAAGTAGGTAGGTATGTAGGTAAGTAGGTAGGTAAGTAGGTAGGTAGGTAAGTAGGTAGGCAAGTAGGTAGGTAGGTAAGTAGGTAGGTAAGTAGGTAGGTAGGTAAGTAGGTAGGTAGGTAGGTAAGTAGGTAGGTAGGTAAGTAGGTAGGTAAGTAGGTAGGTAGGTAAGTAGGTAGGTAGGTAAGTAGGTAGGTAAGTAGGTAGGTAGGTAAGTAGGTAGGTAGGTAAGTAGGTAAGTAGGTAGGTAAGTAGGTAGGTAGGTAAGTAGGTAGGTAAGTAGGTAGGTAGGTAAGTAGGTAGGTAGGTAAGTAGGTAGGTAAGTAGGTAGGTAGGTAGGTAAGTAGGTAGGTAGGTAGGTAAGTAGGTAGGTAGGTAGGTTGGTTGGTTGGTTGGACCTAGGAAGATTGGGTCTCTAAAATGCCTTCGCGAGTAATAATGCAAGATTTCTACGATGTTGTTTTCTTACGTAAGGATTCACCATCTTTCGATTTCGACTGATATTTTAGCACAAAATTCTTACAAACAAAAGTCAATTGTGTCTATTTGTTAATGCTAAATTATGACCATTACATTAATAAATTGAATTGAATCCCTGATTGCAAAAACACTGTAAGTCTGTTGAAAAATGTAGAGATGCATGCACGCAACACCATCAAATAGCAGACACAATCAATATCACCATTTCGTTCCATACAGATAGAGGTAACTTTTAACTTAGTGCGGAAGCACCCGATGTCCAGGACCAGTTAGTTTTCTTTCCAATTGTTCTGATTGCAATGATTTGTGCTATTACACTTTAAAAGAAATATTGTGTTTCTGATGTTACTATTTTCATGAATTGGAGGAAAATGTTTGCCCCAGTAGTCATGCAAAGAAGAATGAAATATAGTGAATGCAAACAGGAGTTTCATTGTGAACTTGGTGGTTGAAAATGAAATAATATATTTTAAGAAGTGGCGGCCACCAATTTAGAAGAATACTTGCTTTTCCACTGAGGCATCAAAGCGAGAGGGCCTCAAAGGGCTATCAAGGTCCACTGAAGATTTCAAAATTTCATCATAATTTTTGTTATAAATCATGAACACCGGGAGTTGTGGAATCAATGTAATTCATTAATGGGGTTCAGAACAATAACTTAGCTTTGAAACTTTATCATAAGAAGATATCACAATTGTCAAATAAAAAAATGGTGCAAAGATATGCAAGTGTACAAAAAATTGGACGACAATAAAAAAGTTGTGTTGAAAGAAGGATCAGAACAATGTATTGTCCAACAAATAAATACAGCTAATTTGTACTTGTATTTATAGAATGTTTAAAATCAAAAACATATTCATGGCAAAACAATCTAAGTCCATAACGTAAGAAGAACTTTTACTACACAAACAAAGCAAAGCCATGGGCATACATTAACAATGAATACCTCTAGTGCTACTTAATCCTCATTTTAAGTTTCATCTCTTTCTAACAATGCAATTAGTTTTCCAAACATCAGAGTAATGTGACAACAGTCGTTCTTGCAATCATCAATTGAATTCAAATAACAGTTAACTGAAAAAGTCATAAATTTTCAAAGCATTTCATACACTAAACAATTTTTATGAAAATCCCTTTGATTTCACTATAAATACAGTAATTCTGAAATTCTGCATTAAGTTTTACAATGCTCAAATGCACAATGATGCATCTCATTCATAACAGATAAGATCAACCAAGATATTTTGCACAAATTCAGTGTAGAATCAACCTTTTAGAAGGCAAATCCCTACAAAATCCATATGAAAACAACTATTACTTCACTTCTTCTTCTTCTTCTTCTTCTTCAGCTTTTCCCTTTTAGTGGTAAGGGGTCGCTGTTCCTTACTCTTCTCCTCCACTCAATCCTGTCCAACACATCTTCCTCGATTAACTCTTTCTCTCGCAGGTCTTCCACGACACAGTCCTTCCACCTTCTCTTTGGTCTCCCTCTCCTTCTTTTCCCCTCCAGTTGCATACTACTCACTTTCCTTCCCACATATTCCTCTTCCCTTCTCATGACATGTCCAAACCACTGCAATCTTCGTTCCTGAATCTTCTTTGAAACCTCGATCACTCCTCCCATCTTCCGTATTACTTCATTCCGGATCCTGTCTTTCCGGGTCTTTCCCATTGACCATCTCAGCATTCTCATCTCTACCACTTCCAACTTCTTTTCCTGAGCCTTCTTCACCGGCCAGGTTTCACTACCATATATCATTGCCGGCCTCACAACAGCTTTGAAGACCTTTCCCTTCATTTTCCTCTGAATCCTTCTGTCGCACAGCACCCCTGTCATTCTCTTCCAATTTATCCAGGCAGCTTGTATCCTGTGGTTAACTTCCCTGTCTAGCTCCCCTTTCTCGTTGACATAGGAGCCGAGGTATTTGAACTCTCCCGTTCTAGTCAGTAATTGCCCCTGTAGTGTGATGCTTCCGGGCCTGCCATCTCCTCCAAACCACATGTATTCAGTTTTTGCTCTGCTTATCCTGAGTCCTCCTTCCTCGACTGCCTGTCTCCATCTCTCCAGTTTATCCTCCAATCCATCTTTACTCTCATCTACCACCACTATGTCATCTGCAAAGAGCATAGTCCACGGGGCCTGTTCTCTCACTCCTTCCGTCAACACATCCATTATTATATTAAATAAATATGGGCTCAGAGCGGATCCCTGGTGTACTCCCACTCTCACGGAAAATCTTTCCGTCAGTCCCACACTTGATCTTACTCTGGTGTGTGCTCTATCATACGTGTCCTTCACCAGCCGCACATACTTTTCCGGCACTCCTTTCACTCTCATGCACCTCCACATCTCCTCTCTAGGTACTGTGTCATATGCTTTCTCCAGGTCTATGAAGGCTAGATGTAGTTCCTTCAGCTTTTCACCGTGCTTCTCCAGTAACTGTCTCAGGGCGAACAAAGCATCCGTTGTACCCTTTCCTGGCATGAAGCCGAACTGTTCCTCTGATATTGATGTTTCCTTCCTCAGTCTTTGCTCTATCACTCGTTCCCAAATCTTCAATGTGTGCGAGACCAGTTTTATTCCTCTGTAGTTTTTACAGTCCTGGATGTCGCCTTTCTCCTTATATAGTGGCACCAACACACTATCCCTCCAAACATCGGGCATTTTTTCCTCTTTATATATTTTAAGAAACAGATCTAGCAGCAGGTCTATACCTTCCGCACCTAAGGCCTTCCATACTTCTACTGGTATACCATCCGGCCCTACAGCTTTGCCATTTTTCATTCTTTTTAAAGCTTCACTAACTTCTCCCCGTTCTATGCCTATTGTAACATTTTCGTTTGCAATTCCTTTACCCCTATCAACTCTTGGACGCTCTTCATTCAGCAATTTGCTGAAGTAGTCACTCCACCTCTTCTTGATGTTTTTCTCGCTTCTGAGCACAACTCCCTCGCTATCTTTCATTTGCCGGATATGTGTAAAGTCTTTTGATGCTCTATCCCTGGCCTTAGCTATTCTGTGCAACTTGTTTACTCCCTCCGGTGCATCCAACTCGTCGTACAACTCATCCAATGCTCTCGCTTTTGCTATTGCAACAGCCCGTTTAGCCTCTTTCTTACTTCTTTTGTACGCTTCCCTGTTTGCCACACTCCTTTCTCTGTCAAACTGTTTCTTGGCTTCCTTCTTTGCCTTGATAATTTCTTGCACCTCGCTGTTCCACCACCACGACTCTTTGTTTCCGGGCTGCCCCTTTCCTGATGTTCTTCCAAGTATTTCTTCTCCCACTCGCATTATAACTTTGCTGTTTGTCTCCCACCAGTCATTAGCCTTCTCTTTGGTCGAAATCCTCCCCAGAACCTCAGATTTAAAGGCCTCCGCAAGAACTATATCTTTTAACTTCCACCATTTAATCTTCCGCTCTCCCAGTTGTTTCCCTTTCCTTTTTATCTTCAAATCACAGTCTACTATCACAGGTCTGTGTTGACTAGATACACTCTCACCCTTTATAACTTTACAGTTCTTGACCTCCACAAGATGATTCCTTTTGCATAATATAAAATCTATCTGAGTTTCTGTTCCACCACTACTATAGGTAACATATTGGTTCTCAGTCTTCTTATAGAAACTGTTAATCACAGCCATATCGCTAGCAACAGCAAAGTCCAATATTCTCTCTCCCTCTAAATTCTGACTAGCCAGTCCCCAGCCACCATGCACTCTCTCTACGCCCAATCTCTCGCAGCCAATGTGCCCATTGAGATCTGTACCAAGAAAACATCTTTCGTCAGTTGGTATTTCTCCTATTTCTTGGTCTAGGGCTCTCCAGAAGTTTTCCTTATCTTCGTCATCACATCCTACTTGAGGTGCGTAAGCAGATACGATATTTGTCGTTGCACCCCCAATATCAAGACCAACACTCATGATCCTGTCATCCCTACGGTTTACTCTTACTAGATGTTCCTTCCATTCTCTATCCAGGATTATTCCAACACCATTCCTTCCTTGTCCGTTTGCTCCACTGTATATCAGTTTATATCCCTCACCTATCTCCTTAGCTTTATTGCCTCTCCACCTTGTTTCCTGCACGCAAAGTATGTTAATCCTCCTCCTTGCCATCAAATCCGCAATCTCTCTACTTTTTCCCGTCATACTCCCAATATTGAGAGTTCCTATCCTGACTAACTTCTTTAACCCCACTCGTCGTAGGTGGGGTAGCCCTTGTCCTGTCACAGCAGTCAGGCGAAGCTGCTGAGCGTCGCTATATGCGGGGTACGCCCTAGCCGTTACCTTATCTGATTCATTCTCTCTTTCCATTTTTCTTTGGATTTGGCAAAAGTTTTACTATTACTTCACTATATCACTGTAATAAATTACAAAATAGTAATTTATTTTTCCACAAACAATAAGATTAAGGTATCAAATGAAAGCGAAATGAGATAATAATTCTCCCCCAAAACACAATAAAATAGTGGATATACAATGTTTCTTAAATGTAAATTCGCACCTTTGTCAGGATTTTCCTCACGTTGATGATCAAAGCTTCTGGCTCGAGGTTCACTATCAGGACTGATTGGAGCATGCCCTCCAAATGATAAGGAGCGCAATGATGGCTGGGCAGCCAAGTCTGGTTGATCCCTTGATAGGGAACCCAAGTTCCTCCCTGGAGATACTCTGTGCAAAAGGAAACTCACACTAATAACCATCAAAAAGGAAATAAATATCTGGATGCAGAAAAACTGTGCCGAAAGATGATATAGTTAATGAGTCAGAGATATACTTTCAGAAAGGAACAGATAAACAACAAAAATTAGGGAAATAAACTTGGAAAAATACATACAGGTGAAGCGATAGAATCACACAGAACGACAAAAAGAAATCAATAATTTTCAGATCCTTAATTATCCTAGGCAAGATAATCACAATTGTGTACACGAGGATTACAATTTTTATGGTTTTACAAATAGGTCTAGTCCCATTTTCGGCGAACTTTGTATTTTTGAAAATTGCAAAACTACAATATGGAAGATTGAGATTTTTGTCTTAAATGGAATCTGTTAATAATAATAATAATAATAATAATAATAATAATAATAATAATAATAATAATAATAAAAAAAAAACACTTTAAAAATGGTCATGTACATTAAAAAAAAAGTGATTTTCGCGTAATTTCTGCTTGAAGTTAATGCAATTAAAGAAAACATTTTTCCCAAAACGGCTGCAAATTTTTCTTCGATTTTTCTTGCCACATAAAATAAGAGATGTTTGAAAGAATGGCGCAGGTCTCATTTTTTTTGAACTCTCAGATTTTTTGATAACTGAAAAAATCAGAAAACAATAGGAGAAAATATGTGCGGTTGTAACACCACTAGTTTGTAAATGAACTTTTGGAAAAATGTATACCTTTATAACGAAGCTGCATTCCCCATTATTAGTAGCAGGGGCGCATCCCGAGACAAATTTTGGGAGTGGAAATTCAAAATGATTTGGTCAAATATTTATTACAGATTTTGTAAAATGTCGCAGGCTACATTCAGCTCATGCTGCGATACGATTTTAGTCATTTTAATGATTATCCTTAAATACATTTGTTTGAAAGTCTCGTGACACGTTAAATTTACAAATTATCCGTATTATTATTTGTCTTATCGCAAAATTGGTTACTAAATCTTTTCCCTATACCTAGTACATTATTTTCTCAATCGCGTTGTGTAATCGGAATCCATGTTTTGTGGCCCAAAGGTTTTGAGTAAACTTTGTCATTGGATACCGCAAAAAACTGTTAAAATTGGCATGGGTCCCATTTCCGTTGAAATCCCTAATTTTTCGAAACATGCAAAAGCTTTTTTTTTTTAAGAATACTGAAGATAGACTTCTTGTCTTACATGAAAAAACAGAACTACAAAAAGATCCTTTTTTTGAAGCGAGAAGTTTTTGGGCAAGTTCTGCTTGAAGTTAATGCAATTTATAAAAGAACATTCTCATATACGCTACATATTTTTTATTTAATTTCCTCGAACGTACATACCAAAGGATGGTAAGAATTTTAGTGCTTGTCTTATTTTCAGCAAATTTATTTCCAAAAATTGCAAACAATTAACATTACATAAGTACAATATTGAAGACATTTTGTCTTAAAAAACATCTTCTAAAAAGTTCCTGTGTATCTTAAAAAAGATTCTGTCTATTTTTTTGAAAAAAATGTAGTTTTCACATAATTTCTGCTTGAAGTTAAAGCAGTAAAAAAAATTATGATCCACGCATTGGACGAAGGGCTCTAAAAGGGCAGGACTAACTTTCGTTGAACTCCGAGGTTTTAAAACTGCTCATTAGAAATAATTGTAGATACCATTAGTCTTTTAAGCATTATCAAAGGTAAGTATAGCTGAGCAACTGTGTGGTGTAGCGGTAAATGGGGAGTTAACTCCATTGTGCATGGGGTGTTAACTCCATGGCTTCGAGTTCTGGTCTCGGTGCGGAGAGAAAAGTTTTGCTGGTTGGAAACACTTTAGCAGGTCAATGTTGTGTAATATTACGGAGCCTCTACAAATGCTAACGTGAGTAGATATGTGCTGTCTTAACATCACGAGTTTCACTCTCAAGGACCCACAAATAGTGAATTCTGATTTTCCAACATGTTAGAGGAAGTAACATACTACATACAGGAACAATATTAAAGTTTTCCTTACCAAGACCCAAGAATAGGAAATTTTTCTCTCGAAAAATCATTTATTTGTGCTGCAGTATTACAATTTTTTTCTTTACCAAGTAAACGTAAAAAGGTGCGCAAGTAAAAATTAACATGTGATAATAGTTGGCACCTTGATATAGTATTCCAATACTTTTATTTCGCTTAAACTATTGAGGTTCGCAAAATTAAGAAATCATGAATTATGAAATCATGCCTTTATCATTCTCATAACTCTCTCATTCTCATGCCTCACTCATTCTAAAATTAATATTTTGCTCAGAAGATTTTTCAATCTTTATTCTTGTGTTGTTACATTTCAGTTCATAAACAAAACCTTCCTCCTTCTGAACAGTTTTATAAACGTTTATATTGAACTGAAAGACTCATATATAATCATATAAATTTAAAGAAGTTATTTTGGAAATCAAAACGACCTACTGTTAAAACGTTATGAAAAAGTCCTAATCAATATCATTGCCAATATTAGAAACACAAACAAAAATCACTGATCACAAGACTCGTGAGTCCGAATGGAGTTGCATCACTATCAAAATAAACATATTCAGTGATTTACCAATGTTGTGATGCACTCCGTTACTAAAAGTAAGAACTAAGCTGTAACATTTAGAATAAATGTAAACACTTTCGCAAATGCGAAAATGGAGTTAACTCTATTAAAAATGGAGTTACTATTAAATATTACTCAATGACCGCAATCATATCCTATAACAAGGATAATGTTTATTGTAATTAAATCTTATATTTTTACGGTGTTTTTTTCTATGAAGTTTGCTCATACATCAGAAATACGATACACCTATGAGTCATCCCAGACGTGTGTGTGTTAATTATGAAGAAGTACCAGAGATACAAAAGAATTTCTGAAGGTCTGAAAAAAATTTACATAAATATCTTAAATGTTGGGTTTCTAAAAAAATGTAAGATTTGGGTTTTATTAACCTACAAAACAGGTCATTGTATTATATTCAAGAGGTCAACAATGAATAATACCTTATAGGAATTGGCTCCGAAGACAGCATAGTATGTCGAAAGGACCCCTCATCACTTTTCTTCTCAGAAGGGGGCGACTCACTGGCAGCAGTTCCAGGCGACTCCTGTACAGACAGGACATTCAGATTATCAGCCAGAGAACAAAATACCAGTCATAAATAAAAAAAAAGCTAAACTATCTCCAATAAATTCATAAACAAAACATTATATACATTCGTTCCAGCATAACTCGAGGACGCATGAACCAAATTACACTTAATGTTGCACAAATACTTTTGGGCAGAAGAAAATAACAGGGAGTTCCTGATTCAAAATATCACCCCCCCCTATTTAATACTACCCCGCACTGCAACTGTGTATTGAAGGATTGCGCATCACCAGCGGCGGCAGGGGCACATTCGCTAAGGAACCGGGCGTGGCTTTTATATGTTCTATGTATTGTGGACTGCTGTGTTGGTCGTGTATTTGTGAGATTTTGTTACTTAAATTATACAAATTCGAACTTGGTAAGTAAAATTTAATAATTTTAGTTTCTGATTAAGTTCGTGTTATATTATAGACCAAAAATTGAGGCAAATATAACCAAATTATTTAAATGTGATTCAATTTGTAAAAACGTGATACAAGGTTTCTTGGCTATTGGACATACATTGATTGGGACTTACGTGATTACACAGTATACAATGCTAAAAAGTCCTGAACTATGCAAATTCTTATTTTGCATTTATAGATTACTAGAATAAAGCCACTCAAGTGATGTGTACTGAATTGTAAAAGGAACTACCGGCCATACAGTTAGTATGTTCTGATTTCCCACCGAGAAAGATCGAAGAACTGCATGAATCAGAGCGATTTGTAGATAGAAAATGTTTATTCCCAACAATAACTTAAGGTAGGTGTTTAAAAAGCTTTAATTTTTTTTAAAGCTTAAAAGTGTTTTTTTTTATTGAGTCGCGTGATAAATGCTTATTAAACGTCGACCTTTAAATTACTGCAGGTCTGCGAGCTACATTTCTGTCAATCGGACATTGAGAGAGAAGGGAACGTGTTCAATAAAGAAGAAAAAAATTGAAAGCTTTTAACAGCTCCACAAACCTATCAACGTATCAATGTATGGTCTGTAGAAGTACGATGACGTGATAATGTAAAATATTTATTTTGCACTTTAAAAGATCACTTGCGATTCTGCACATCTTCAGGCAGGAAGAGCGCCTTCACAAAGCAACCAATGTAAGTTGAAATAAAATGTATACATGAAAACATTCGGAACAAAAAATGACTGGGTACCCTCCAAAACTATTCAACAAAAGGAACAAAACGGAACGTTGTCAAATCAGAACAGGCAACGTGCGTAAAACACCAGAACCAAATCGCGAACAGAAATTTCTCGTCCATGCTCAGTCGTAGTGGCGAGGCGTCCGATCATCGGCAGATTCGCCGATGACCAAGCAAAATAATAGAAATAAATTTTAAATATTTGTATTCATCAATCTTAAATAAATTAGATATATTGGATAAACATGCATGCATGATTACAAATACACGTACTGAAACAGTATTGTACATATATAAATATTAAAGTATTTATGACGCGTAGCGAAAGACAAAAGCCGAGAACGAGCCGAAAAAGAACCTTTTCCACCCTAAGCGTGTCTGATTTGAGTAGAGTCGCGATCTTTTGAGGAAGAAAGCGTCGAGGGCGGGGGTTCGGAAGCGCGCAGCGATGGCGACGTGAGAAGGGGCCCTTAACGACCACCCGGACCCTTGGCGCCTTCACACATCGCCACAGCGGCGCGCTTCCGGTAACCGGCAGCACCCTTCACACGCCGCCACGCCGCGGAAGGGTGGTGGGTACTGCAAGAATCGGTTTCGCCGACCCTCTGGTAAAGACGAACAAAGGGATCGCAGCAGGTAAAACGCCGCGACCGGCGGCGCAGTGGGAATTCCTTCATGTAAAGCTGTGTTCTGCTACCGGAGGCGCGTACGCCCTCCTACGCTTCTAGCGAGGGTCCACCGCCGAAAGCCGCAGCGGCGCGTGCCCGCCGCACGTGGGAAGGTCTCCATTCAAACCAATGCTCTGCTACGAGCCGCGACATTCGGAAGTGCGGCGCGGTGGCGTCGTGTGAAGGGGCCCTTAGTTTTACGGCGGCACTCTCGACATAGCTTCAAGGTGGCGGCAGTGAGATGGCAATATTCAAGCTCCTGGTTGCCGGTTTAATCCGGCCCAATTGGGCCCCTGGCGCGCCGACCTTTGCGCAGGATCGGGTGAGATAGTGGATATTCTCGCGGTCAGCTGTAAGAAACGAGTTGTTTTGATTTCATTTTTTTCCATCTTTGTGTGGTGTTCGGTTGCGTGTGGTAGTATTCTTGTTCGGTGATGGATTCAACTGAGGTTGGAAAGAATGCATAGACGGCGCCCAAATACTCTCCAATTGAAAGAGAATTACTAGAAAGCTTATAATGATCAAATACAAAGAAATGTTTAATGCTCGTTCTGACAATTCAAAATAATCGCTTATTTTGTGAAATACTCGTGGTGTGTCTCCCCACAATAAATCTTCAATGACTTCATCACCGAAAACAAACTCCATTTTTATGACAAAAATTAATCTAACATCAAATATTCAAAGTATTACCACACTAAAAAAGGTATTCAATAAAACTATCCCACGCCAATTGCAATACAGATATCACAAACATCAGATAGAAATGCGGAAAAATAACGCCCCAACAAACTACAACTAACAAAATGCTATTTTACTAATGATACTTATAATCGACACTAATTTGAACCCAAAATATAATTAAATTTTACTTCCCAATACCGCGAATTCTAACCTACAATTGTCTTAACCCTACTTTTATTTACAATACTGTCTTAAAAAAAAAACCATTTGCCCAACAAATATTACGCGCAATCCTACTCGTTAGCGAATACTTCCATACTGAATCCCAGTAGTAGTTAAGTAAATACCCGTAGAAAGTCCAACTACAGGTATTTACTTAAAAAATACGGAAAACTGAAATAACGAGACGACCAAGTCGAGAAATAACTGTTGATCTGGCCATGATCCGCCGGACAGCGACGGATCAATTTGCGAGTCAAATTTGATCCGAGTCAGACACTGATTAGTTTTAATTGCGTGGCGAAACGTACAATGGGATCAACTGAAGTTGACTCTGATCAAATCAGGATCATCATCTTGACTCCGGCTGGTAAAACCGGTCCATATTTTTGTTTGTTTTTAAATTATATTTCTGAAATCCAGTATGTGAACCCCGGATTAGCGGGAAGGTTGTCAGCAAATGTTTTCTTGGATCAAAGATTCTGGTTCACTTAGGTGCAAGTCATGGTATGATGAGGAACTCCGCCATGTTTAATTTAATCGCTTCACCCTGGTGCTAGTCGTGATATGAACATCGCCTCGATGTTGGTATTTGTTGCATTTTAACACTGTATTTTATCTCTGAAGTTCATTTACTCTGTGGATGAATAAGGGGCTTTGACAAAACGGTTTGATATATTAAAAACTATATTCATTCATAGTTGCTGCATTTAAATCTGAGTTATTTAACCATTGTACACACTTCAAAAATTAATCATTTTTCTTAATTTTCTTCACAATTCAAATAGTAATGTGACTTCGTAACCGTTGTTTTTAAATTACGTAGACAATATCAAGTGAGCGGTGTTGAGCGTGAATCTGATTGAATTCACGGTTTTTACATTCGTTTAGAACGTTTTTTCTCCTTTCCCCTATTTTCTAACTACAATATAACGCTAGGGTCAGGATTTGTAAAAAAAAAATAGTCCAATAGCAGCACAATGGTGGATGGTATCGAATTCATCGTATCGTTTCGTAAGGGTTGCTGTATTTGAAATGATTTAATTTCTCAGTATTTGTCACCATGATAATTTAAAGATTATTACTAAAGTCGTGGAATAACTGGCTTTCAACCAAGCTTATTCACAGTCTTTCTTTGTATCAAATTAATTTCATGACTATTCGCTTTTCGCAAGGTGTTATTAATTATGGTCTTATATTGTAATCAACTGAATAAGTAATTTGAAATCGCTCTCACGCCAATTATTTTTTATCTATTCAGGTTTTTTTATATTATTGTTTCAGATTTTGAGCTAAATAGGCTGGCTGTATGTTAGTAAAGCGTTATAAATGTTATATTTTTATGTAATTTAGGACTTCTCTTCACTTTTAAATTTGATTTAATTAATTTGATTGTGATCCTTTTTAATAAAAGGTAATAATTGACATTTACATTTTTGAAACTTATAATCAATTTGATATCTAGTAATTGGTGCGTGTTTTTGTAATAGCACATTGGAAAATTACTCCTCTTCATCATCCTTACTTGTCAAACCCATAAATGAGCTATTGGTTACGAAAGAGTCTGTAGCTAGCAATATACAGTCCACAAATATGCTAATGTCATTTTGTTTGGTTTGGTTAGCACGCTGGCTCGGTCTCTTTCAAGTCGGGGTGTTTGTCATGTCATTTTCCATTTATCCCTGGCGTCCAGGGGCTAGGCGCCGTTAGTATCCGGGGTTCCCAGGCGGTCGCCCATCGAGGAAACTGCAGTGTGTCGAGCTGCTTAACTTCACGAAGCGTGGTTACGCAGTTCGGCCACTTGCATCTACTACCAATTCCAAAGAAGGTATGTTTTTAGAGAGATAACGTCATCTAGAGTTTTATCCTATCTGCTTTAGTTCCGAAGCCATTGAGTGTATATGAGAATACATCATTATGTTTATTGTAATCTTTACTCTTCTCTGCAATCGCAAAGTATTCCCCTTTTGTCGAACCAGAATTGGAGGTTGCGCACGTTCGACACCTCATCAGTCGCTGAGGGTACGAATTGTGCAAAACAATTATTGAATTTCTGATACGCATACTTTATCAAACACTATTTACGAAGGATGATGGAGCCGGGTATAGTGAATCATTGTATGACCGTGTCCTTGGGAAAGGCAGGCAGGCAGGCAGTATCACATACACAAAATTTTTAAACTTTCACATTCGTAGGACCAACACGGTGACAGAAAATGTTAGTATGGCGTTGGGCCACCATGTTACGTATATACGCGTCCAAACGTCATGTCTTGGAAAAGGCAAGGTATAACGAGCTTTGCCTTGTTGGCAAAGTGCATGAGCGTGGATGTTCACGAATAGCTGCGCCAACGATTGCAGGACTTCCTGGACGTGCCCTCGGGCTGGCATAGTGCTCTTAGGGCACACTGTCAGGGACCAGCTACCATGGAATATGCGTCTTACATCATCACATCAAGCTGGTGGCAATGTGATGGACACCACAAATCGCTCTTATTATTGCTCCCCACAGTGCGTTCAGACACGGGCCCGGTAGTTGTCACTACCAAGGCAGTTGCGGGACTGAAGGCGACCTGCTGCCAGTCTACCTGGCCTCTTGTCCGTTGTTCCAGACTTCAGGAGAGTCTGTAACAACTATGCTTGGAAGAGAGTGGCATGCGTAATGGCTCGCGTATGGCGAGTCCTGTGGCGTTCAACCGCCCGCCAATGACACTGCCACTTATAGGGTATGACATCAGACTACACAGACCGTTGAACGGCACTTATCGTTTCCGTTTGATCTGTAAGCGCGCGGGGAACAATCCGTTCATCCCCCTTCAAAGTCCAGATCCTGCATGTCGCGAATGCGTGCCTTCGTCTACCCACTGTCGCCCAACAGTGTCCTCGCGATCGGTATAGCGCGCTGTACGACAGGACCATCCAGACTCCCGCAGCCCTTCTCGAACTTGCCTAACTGGACCACCAGACGCCCAACGCAACACTTGGGGCATAGTGCACGAGCAGGTGATGCTCTGGAGACGCCACCCGATGTCGCAACGGCCGCCAAGGACTCAATTGCGCGGTCGACTGTGAAAAAGAAATCACTGATTGAGCTGATGGGATGCAAAATATTCGTCAAGAAAGCGGATCAGTCAGGTCCTTCTGGGTGCGTATTGGTGATGAGTGTGTATTCCATGTAGTCCTTTTCTTGACAATGGGTATTTCTCGTAAGCTTTTTTCTCGTTTATAATAAATTCTTGCATATAATTTCAGGGCCTTAACCACCCCACTTTTCTCAGTCTTTTAAACCCTACGTTTTCTTTGGCTGCTTCCATTATTGCTCGTTTTAGCGTTAAGCAAATGCCTCTAATGTTTTATTTCATCTTTAGAAATTTCTTCTCGAGTCGTTTTTTGTACATATTGGTAACACATTCCTCTCCTAATATGTATATTTTTACATTGGGTAAAGCTGTTACTTTCTTCCCTTTCTTCTTGAAGTCTAATTTCGATTCTGCTTCCCAGGAGATAGTGGACAGTGTGGCGAGTTCCAACTCGCTTCTGAAAATGTCAGTGCATTTTATTTAATCGAATAATTCTGGCCAATGACGGAGCGCCATGGGACTGACGCGCGCGAACAAAGTAAAAAGGACGTCCACCGAAAAGAAGATAGTGAGGAGTAAGGAGCAAAGTTTGCACGGGATATCTGTGCTCTCTATGGCCATTACAGTACAAGCGCGACACATAGCACATCTGATCAGAATGCCATCTACGCATTTGTTCAGAACATGTCGGGTAGTCCAATGCGAGCTAAGGATTGTTATCGCTCAGAAAGTTGTGCCTGCTTTAATTAATAATTTGTTTCATTAGTTTTCTTGTGGGCTTTCAATCACAATGTAAATGAACACTTTATGAGCCGAAACTAAAAACGCCTGTTGAAAAGCTAGGAAGATGCTTTTGAGTCGGCATTCAGTGTATCCGCTCCCTCCTGTGATGTCAGTGGAGTTTACAGATTTCGCGCGCAAAATCTTACGAGAAAATAGTAACAGTATATTTCGATTACACGGGAAGCCCTTTCAAGGCCGCGAGCTGAAAAAAGAGGGGACTGTGTTCTCCAATAGGAAGCTTGAATACCAACAATTTGTCTTAACGAAGCTCGCAATTCAATGACAGTGTCCCCTCTCCTGCTGGCCCGTGACCTTCAAAGGACTTGCTTTAATCGGGGCTGAGTGTAGAGTCTGAGAGGTGGGCTGTTAGTGGTGCGAAAGGGGGTTAATGGCACGAGGCCCACATCAGCATTGTTCTAACTTTTCCCTTGATAGGTCAGCGAGCGGGCTACTCTCCTGCTAGTTTCCTGGCATAACAGCCACATGGTAATTTAAGGGAATCTCCTTGATATGTGGCTACCTTGTTCTTCATTGGTAGTTTCGGAGGAATGGGTCGTCGGGTTTGGTAAATTATGCAGCTTTCACTGGACAGTTGTAATAAACCGTTTTTAGTGCAAAAAGCTTTATTTACCAGAACAACAGTTTCCTGGAATGTTTATCATGGTAAAAAAATGGACGATAACAGATGCAAGCCAGTCAAAAAAAAAACTTGTAAACAATAGAAATATTAGTTTTCTCTCACCGATTGCGAGGCAAGATAATCCTGTTTTGAATGAGAGGAACTTGTTTCATCATCCAAAATAGGTATATCTCCATCTTCTTCATCAATACGAGCAGATGCTTTATCACTCTCACTGACGCACACCTCCTCAGTAGATTCAGTCTACGACAAATAGAATCATTTATTCAAAAAAAAATTAGAATTGAATTCTCACAGTGAAGCATGAAACAATGAAAGTAATAGAAAAATATATAGAATGAATAGTACCAAAAATAGGATTAATAATTGCTAAATCACTATGTCAGAAGATACTTCAGCAACAGAATTTCTTGACAGACTTGATTCACAAAAATATTTAGAAATAAAGTTGAGTATTGTCAACAGATTTATCGAGCAAAATAAAAATTTTACAAGAGTTAAGTGCTTTGGCCCTGGCTAGTGTTTATATTTATTTTAATTTATCAATTGCTTTCGTGTTTTTTAGAGTTATGAGTCTCCACATATTGTTTTATATCAAGTGCTACTATTTTACTATATTTTTTATCACATTGTTTCAGTATCAGTAACAATTTATTTAGTTCAGCTTTTGCTAAAATTTTGCTATTATATTATTTGTGCCCTGAAGATGAGCAAAAAATATTCTAAAAAATATTTATTTTATTTCTAAATATTTTTGTGAATCAGTCTTGTCAAGGAAACACCTGTGGCCTAAGTATCTTCTGATGTAGTGAATTAAAAGTAAAAACTGATGTTTTATATGTGTAATGGCTAAATCCCTTAAAAAGCCGCAACAAATTAAGGCAAGTAAGATGTAAAGCATATACATTTTTCACTTTTTTACATTCGTGTTTAGACCTAAAATGAAGGTAACCTTGATAGTAACAATTTTCATAAATGAGAATGGAATATAAAGAAATTAAAATTTGCTTGAAGTTCTTCACAATTATAATTGGAAATATATTCTGGTTTTGTGCAGGGTTACGGTCCACATTTTTTGACAGACAAATCCTTGAACATTAATTTATTTCATAATCGTGTAACGGTTTTAGGGATTATTGCCCACATCATCAGACTGTAAAATTGAATTTTGAAATTATATAGTACAAAATTTAAAATTATTTACAATAAAATATTAAAATTGACAAATTATGATACGAATGTCAGTGGTCAGGAATGTCAAAGACTACACTTCTCCTTTGAATAAAGATAATGCTGTATACGGTATTGAATGCAATGATTGCATTCAAATATATTTAGGCCAAACTAGTTCTTAAGTTCCAACTAGAATGAAAGAAAATGACAGAAACATATGAAATATTCCTCAAAGACAAAACTCTGTATCCAATAATCAAATAAAGTTCACCCATTCTTTCAATTTTCAAAATCTTTCAAAAAATTTTAAAATTTTGATGAATATGCAACAGCACAAAAATTGAGATTTTAGTTTTATTTATACATGTTATGGCTGAAGTTTGAAACATGACTCATTCAATTCAATTATGCCTTATTTTACGTGGCGAGCATCAGCCCTGCACTTCTGCGTGTGCAAGCAAATTACGCTATGCTCTTTTCATCATCTAGTAGAAAAAGAAGGAGCGACGAAACAGCCAACGAAACAGCCTTCTTTTAGGCTTGAAAATATTTTACAAGCAGTAACTCCACAACCTGGGACATCCTCACCGAAGAAATTTTTGGCCCTTAACAATCTACGGCTTCGATCAGGTTTGAACCTGCGAATTTGGGTTTTATATCCTGGTTATTTTGCACTTGGACAGATAGTGTAGATAAAGGTGTATGATGATAAACAGGTCATTTCTGACTTTGTTCGATGTATTAGCTATAGACATTTTGACATATACGGTGAAAGATACATTGTCCACCCTACATATAGTGAAGTTATGTTACATGGTATCGTGTAAATAGAAATTTAAGACTGACAGTGGACCTCGAAACTATCTCGCTTAGTCCTGCAAAGTTACACTAAAAAAGCCTTATCTGTGCAATAAATCCCCGTGAGAATTTGTTCCGAGTTCTTTGTCTTGATGGTTAATAAAAGGTGTGAGAAATTTCTGATCAATAACACGAGTACATTCCAAAATATTAAAGGTCAATGGCCACACAAGTAAGTTTTTTGGAAATATCCCTGTTTCTATATTTGGGGAAAACTAGTTTTGTGACCTTTGACCTGTAATAGTTTGGAATGAACTGGAAGAGCCATCTTATTTATAAAACGTCAAGACAAAGATTCCAGTGCAAGTTCAGCTCACTAATTTCTTTGCAGATGAAACTTAAGTTGTTTGGACTAACTAGACTTAGCCAGTCTGATGCCTGTTTATCTGCTATTCCTCGTTACCTATTCCATTTACCCCAGCCACTCCGTGCTGGCTAAAGTCAATTTCAATTGGCTGAAAATCAAAGTATTCTTCGAAGTTGCATCTACTTCAGACATTATTCATCTATGTTTGATATTGTGAACATCCACAGCCAATATGAGAATTAGCCAGATTCGATCATTAGCCATAACATACACAACATAAAGTAATGAAAATCAATATCAAAAAAATGGCTTTCTAACTTTCGATCTTGTATTAACTTGCTCTGTTTTCAACATCCATCCTATCACTCATCTTGTGTATTAAAATCACAAAAATTAAGCAAGACAATTAGCAGGAATTCTCATGAAGAAAAACTCAGTATTTTTAAATTGGCATGCTCAACTGTTGAACCTGTTTGCAGAACTACTATCAATTTTACTTTTGATTGATTTGATTTCAATAATTTCATTGAAGAACAGTAAAAACTCTATGTGATGTATGGGGAGAAGTACTATCTGCGCAGGTTTTCTTGAGCTCCAGATTACCTTCCTATCGTTTTAACTATAAATAGTCGAACGATTAATAAAAGCTTAAAAAAAGCTAAGTTAGCAGCTTTTGTAAACAAGACATTTTGGCCTCTGAGTAATAGAAAATTTATTTGCATTGGTAAACAAATTACAGTTTTGTTTTATTGCTAACAAAATAGCAACACACCTCCAGCTCTACTCCTCCCAAACTAGCAAAAGGTGAACTCAACAAAACATGCACATTGTTAAGCTTCCTTTATGTCCAGAATCAAAACAAAGTGCCATCTCAACGTTTGTGCAATGGATCAGAGAAACTGGACAAAAAACTGATTGTGATGGGGTCACTGACCAGGAAGCTGAAGTACATTACTAGTTACCTAAGAGAAACGTGGGCCAGGCATAGTGAGCATGCCTGGTGGAAAAGATAACACTTTATGCAGTCAGCCTTTTAATGTCAAAAATCTTTAATTTCATCGATTATTTCCTTTAAGGTCCGTGTGAAACGAGCATTACGTTAACACACGTCACTGACGCTGAAGACATCACCTGCATCAATGTCTGCGCATAAGAATGACATAACGCAATTTCAAGATTAACACTATCTTATTAACACTATATACTATAGATTAACACCATCTTATGCGAAACAGCACACGAGCCGCTCTTGTACCACACATGCGCTCTAGCGGGCTTTGCACATTTCAATAATGTATTGGTTACCTTTGTCGTTATGATACATGGTCTTAAAGGGACTTTCATTTTGAATGTGAAAAATGTGTGAAGTTTGTGTGAAAAACATTCAAACGTAAAACTCGTATCTGAAACAATTTAGCATGGGAAGTACTGGAATTTATCTGGGACTACACACGCGCGCGCCCGCCCACACACGCGCGCGCGCGCACACGCGCACGCACACGCACACGCACACACACGCAAAGAAAAAGTATAAACATGAAAAACTTCAAGTGCAAAACGTATAAATGAAATTTCACTGTACTTCTGGGTTTATGTGAAATAAGCACCGAATAACTACCAATAAAACATAATAGCTTCAAGTAAAATAAAATGTATTGGGAATTGTAAATGGAAATTTTTAAAGCCTAAAAACCCAAAGTCTATTTATTATAAAGTTATAATGAACAGTGTTCTGGATGCAAGAACTGATTATGGTAAAGAAAAGCTACTCACCATGCTTTTAGAACCAACAGATTCATTTCGACTATGAGGCCGAAAGCCTGGGCCAGGAGGCAAATTCTTCTGCACACAACAGTTCACGCCAGGGCTGAAGTGCAGTTCCACATGGAATCTAAAACAAGAATGTTGACTCCAAAATCCACCTTTACAAAACCTACTACATACAAGGGTTGGACAAAACAATATGAACACCTGACACATACAAAATATTTATTTAGTAATAAGCTGTTGGGCCACCATTTGCTTTTAGAAGAGCTGCAGTTTGTGGAAGAGTAGAGTGCAGATGGTGTCGCAAAACATGTTACTGCCACAATTTAAATGTGCTAAGCAAGATTGTTAAACAAGGCAATGAGTAACAGAATTTGAACCGGGAGTTTAAAACATGGACATGATATCACAAAACTTGGTAAGGGGGGAAAAAAGATTTCACTACAGTTTGTCACAAAAGGTTATCCGCCACATAAAATAGCCAATAACTGAAGTGAATTTACTTTTTGATTTTATTTTTCATTTTATTTTATTGTTTCACTTCTTTTTATTGTCACAAACCATTTGTTATTAAAAACATTGCTTTTCAGACATTATTTGGAGAAATTATGCATGTGCTTCTTCCTGACTGAAGCAAATAAAAATAAAGAATATTAACCAAATAATTAATATTCTTCTCGCCGATCCCAGTAGCAGAGATCGCTAACGCAGTATGGCTGTCTCGGCCTGAAGGATCACAGGTTTGGGTCCTGTCTCGGGGATGGTTGTGTTTGTGTGGGTGTCTGTATGTTTGTGATTGTCCATTTCATCATACATCAGCCTTATTATTTCACCTCATCCTCCAGGACAAACAACCCTAGGTTTAGAAAAGGATTCAGCATGAATATGCTGATCCACCCATTAAAGACACAATGTTCCCCAACATAAAATACCCTTGATTTCACAAAACACTGTCTAGCAGATGAACACTTTATTCACACATCTTTCACAGAGGGCATAAAGAAAGGATTGCCTGAAAAAGTGAGATATGTCTTGAATATTGACATATGTCCGGCTGTCCTGTCAGGTTTTTCTTTGTTTTTGCTAAATGTCCCAAATGTTTATACTCTGTTTTAATTACACATAGTCCTACAAAAAAACTGTTTTGAGAGTACTTGCAAAATACATCGCAGAACTATGTGCTACATAAGAGAACCCAAGCAGTTATTTCCTTTGTTAACCAAACAAATGAATGATAAATGAAAAATAAAGACAGGTACTGGGTGTTTTGGTTCAATGTGCATCTGTCTCTTTCACAATGTGTTATAGCAAGAGAATCTGAAATGCAAAGGCGAAAAGGGCTCGGTCAATAACAGTGTTTTAATATTACTCGCGCAACTTTTCTTGAACGATGACCTTGCTTTCCCCTCTGTGGCACAATAAACAGATGAAGTCAAAAGCTCGCAGTAAGCACTGATGACAACATTCCAAACACATCTTCAATGGCGTGAAATAGAAACAATTTTCTTTTGAAGACGAGAACTTCTATTGGTTATTTTCTCCAAAAATCTAAAGAAATGACCGAAGCAGGTACAGATCTATCACAGGAGATACATGAAACTCGTGATAAAGTTAGAATGCAAATTATTGAGAATGTTACGAAGGCGTGACTGATTCTCCAGAGAGTGGCATTGCTTCATAAATTCTAGTGGCAGATTTCATAACGAATACCCCCACTCTATCCGCATTTCTTCAATCCATCATTCAAGAACAGTTGCGCAAGTAATATCAACCAAAGTCAAGCTTTATTTAATATTTCATTTAAATACCCTAAAATACTTCACAAATTTTGTCATAGAAATATAATGAAATGACCTGAATAACCTGGAAACGTCTGGGAAATTCGTTCTAGAAAAAGTGTGCAATGTAATTTACCTTGATCTACTTCAGTAAAACTTGCTCAATCCAGAACCTCAGGGGACAAGTATTTTTTTCCATATCAAACAAGATTCTGCATTATGCAGAGTAATATTGTAGAATTTATGTTAGGCAGGACTGCGTTATATGTTCACATTAGATTTCCGTATTATAGAAGTTTTGCATTGAGCAAGTTTTTTTGAATTTAGTCTTTACTTCATAAATTATTTCCTCATTATATGATTTCCTTGATGTACTATTTAGTTGTATAAAAATAAATAACTTGCTCTGAAATATATTTTGGATGTCCTGAATTCTATGGTTATCCTTATGACAACCCTACATGAAGAGAAACTAGAAATGTGCATTTGAATACCCATGAAAAGAAAGAAAGTTCTACAAAACATATACACAGCTTACCTTTCCTCAGAACAAGGGTCTTTTGTAGGGTCTTCATATAACATTACCACTATTTGAGACATATAGTTGAGCTCCGACACCATGCTAACGTACTCCATAGCGCGACGCCACTGTTCGTCCTTGTCAGGCTACACATGACAAAATATGTATTGCTTTATAACAGGTTAACTTAAAAAGCATCATTAAATGTGTAATAATATTTAATTGAATTATCAGAGTTGCATGCTGGTCAGTTAAAATGTAGCCCTTCTGAATATGAAATTGAGGATCTCCTAGGAAGGAAAGGACCAAGAAGACACCTTGATCAACAGAGGTCTCTGGACTTTTAAATCCCATTTAGATCCCAAACATATTTTCTTAGAAACCACAGTCACCACAACAGCCCCAAAGTTCATCAAGAAAATAGAAAATTAACCACATAAGGCTAGCAAATAAAACTACTCACATTCACTAAACCCCCAAAACGAAGCATTGTGATGAGAGAATGAACATGACTTTCACTCGTGAAATACAGGCGTGTCCTCACATGACGTCCAGGGCTTGAAACTCCATGGGAGTACCTGAAGCCAAAATAATATTTTATTTATGCACAGACATGAGCAATGTCATATTACATATGTCTTATAATCCTACAATGTTCAAATGTTCACAATTCATGAAAAACTCATGGAATAAAAACAATCTATATGAAAATTTTAATTCAACTAAAGGATGTAAATCAAGGATAAAATATTTGAAAATTACTAATTTGGACAAATCAATTTAAATTACTGTGAACAATTGGTGTAATTCATTATTCTTTGTTTATATGTGTTGTATTTAATGAGTTATATATACTGTTTAAATGTTACTAAACTTAAAATAAAAGTGGTGGCTAATGACCTTAGCAGTTTATAAAATGATTAATTGTTTTAAAACGTATTATAAACCTTAATGCTCTAATAAACCTTTGGGTGTCATTACTAAAATTATACTGTTACTAAAATTACCAGACTGTCTAACTGAAATTATTAGAAACAATATCTCAAGAAATTCAAGTAAATAATAAATTATGACAACATTCCTAAATATACGGTTTTAGATTTGAAATGAAATGAATGGTGTTTTAAGACAACGAACGTAAGATTATTATATTTCCTTTCATGCCTGGTCTACAGTTTCATTTCATGTTACACCAGTTAATGAAAGAAAAGAGAAAAATTCCAATTTCTGTAAAGTTGTTACTATCAACCTGTTATTGAAATAACAAAGAAGACGGCTTACAAATGACCTACCTTGGGTTCAGTCTATTAACAGTTTCTTCGCCTGATTCTTCAATGTTGCGCTGAAGGTCTGCTCGAATCTTTTTCAACAATGGAGTGCAAATGCCTTGCCCAATTGTTAGCTTTTCTTGCACAGTTAGTCCATATTCCTAGATATATCCAAAATTAATAAGAAATTTCAGAAACAACATTATATTGTAACTTCAACAGACATTTTTTCAATGAAATATCATAGTTAAAACAGTAAACAGGTGTCATTTAAGATGACATATTATTTAATTCAAGAAAATCAATAAAATCAAGCTACTTTTAACAATTCTCAATTCAGAAGGAAATATTAAAAGCAACTTTAAACATGTAATGAAAACAAATGAAAAATACTTCAACAAATTTCTCCTCCAAAGACGCACCTGAGGAATTACTATATCAGCAAGGTATTTAGCATGCATGTAAAGTTCTTCAGCTTGTTCAAACTGTAATGTATGTTGATTATGCTGCAAATCATACTTAATGCAGTCATAAATGTCAGGAATTTTGCTTATATCGAAAGTTTTATTCTTAGTGCAAAAATCTTTTTCTATCTTGCCCCATCGACGCCCCATCAGCTCCCAAGTTTCTCCATGGTATAGAATTGCATCTGTAAAGAAAAAATAAAGGCACAATACTTTTATAATATATTGTTTTGGGCAACACACACAATATGTTTCACATATCTATTGCAATGATTCCATTCTAGTTCATTATTTCAAATGTATACCCTTAAAAAACGTTAGTTCTATTAAAAAAACAACAACACATTAAAAATGATAAAAATTAAAAGCAAATTACAGGATACTGAATGTATGCTACAACACTAGTTCCACCCTTTGAGTGGCAAACTTACACTAAAATTTCATACACAGCATAAACCTTTACATTACCTCTTGTCTTTACATCATCCCGCTTCACTTTCACTATAGCCATGAGACGGTGGATCAATTCCTGCACTCTCTCACAGCAACGCACAGGGTTCTTCACATAGTCCATTGCAGCAGCAATTGACAGTGAGTGGCAAGGATTAATACGTTCACGATCCTCTGCAGTAAACTCACGGTCTTGTTGCATCAGTTCATGAAGACGTGACTTGGCCCTGGAATTAAATTTCTACATCAACATTTTTTAAGTAAATTAATTACATTTTTAAGTTAACTTGGAAACACAACTAATACCAATTTCCTTCTTTCCAGGAAATTACATGCTTTCTCGGCAATAATTAAACAAAATAAAAATGTTCAAGAGCTTGAATGTGTTTGAAGTTCCTTGTATCTTGTGTGTGCGAACACGTATTTTTGGAATTTTACTTAATCATTATATGTTCCATAAAAGGCAAATGGCCTTAGTGCCATTAGATTCCGGGATTCCTAGTCAGACACCCAACCAGGAACCCGTGATATCTCGAATTCGCTTAACCTTCGTGACTTCACGTAGTTAACGAATTCATCTACGACTCTGCTTTTGTGATTGTGGCTTCTCAATAGAACCATTCCAACATTTGTCAGGATGACAAATTGCACACACGCATGCGTGCGCACACATTAATCATAATTATCATAGTCATAATAATCATAAGCAACATAATTATAATAACAATAATATTCCATTTATATTCTGCACCAAGAAAATGTGTACATTAGTGTTATGATTTTTTTTAAACTTTTGTCAAAATATGAATTTTCCTGAGGTTTCATTTGATGAACTTTTGTCTATTTATCCCGGTTTTGCTATTATTTTCGTTTGTTTATAAATAATCCTCACATGCTCAATATAATTTCATTTATGAAATATAGGTTAATAAAGAATTAAATTTGTTCAGAACTGTACTTCCTCAATTGTCTATTATAATGACATGTAATTTACTTTCAGATTGGACCATGTGATTTAAAAGTAAACTATTCAAATCAGCAGTGGAATCATCTGGAAATAAATGGATAAAGAATTTAACAACAACAAAGTGCTGAGCCTTCATACAAGAAATTAACTAATGGTGCTACAGAATGACACAGACTGTCTCGTACTGGTTAGTTTTCTAATTTCTTTTGGTAACCCCATCATCTTCGCAGCTGCCATCTATCTCTGCCCTAAGAATTGCAAAATTTGAAACTCTTTTTCACAGGAATCTTATGAGTTTTAGATCTTTATTACAAGTCATTTGAAGCACTTCCACTCACTAATGTAATAATCTATACAAATTGCTGGAAATGTGCATATTCCTGGCATGAGAGACATTTCAAAAAAATTACAATTGTCTAAGTTTAGAAAAATAAGAAGAATACACCAAAATTAATTTTATGTCATCTTAAACAGTGCAATTTGCACTATCCATATGAAAAGTTTGAAGAAAAAATTTGGAGCCATTTTTGAGAAAATTTTGAACATGTCCCATGGGCTTTGTGTCAACATCATTTTCTCAACTTAGTTCCACGTCACTTGATGGATTTTCTGTTCCCAAGAAAGTCACGATCACCCAACACTAAACAATTCAATGATTATGTTTTAGTAGGGTATCACTTACAAAAAGTTATTCCAGCGGAGAAAAGATACCAACATATGAAACCCCAGGAGGGCAAGATGACTTCAGGTTTCTCTTTGAACTCTGTGAAGGATATAATTTCTACCAGAAGGAAAAAAAGTGGCCCCTACTCAAGTGGCAGAAGTTACCCTCCCTTCATTCCCACGGGCAATCTCTGTACAAATTGCATATTTTCTCTTTCCGAAATAGAGAGATCAGCTCAAATCTGCTTCATTGCAAGTGCATGGTTTTCAAATCAGCACTATTTAAAGGACACATCCAATGAGCTGCAGGCTGCTGTCTTCAAATTGAAGTGTCCTAAGGATTTAAAATCTTTTTCCACTCGCTGGATAAAGGAACTGTCCGTGCTTCATGTGCCTCGCTCAAACATAGTGGCCAAGCAAGCTGTAAAGTTGATGGAAGCGTTACAGAGCTCTTCCAAAAGTGACAAATATCTTAACAGCAAGTTCATAAACAGTTCTAGACAAATTAACAACCATTTGTTTAATTTGCTGTTTCTGTAATTATGTATACTATGTTTACTAGTAAATACAGCTAAATTTCCTTTCAATATTTCAACTTAATACTACACAGCGTTATGCCCGGGAGTTTTTTTCCAAATTTAACAAAATGGCAGTCACTTTTGAGAGTTTTAGGCAGAAGTTCATTGCTTGCCAAGACAGAGTTTTAAATCTGAAAAAAGTCATAACCCTAGTGTACATTCCAAAATAATATGTTGGATTGGTTAGGCAACCATATCAATTATAATCATTTCATACACTTCTATCTTTAACAATTAGCTTCAATAGCTACATGTATGGATAACTCGATCCTGAATGGTCAACACAAACCCAAAGGTGTAAATATATCTGCTTCACAAAATACCTTATGCAGGTCTGATGTATTCACTGCTGAAAGGAAAAACATACACATTATTCACTAGCCTTGAAAGATGATCACTAATGTCTACTAATCATTCCCCATTCCTATTTCTCAGTAGAGTATACCTTACTGAAAGAAACAATAATAAATAAAAACCATGAAAAAAGTTGTGAAACAGTCATTTGGTTATTGTAATGTAAAACATGGACATAGAATTGCACAAACTTACATATTCTGATATTTGCTGGAATCACAATCATTGTCTAGAAGGCCATTTGTGTTGGCGCTTTTCACCATCTGTACCAGAATAGGAGTCAGTTCGCCTTCCAGGGCAAGAAGACCTTTAGCAAAAGCTGCTGCCGTCATTTGCACTCGCCCTTCATCTGATGCATAGATTTTTAGATCATGACGGAAAGTGGAATGCAAACGCAGAAGTCCTAAACCTTGAGTGCCAGCATATTCACCTATTAATAAAAGAAATTAAAGACAAAATAGATCATTCCACATAACCTACAATGTTCACATAATGAAATTGCTCATACACACACATTATGTACGTAATATTGAATTAGTAAATGTAAATATTGCTATCACTAACTGAAAACTATATTTAAATGTATAACACTTGCAAATGGAAATACTTTACTACGTTTTATGTCATTACTACTATCATTCTAAAAATTAAACATTTAGATTGTTAATTTTCCCTAACGATTCTATGAAATTGTAAACTTTTATCTCCTACATTGTGAGAATGAGCAGTTGATTACACCCACCCCTCACTCCCTGCTCAACCTCTGACTGGTTCAATCTGTGCACCTAATTGTGTGCACCAAATACATCGGAGATGTCAGTAGCATCAACTTCAAAATAAGGTACTCTCATTATTTTGGATATTTAAACTACTTGGAAAATAAAATAATAAATTTTCACTTCATATACCTTGTTTTCCACAAGTAAATAGAAACTTTGGGAGCATTTCCAGGAGATGTTTCTCTTGCTTTTAACTCGACTCAACCAAGATTAATAACAATAAATTAACATACAATTAAATAGAATAAAAAATGATTAAACAAACAACCAAAACATTTGTCAGCTGCAGTTGGTAGCAGGTGGAAGAAATTTCTCTCATATTTGATCTCAAATATTTTATTTCATTAAAAAAAAAAAAAATAATGAACATAAAAGTCAAATATTGAATGAATAAAATTTGTCCTTTGTCCATCTATTAATCTAGAAGCCAATTATTATGAAGTTCAAGTAGAAATAAATTAAACTTTCTCTAAAAAGAAAAACTTAATACACAGGCTTCTAAAATAGTCTGTTTACACTTTCTGGGGATTGATTGGAAGATTACAGCATTTGATATATCAAACAAGGGTGGCTCGTAGCTATCAGTAATTGACTCAATTTGGTCTCAATACAAAGTTGTTTAATTGTTATGTACCTTGATTACTCTCATATTTTCCATGGACGTAATTTTAGTGGAAATACAAATAAAAAGAGCGACAAGTATGGGTAAACAAAGAAGCAGCTACTTCCCAATGAATCTTTTATGTCCTTTTAATGATCTAATGTATGTGTGTTGGAGCCCGAAGTAGCTTTGTCACTCTCAGCCAACAGAAGAGCAAAGAGAAAATATAAGAGGTACATAACAATTAAACAAAACATAACAAAAAATATTGATTTAAGACTTAAAAGCGATTCATTTCTAAGTCCGAAAATGGGTCTGACATCAAAAAGAAATGGAATAAATCAATCGATCATTGATGTATTTATTGAGGAATCTAGTGAAAATAGTCAATTTATTACTAAAAGAAGTATTCGCCTTGCAATTCTAAAAAATACTTGTACAAAAATAGAAAAAGTGCAACTTTCAGCAAAAATAATCCATTAGACTAGTGTTAAGTATAAAAAAATAAAATAACAAATTACTGTTTATCTTGGAAAACTCTCTAAAAACTACAGTTTGTCACGTTACATTAAACAATTTTTTAAAATCAAAAAACTGCTGAGATATAGCTTTAAGTGAGAAAAGGGGGGAAAATACGTTTTTCGATATTACATCACCATAGTAACATAAACCATTATAAAAATTTGTTTTTCTGGGAGTGTTATTTTAGGAGTAGACTAAGGTAATATCATCATCTAGTTTGGTTGTAGGCAAAATTCACTTATCTTGTTCCACTATACCCTTTTTCCTGTTTTCTAAAGGTTCCAGACTGCGCCCCAATTACGCTTTGAACGTGATGCACATAATATCTGGATTAATAACTAGTCAATCATAAACATGTCAACTAACCTAGTTCAAATTTGCAAGTACTATTATATATTAATGTTTCCGCAAACCCCAGAATATTAGATCATGCAGAAAACCATTCAATTAGTGTAACTATATCTTCTACACAGAAAAGTTCAGCACAAGGACACATGGGAATTGAAGACTGGGATACAACTATAGAATACCTACTCCAGATCAACATTCATAGCAAAATTTCAAAACTTTAGAGCATATTCATGCAAGTTACCCTGAGATAAAATTCCTTTCTTCTTGGTTAATGAAAAGTAATTTCCTCTTGCACTATAACAATATTTTATTTCATAGAGATAAAGCTCCAACTCCTGCCCAATATTGAAATTCCACTTACGAGTGCATTTAACATGTTTAAAAACAATTTTTAAGGCATTAATCACGGTAAACATATAAAAATGTTAACATGTGTTGGGAAAAACAAAATAATTGAAATAAACAATTTGCACTAAATTTCAAGACAAATGATAATTGTATGTATTTCATTGTTATTACACAGTTGGTCTTAGTATTTTTTTGATTTTGTGATGGTTTCCATTTTGATTTTGATTTCAAACCAAAGCAAGAGAATTTTGAAAATTAGTAAGTTTTGCAAACTGATATTCTCAGCACACAATATACAATAATCATGCACACATGGCACTACCAAGCAATGATTGTCAGCAACAAAGACTGTAAGTACAAAGGAATAAAACCATTTGACCTGTGAGCAGTTTTGTCAGAAAGAGATTTTTCATTTGCTTTTAAATAAGATAACTACCTTCCAAGTAAACTAGTGTATTCTAACTACTATGAAGTATAATACATCAAGTTCTACCATCAACATTTTTACAAAAAGTTTACTGACAAATACTAGCAAATTTATTATTTATATTGAATCTGTGAAAAAAACGAAATCAAACAAATAACTAATTATTATGTACCAAAATATCTTGGAAAAAAGGCATATTGAAATAACTTTTCAAATAAAATGTCCCACAATAAAACCTTCATCAATTCAGAAATCAGTCCAAGATAATTATTAACCCTTCAGCACGCGTGGTCCATCTCTCAGATGAACGAGTTGTTTTTCTGTTGATAACGCATCATACAAATTTCTCAGATGAACGAGTTGTTTTTCTGTTGATAACGCATCATACAAATTTCTCAGAACCTCCTCAGTATCTCTTTGTTGTGGGTCTCAGAAGCCATAGCTTCCTGTTAGTACTGATAAGACGTATGTTGTTGTCACCAGAGTAGCCTCAATTGAAATGTGCACGACGTAGCATCTCACAGATCGGCGCCTGTAGTGAAGATTACTGAGAATCAGTGCAGACTTAATGGAAAATAAGGTGGTGTTTGATTTACACAATGCTGAAAGTTTATGTTTACAGCATTCACTTATTTGGGCCTCATGTCATCAAGAAATTCAAGAATAATCTCTCATGTAATTAAGAAACTTCAAAAAATGTACATTACATATGGTAATATTTTCTAATATATTGCTTCTTCGTATTGTTAAACACAGTACAGTAAATCAGTAAAGTATTAAAATTGATGTCAAGAAACTTGTTTAATATGTTTGTACCTAAAATGCATAATATTCTGTTTGTACAGCAAGAATAGCAAACAGTCGAACAATGAATCTGAGAGGTCACTGCATGTACCTGAGTAACATTTGGTAGCGCGTGTGCTGCCGGGTTAAAAGCCAATGAAATTCGTTTCATTAGGGATTAAATGTTATAATTTTGGAAAACATTTCATAAAAAATTGTTATCAACTGCTCACAGAGACCAAACAGTCACTAGCTAACCTGGCCTGTAGAGAGCAACATCTGCTTTTCTAAATTGAAGCAGAGAATGAATTTTCTGGTGAAAATCAAAAAATTAATTTCATCAATTTGCAATTGTGTTATATTTAACTGGGCAGTTTTTATATGTAAAAATTTTTTGTGTATATGTACTCGCATGACTATTTATCATTGCAGTTACAATTTTAATTTACAGACAAAATGTCAGAATCATACCCATAAAGGAAACATTAAATGTAACAATGATATTAGAGTAACATTGTACTAGTCTACTAATGTTACAGAGGTTACTCTCTATTTAAAATCTGAACAAGCAATGTGAACTGATCAGCACTTGATTGAGCTTTAACAAAAATTTCAAACAATATGAAAAAGGTCATAGTAACTACTAGTATGGGTTAAATAGTAGAATTTGAACTAAAATAGGAAATAATTTCATTTTAATAAATTTTTTATAAGTTATTTTTTGGTCTACACTACTTTTGAAAGAAACTTTTGACAATAAAAATGGGATTAATGCAACAGTTATATTTTAATGTAATAATTTTAGGAAACTGTTAATAAAATGGGGAACATTTAAATGAAAACTAGTTCTGGATTATAGCCATTTTTTTTTTTGGGGGGGGGGGGATAATAGAAATTTTATGAATGTGCTTGTGCAACTGCACTTGCATTTATAATGATAATTTGCAGAACAACTAATTTTAGCAAGGTTCAGACACAAAATTCTTTGTACTTCAGTAATTTCGCTGTAATATAAGAATCTCTCAGATTTCCACAGTTCACATTCCTAGTGTCCTACCTGCTACAGATAGCCTACCATCTAGAAAGAGGCTGAGGAAGGTGGAATACGAACCGCCGGGGTGTCTACCTTGGCCTCCAGGATACATACAACGGAAGATGCGGCCCAATTCTTCTGCCTGGATGCGTCCAGCTGGTGTCAGCTCGCCTCCCCATTTGAGGATAAGCACCAATGATGGCTCCTTTGGTGCATCTGTGGAACGCCAACCACACCATGCTGCACTCACTTCAACCACGTTTCAAAGCATTGGGAAAATTCAGCTCCAAGGCAACACGAAACATATGCTAGAGGCCAGAGACACAATGAAGTCCACACATTTGGCAAGATGCATATTGCCTGGCAATACTAAAATGTAGAATTATTATCTTCATTTCTTGAACTGCTTCCTTAAAACAACTCTAAAAGTTTAAGTGTTACAACTTATTACATGCAAATAGAACTTCTGAGGAAAAATTATGAGCAATTAATAATAACACTGTAACAAAATTGACCATATGACTGTTTCCTGGAGCACTAAGATGAAAAAGTTTGTAGCTGCCTGACACTATAAAAAAGTTTATTTAGTTCACACATAGAATAATTTATAATAGAAGTTTTCAGTGAATTATGTAAAGTACCATTTGGAAACCTTAAAAAAATGTCTGGTATCTATCTTCTATACTATCTAATCTCTGAAATTTCAAATGATACTAAATATAGACATCTAATTTTGAAAAATGGCACAAAGTGAAACAAACTTCTTAGGTGTCATAAAAACAGCCACACAGCAAATTAAGCACAACAAGAGAATGCTTCAAAAAATCAACCTACTGTCCAATTCTTCATCTTTTTTTTTCTTCTTTTTTGTTAACACATCAATTTAGGGTTGCACACTTCATAACACAGAACATTCTATACAGCTTTGGAAATTTCCTTGTATAAAAGTCATTGCTCTTAGCACTGTATAACAGATGGGATTTAATATTGCAACATTACAGTGACCTCAAATTCAAATGCAACAACGCTGTAACAAAATTTCCAAGCAATAGGTCAAAAACCTATGAAAATGTTAAACTATTTGTGCATAACAAACCTACAAACAATTGTTACTTTATGGATAGCAGACAAGTATATTTCCATATAATAATGACATTTTTGGAAGCACTGTCTCAGTTGGCTGGTCAAAATTTAAAAATGTACTTAAGAAAAGAAGGAATTTAAAAACAAATGTGTTTCTCATAAATTTTTATACATTTCTTTAAAAACAGCAGGTACAATTTTAAACTCTCAGTAAATTGAAACTGAGAAAAAATTGTTTTTCCCCACTAATTCTAACCCCCCGTAAATAAATTAATAATGCATCATCATTTATAAAAATAAGTTCGCAACTTCTGACATTTAATTAAAGAATAAAACATGCTTATTTTTCTCAATAACAACATAACTAGAAAATGAGCAAGACTACTACCATGAATAATCAAAATTAAAATAACTTTCTTTGTAGTTATAAGAAAGAGAAAGATAAAAGAAGGCAACTTTATATCAAATAATGAAACACATTGGTATTAAATTTTACTGATGGATTTAAATAGATTAAAATGATTGATGCATGAACACAAAATTCACTCCTCTTGATACACTCTTTCTCAGCAAGGCAGAAACACAACCGTTCAGACATAGAAGAAAGAAGAGACATGTAATGAGCATGGATCCAAACAGTGAACAAGGTTCTATAGCTATGGATCACAACACTGAGGTATTACTATTAATTGGGGAGGGACTGAGACACCTGTACTAGAACCTGTACCGTCATCCGAGCTTGAGCCTCGGGGACGTCCTTTGGGTTGGTATTTCATCTGCACCTTACGATTAATGCCTGAGAAATGTCCATACCTGAAAAAGAATAGTAAAAGCAATTAACATTATTGATATTTTTTTCATTATTTAAAAATCAGTAACAACTTTACAAGACCTTTAAAGGGGAGTGGGAATCTTGGGTTCATTTTCAAAAGCAAAAAATTAAGCATGTTATTGCAAGTATTTACTCTATGGATCACAAAGAAAGTGTATCCCTTCCCTACCCTTCCTCACAAGAGGGAGTTAGAAAGGAACAGAAAATATTAAACTATTAGTAATAGTAAAAATGTACTTAGGTATTCAAATAGTGAAAATATGCATTTTAGATGAAATAAAATTAACTATTTTTGAAAAGAGGATCATTTGTTGAAATCAAAGAACTGTGCTTCTGTAACACAAAAATAAAAATGCCTACTTACTAAACTGGATTTTCTATTACAATATATAATTCATTTTTCCATTAACACTTTGATATCAAACATTATGCAAACCAAGGAAATGAGTAGGGTTAGAATTTTAATGGCCTAAAAACTACTTACAAATGAGATAAAAATAAAACATTTATGCTTACAAAATCCTGAGAAACTGCCCTCAAATAGTTTCTTACAAGTAGTAAGAAAGTTAAAAGAAGTAAAGGAAATGTAAGAAAACTGACATTAGAATTATTGAAAGTCTGGAAAGTAGAAGTGAAAGTTAGTAATAAAGAAGAGAAGAAAACAAAACGACTTTTTGACGAACTTTGGGAGGATCAACGACTCCCTAATGGCGAATAATGGCAATGAAATACAATGAAAAACACGAAAAAGCACCAAAACTTCAATCAAAATACCCCGCTGTTGTTACGGAAAACTTTACGTCTCAGTTATTGTTTTTGTGCATTTGTTTAAGGAATCAAATTTCAAAACTAAGATCTATCAAAGATATTGCAAACTTAATAATAATCTAATATTGCTCATTATAAAAAGTTTCCCTAATGTGAGTACAGTATCGAGATTATTTTCGAATTTGAGGAACTAATGATAAAGAGATGGGTTTGAAAGCTATGATTGAGAGATCTTCAAAGACGTAGTATTATAGCTTGTAGACTGTGCATTTCAGCTGGCATGGTTAACTCTATCATTCACACAGACTTCATGTCAACAATCAGTTCCCAGTGGGTGTCATGAATATTAGCTCTTCAGTAGAAAGCATTTCTCCAGCATTCTAAATTGTAAAGACAATTTAGAGTTGCTAAAAGGAAAACCCAGAAAATATTTTCTCACGAGTTATCACAGGGGTTGAAACAGGTTCACTAGCATGCTCTTGAAATGAAGCAAGAGTTCATGCAATGGAAACACAAAGGGTCTCCAAAACTCCAACTTCCAAAAAAGTCTGTGTGCAGAAGTCAGTTGTATAGATTAAGGCAACAGTTTTTTGGGACAGAGAAGGTGTTTTGAATATAGAATGCAAACCCCTCAAGACTTACTAGACACTTATTCTTCCAGATTATTGGTGTTACACAAGGCTGTCAAACAAATTCTGTAGGAAGTTGGTGGTGTGTTGTTCCTCTATGAAAAAGTACCTGCATACAAGTGAAGCGAATCACAGGCTGATATGAAGGCCAATGGTTTCACACAATTTAACCATCCACTTTACAGCACAGATCTGCCTTTTAGCGACTATTATCTATTTCTGAACATTAAAATGTGTCAGCATGAATGACAATTTCCAGACAACGAAGTGAACTGTAAAGCAAACTGTATTGAGGTAGCAAACATTCAACACTTCCATTCAAAGGGTATTTAATTACTGAAGACTACTCAATGGCTGAAGTGTGATGGAGTCAAGGGGGATTATATCAAATACTAAAGCTTTAAAGAGAACAATTTTGATGACCCTCTTAATCAGCTTCCACGAATTGTTTTAAACAATCAAGGTATCAAAAACAAGAGAAAAAGAGCGATGCTGCAAAAGCACATACTTTTTCAGATTATTTTAAACTGCTCTGCAATATTATACTACTACATAAATCTGCAAAAGTGTTTTCAACCAGCAATTTTTTTTTCCACTCCGAGATCAAAGCTCAGATTCTCAGAGTTAACTTGCCATCACTCATACCGCTATGCCACAGAAGAGTCTTATGGGTTCAATTCGGGCAGATGCATAAAAACGTATATGCTCTCTTCATGTAAAAAACCCTCAAAAATCAAAATATCCGGTTGAAACTTCCAAAGCCTTGAGTTCGTTCAGATTGAATGAGGAATATCTATTTCGGAGAAAATCGACTGAACGATTCAGGCGCTAGTGTTGACCACAGATGGACATTTTGTTGCCAATAGATTTTTTGGTATCAAGGATCCAGAAAACAATGATTCTGGCTACGCCCTGTGTTAGTGAATTTTTTTCTATATTTAGCAGCTCTTTCGTTACCAGGGCCCGGCAATAAGAGATTGCAGAAAGTAAAATTAGGAGTGATCACTATATATTGAATAGATTGCAGCTTTCCTTTTAACAAAGGAAATAAAAAGGAACGAAATTTGCGTTGCTTGAAATGCGTGGCTAAAATGGAAACGAAAATATTGCATCATGCACATCTTGGCAAGTTTGCGGGAAATGGAAGAGCAGTTGTCTTGCTTAGAGTGCTTAGTGTTGTGATGTTAAAACGATTGTTTGTAGCTACCAATGTTATGTATTCAATGTACTTTCTTATACAACATTCTTGTGATATATATGAATGCACAAAACAATGCGGCGGCGATGGTGAAACGGTTAGCATACCTGACTGTTGTACCCAAGTTGGCGGGTTCAAACCTGATCGAAGCCATGGATTTTTAAGGGCGAAAAATCCTTCGTATGCCTTCCTTCGGAGGGGAAGTAAAGCCGGCTGTCCCATGTTAGTTGATTTACTTGCATGTAAAAGATCCTCAAGCCTAAATGACGCCTCTGAGCTAAATTCAAATCGCCAGTTTCTCACCCAAGAAATACCTCCTTTCTCTGCTAGTTGGTGAAAGGGGCATAGCGAAATTTGCGTGGTCAGACGGAAGAGCGGGTCTGATGGCCCGAGTCTTGTCACGTAAAATAAGGCATTAATTCAATTCAAAACAATATCCATGTATATATGTGTTTAAAGACCTTGGTAAATATATAACAATGTATTTTCATGGATAGACAATATTTTTTGTCATTATTTTTCTATACCTCTTCCTTCTGTGCTTTGTAATTGCAGGGATTCAGCCAGTTGAATAAAAATGATAAGAGTTTCATTATCAAATTTCATTATTGTGCTCAGGTGGAAAACTTGTATTTCTAATTTTACATACAAATATTTTTAAATTTAGGAAAGAATTATGATTATTGCAACTTACATTTCCAGAACACTCTTCAGCTGTTCCAATTTGCCCTGCTTCTCTTCAATTTCAGGGTCAGCTGCATGATGCTGAATCTCACACAGGAGACTTCGTGCTATGTCAAGAATCTCCTGCAGTTGTTTAGGCCTTTTCAATTTCACATGTCCATCTTTATAGCCATTGTACTTTTCAAATATTTCAAAAAATCTGGAAATACACAATGACAACCTCATAAAACACACACATCTGAACAAATATTTTAAATTAAATTACCACCATTAGCCCAGAATGGTTCCTAAATGGTAATAACTTTTTTTTTACCACACTATTAATTTCAAATGCTGGTTCAGAAAACATAAACGGTCATTTAGGACAAGTTATATAGCAATTTTTGAATTTGATATCCTGCACACAACACTTCTTTTTCCTTGACATACAGAACCTTGAAAAATGCATTTGAAAAAAGATCATACTAAATGACTTCTACAAACTCTCAACAAATAGTAGACTACAATTTTCAATTAGCAGAATTTTCTGAATTTTCTTGTCTTGCATTTACTACCAGCCAGTGGCATTCTCAGATAAAGTTTAAATGCTATTTCAAATATTTACAATGAAAATGTTTCAGAAAAAACATTCTCTTTTTCATTGTAGTTTTGATCTCAACCATAACAGGGGAGATAGCCTCATATATACATAATAATTACTCACTTTGGATGGCGAACTTCCACTTTCATTTTTTGTTTAGGAGTTCGATCACCATGACGAATGACAGCAACAACACACCGAAGTTCCATCCTGCATGAAAGCAATATATTAAGAAAAATATCTATAGATGTGTACAACTTATTTCGCAATGTGTAAAATTTAATCATGAAACGAAAACTTTTCAATAGATTTATATCTTTAAAATGCATGTATGATGCATATTTCCCATAGAAAGCAAATTCATTCATTCTATATCATACTAATAAAATACCAGTTTGTTTCTGAAACACCACAATATCCCTAATGATTTAGTTTAACACTTAATCTTGTTTTGGATCTGATCACTTCAGTGGAAAAGATTCCATTAATTTAAAAATCCGAAAAGGGAGAATACAGTCTAGACCTTATATCTGAAGAAAATTAATTCCATGTTCAGAATTATGAAATAACTCAATTGGAATTTTATATGGTTTACAATATTTACATTCAATGATAGAAAAACAATTTTGAGAGCATTGTGTAACGTTCTTCCAAGTTTTTCCAGTTCTCAATAATATTTTAAGACTTAACCATTCAAGAAAATCTTGTACCATACAACAAGGAAGGCTCTGAAGAAGGTAAAAAAAATACATTTATTTGGTTGTAAAGGAAGATCATTAGATAAGCTCCAGGTATGGAGAGCTGATGGGCTATCTTCAAGGGTAATAATATCATTTGCAGATTTTATACATTTACACAACTTTAACTCCTGCTTTTTGCAGATGATATAAACTTGATTGATAATTGAAAATATATCATTTATGAAAACTAGAAAAAAATAATGGACCAAGGTGGGTACCTTGCGAGACACCTGAAGTCACATTGATTTCGCCAGAGATAAAATTTCTACATTTAACAAATTGAATACAGTTTTCAAATTACTCACATAATCACTTCAAGAGAGCTCCTGATAACCCAAAAGATATAAGCGCCAAAATGAGCAAATTGTGGTTAACAAAGACATACACCTTACTGAAGTCAGTATAAATGCTGTCTACCTGGATCATTTTATCCAAAGCTTCAAGGATGAAATGATTGTCAGAAACTAAATTGGTTTCGATATTCCATTCTGTCATGGTACCAATGTTGATTAATGAATATAAACGAAATACTTTTATATTTAATCTAGTCAGTAACACTTTATTTGAAAAGTTTGGGTATAGTGCTTAGAATGGAAATTGAGTTCTACAATTTGACACTTCACTTTTAGATCCAGTTTTGTGAATTGGTGGGATAAAGGCTGATTTCCATTCCAATAGAAATTTACCTTCAAGTAATGATCTCTCAATCAAAATTTGTAAAATGAATGAAAAAATTAATTTACAATTAATCAGAAGAATGTGAGTATTCCATCCGGTCCAGCACTTGTATTAATATAGAGTACACAGATTTTTGAAAGACTACATTAATTAAAATATCAAAAGTGGATATATTATAGGGCATTTGGTCAGAAAAGTTGAGGTTGGTAATATCACTGTTTATTGGTCTGTAGAATGTTGTAAAATATCTAGCAAACACATTTACAATAGACATTCCATCATTCAGTGATTCAGATAATACTGCAAACAATTAGAGAGAGTCCCTTATCAGATCTTTTACCATTACAATATTTCCAAAAGCTTTTTGGATTGCTACAAATGAATTGACCAAATTGAGGCAGTAATCTCTGAAATATATCCTCAATAAGAATTTATCTTTACTCCTCAAATTTGAAAAGGCTGGTAAGCTAAACTTTAATTAATTATTTTATATTCTTTATGAGCTTTAATCATTAAAATAATTGACAATATCCATTCATTGCTGTATCACCTTGGAAATTTCGATTAAACTAATTTTATTTTTGGAACAAATGCTTCAATGCAAGAATAAAGAAAGTAATAAAAACAGTTTATACATTCAGAAAATGAAGTATCTTTCGCAGAAATATACGAGAGAAGCAATCCCAAGTATTCAATAATTTTACTGCTGCATTAAAATCATATACCCAATCATCATGTCCTGTATTAATAGTGGAATCACCAATTTCAGTCTCTATAGTTGACATAGGATGGAAAAATCTACAGTTATCATTGAATCACTAGCATGTATTCATGATCCTGTAGGCATATTGGAAAAAACTAAATCTAGATATACTCTGTGGACATTGGAGGCTGTATTACACTGATAAAGGTTTAAAAAACGTATCATATTGGACAATGTGTTCGCTATATTCCTAGTTCGAAGAGATGTATTGTTATTATAAATAGGTATGCTACTGTGATCACTACCACACTAAGTCACATCTGGGAGATTATAGTCACCAGATAACATCCAATCATGATGGTTTATACCACATACATCTTTATGAAAGCTAAGGTATGTAATGCTTCACAGTCCTTTACACTTCATATGTAAATCTTAATTTATTTTAATATTTCACAGACACACATTAAAATATTACACATCAGTATTGTACCGTTATTTTCAATACTTTTAGACCATAAAGATAATTACACCTAATAAAATCATTCTTCGAGTGACAGGTACCTCTGTTAACATATTCAATCCTGAGGGATACGTGGTTAACCCCTGTGTCCTGGGCAATATAGCTGTTATTCAAAATGTTGTAAAACAAAAACTATTGTACACTGGTTGGAAATTGATAAAATCGTGTAGTGTTGTCTTTTCTCTTGAAGTCTGTATGTTATGTATGTTGATTTGATTATAATATGGTAATGAGAATGGTATTCAAAGAAACACATGTTGTCAATTTAATATTTTTGTTAAAAGTAACAATGTTACAATTATTACAAATTGAACTTCATGTTTCAACAATACTGGTGCACTATAATTATATTTTATTGAAGTTCATATATAGTTCCATTTACACATACATTTATTTCTGCCTTTATTTTTCGAAATATAAAAAAAAATTATGAAAAATATTCAAGTTCATTCCTTTACTGGAAATTTTATTTCACTGGTTTTCTCCAACACCGGTAATTCAGATTGTTTATCAATTTCACAGCATTCTAAACAAAATAAAAACTCTTGAATTTGAGAACACTAACCAATGGAATAATTTGCATGATTATTACTCTCCTCGATAGAATTTTTATTGCTGAAACTAATCAACAGTCCAGGAATAAAATCTGTGTTCTCATCAGAAGAATCCAGTTCTGATCCATTATTCAAAAACTCTTGATCTTTTGATGTTGAGAGTTGCTACGAATTTTACATCTATTTCTTCTAAACACCTGTATATGCCATTCACGTCACAAACACTACTTACAAGCATGAATATGCAAGTATGAATATTCAATTGGTTCCTGGAAATATTCCAAATACTTGCAAAAAATAGAATTGTCCTGCAACTTAATGATTTTAAAAGGCATATTCCAAGAGCCTACAAATGTCCGAAAGACTTTTATTGCCAGTCAATGACAAGACACGTAGAAAGACGCACGACATATGTCCATAGGATTGAAAGTGTTACACAACGGTTGGACAACTGTCATGGGTAAAGAAACTAAATTATCCACCACTCACAACACATGACTTCAACCATAACTTTTATTTCAATGAAAGACAACTAAACAACGAGTAATACATAATATTTATATCTGCACTTACATTTTTCCAAATGTTGTTGGTACAATAGGAGGATCATCCAACTGAAATGGTACGGACCATGGAATGTGTAAAGTTGGTGCAAGTTCTCTCAGGATCATATTACCCAAGATCTTCGCACAGTCATCATAATACTTGTTTGAATTTTTAACAAAACTGAAGCCATTCACATCACATACAAATGATTTTCCATTTGCCCTATTAACAAAAAAGTAATTGAACTTTACTAAAAAAATCTCCATGCATCATTCATTTAATATATCTTTACCAATATGTTTTCATTTTTTGATGTAAACACAAACCTGACCACAGTAGCTTTGAAGTAGTAATGTTAGTATTGTAACACAAAATACATAGTCACTATCTACGGAAGCTGACTCACCATTTGGAATTTAAGTTCTTGCATTACAGTGACAAAAGATATTATATTACATGAGTAATCCTGTAACAAACTCCTCTTGCAAGCTGAGTCACTGTGCTAGTCCATTTTTACAAATTACACAATTGCTCACTCACAAATTTGAACACAAATCTATCGCTCACATATACATCAAAGCTTTGATATACAACATTAGTAATGTGTAATTTAAATTTTTAGAGTGATAAAGAAATGTCTAATATTTGAAAACTAGTGAACCTACAATGAACTTCATTCTCGCATTATTGGTAAAGATTATGTATAATGGTGCGACTTTTATCCAAAAACTTCAGACATCAATTGAAAAAATTCAAAAAAATCCATTATAACTCACAAATTACATATTCAGGGATAGATTGCATTAAGACAGAAATATCCAGCAATTTCCGAACAGACCATACCAAAAGACTTTTATTCTTCTACAACTTATATTACCTCTGATCTACAACTGACTACATTATCTTTTGGGTTATGGGTGGTATCAAAAATATGTTGAACTTTGTAACCTTTGAAATTCCTTTGTCTATTTTTGAAGATTTTTTTTCTTCTTTTTTTTTGCACATGTCTACATCATAAAAAGAGGAAGTTCTGTAATGCTACAAGAAAAACTGTGTTGAGGGCCTGATACCGAAATAGTGAATTTTTATTCCTGCAATATGTTGTAAATTACGTTTTTGAGCACGTAGTGCAATGAGAATAGGTGTTTGGTACCAAAAAATTTTTTCTCCGTCTGCACATCCACCCATATTTCACTTAACACTAAGCAAAAACTACCCTCATTAAAAAAATTATAATATATTATTATTAAAATATCTAATTTTGAAGAAGAGATATCAATCGGAAAAATCTACCTTTATAATGTAGTTAAAGGAGGACATACACAATTTTTTGAACTTTTACAATTTTTTAACATTTAGAGGTTTTAAAAACAATTTCATCTGGGCAATTTTAAAGTGTAATTTGCTATATTTGAGCAACAATAAAAAAAAGACAAAACGAGGAGCAATGTTTGTAAAACTCGAAAATGTCCAAAAGGCTAACGGTAAAGTATCAACATTTTTAAAAAAGGGTTTCAAATTATTAGTTTGGTCAAAGTCAACAGTAGTAAATATTTGTCAAGGGGCTGCAACATCAGATTTCGGTGGGGCAATTTTGGTGAAAATCCTGAGTACTGTTTAGGTGCTAGAGTTATTCAGGGACAAACAAAAAAAAGCGATGTTTTGAAAAGAACACTTTTTCGGGATTTTAGATTCCCCAAAACTTTAGTTTCAGTTGACACCTTAACATCATTTTTCTTGTTAGCGTTTACGTAACTTTTTCTATACTGCATAAAAAAAGTTAAAAGCAGTTGTCATCAAAGAAGAAACATTTATTTATATCATCTGATTTTAAAGAATTTGGTTACATTTTGAGTCTCAAATCTTTTAAAGATACCCTTTTTAAAATTTCAAATATTTAAAGTATACCTGGTGACAGAAAAATAACTAAAAATGGCAAACAATTTTGGGAGGTTATAGAATGAGAGTAATAAAATAAGTTTACAACCTCCTGCGCTCAGCAACCTGGCTTCCTACTAATAAACCACTCCAATGACAAAGTCAAGAGACACACAACTTATGGAAAACGAGCTTACACTGACACAAGTGTACAAGCTACATCTGCGTGAAGGTTGGAGAGATGAGTTAAGTAAACAAGTGCTTGAACTTGAAGCTACAACTACTTTAGAGTGGGGATATCTGTAAACATCGAAAGGTGTGGGGGACAAAAATGGAGAAATTTTTTCTGACATTTCTTTGAATGGCATGTTCCAAAGGAGCAAAAAGAACTTTGTGGTTGGAACAAGTTGCACATGGGTTTATACAAATAAGTACACATCTCTCTTGGATTTTTGGTACTTCTTAGATTAATAAATTATTATAAAAAAATACTGTGTCTGTTTTATTAAGGTTGTACAAATAATTGCAATAAAATAAACAAGACAACAGTCGCTAATGTATTCATTAAAATTAATTTCAATTTTTGGTTACACTACTTTGCATTTTTTCTTTTTTAAATAAATGCGATTTATGATAAACATACCTCAAAAGATCAAAGCCACATACAGTCTGCTTAAACGCTAAACAGACTTTGCGTGAAATTAACTTCTCTGCATTAGACAGGATGACAGGGTATCTAATTTCTTTTCCTTCTGAATCACGTTCTACTTTCCCATCAAGAGCAGGGGATTTACGAGCTTCAGCATGAGCGTAATCTGGGCCAACAGTGTAAACCTGAAAAAACATAATTTCAAGAAAATTGAAATATTTCCAATACATATGATATGATACATTCCTATTTTACAAGATGATCACACACTGCCACCTCAGGCAAGAACATGTCTGAGTAAGTTTTAAGAAATTCCTTAAATTTACACCAAGTCTTGTTGATACAGGGTTTAACTTATAAAATAATAGAACGCTCCTACCCACAATCCATTTTTATAATTGAGGGTCACTTCTATCTCAAAATTTCAAAAATATTTTCAATGCCAATTTTCACCTCTACTTACATTAAAAATCAGAGCTGTGCTATGGAAATGTGAAAGTGTACGAGGGAGGCCCCAGCAGCCCGCCTGCGAGGCGACTGCCAGGCCTCGCGCGGCGAGCGAGCGGCGCGGGTCTCTTCCGAGCGCGCACGTGAGAGCGCGCAGTTGTGCGGTTTCCGGGGAGCAGAGGCCCGAGAGCAGGGGGGGGGGGGCGAGGAGCGAGGGAAGACGAGATGCACCCTAGCCGGAGAAAAACGACAAAAATCCTCTCTTTTCGGCATCAGGGACCCACGAAACGAGATTTTCCTGTCGAAAAATCGCCCAGCACATTTCCTGCACCATTTCAATACTTTCTCTATACTTAGTGGCGCCCCGAGTGGGGGCAGGTGGGATAATTTGCCGCAGGCCACGAATTTATTTTCCATCGCAATTTATAATTAAACATGAATTTACTTCCAATTAAAACTACCCACTAACGAAAGCTTGAGAGAAGATGAAGGCTTCAACGTCTAAATAAAAAGTAATGTATGTGTATGCGTTGGCGACCGTGAGAAAAGTGTCAAAAATAATCTCAATTCTGTACACACATCGAGAAAACTTATTAATATAAAACAATGTTCAATTACACTAGAGAACAATCTTTTTTACCTCCAGGATGAAAGTAGGCGATTTTAAATGATACGATTTCAATGAACATATTTAGTATTTGAAATAAACCAAATTCTAGACTAATTTCCGCATTGCCTCTCCAGTTATAATACTACATAATTTTATGAGCATGCTTCATATGAAATAAAAACAAGTTACAAATGGAATACGCATATTCGTGAAACAAGATGCAGACTTCAAAATGGTTTGTTAATATTCTCCACAATATTGGTAGAGCGAATGAAAATGATTTGAGATTTCCATACAATCACAACCTTAAGTTCGTTGTACATGTAATACAACACTGGTGAGCAGCCCGTAGTTTGTCCTGATGACAAACAAGACAGCCGAAGTATAAAGAATGCGCAAGTTTTGTAATCTAATATTTTTTCTTTTATAGTTCGGGTGTATATCTTCCACAAATGTTACAGATGTAATCGGGTTGATTCGCACACTTTCGATGCGAAATAACGTTTTGCTTTTATGGACCCGATTCAATTCTACAGTTCATGTGGCATAGTTCACTTCATAAAAACCACAGAACTGTAAAGTATTAATGTATTTAAGGAACATGCAAACCAGACACAAACTTCACGCACACTGCGGGGACAGTTCCGCATGACACCGACCAACTTACGACTCTGCCACCCCAACAGTTGAATACTTGCGATTTCGTTAAGGGCTAAAATAATTCCTTTCGGTGTCGCGCAGTAGGAAATGAGAGTGCTCGTGACTTGCTTTCAAAACATTCACTAAGAACTACTCGTAGTTGAACGCGATTATCAGACGCGAGAATAAAGACGGCAATCTTCGAATATTGAAGATAAAAAATATTTTTAAAAAAAAGCCATGTAAGCCCAATTATATTAATATCTCATATAAGTGGCATGGATGACCTGAACAAATATTTTATTTTTAAATGGATTTTATGTGTATTGATTCTACATATCTTGCGGGTGTAATTTCAATATATGGGCATTAATAACAAAATACGGTATGATACGGTAGAAGGATAATGTATATTTAAAAAATGTAATGATGTGACGGTTTTATTGAGATAATCGTAATTCACGTATAAAACTTGGAATGTTGCGCACACTACCATCCTGGGGGTAAAAATCTTGTTCCCTAGGGTTATTAATAAGTTTGCAAGATCTTTAACCGATCTTAGTTTTGAAATTTTATTCTAAACAAATGCGCAAAGACTATAACGGAGACAAATCTCCCGTATTATCTGAGACAGAGAGCGAGAGGGGAAAGAGAGCAAGAGGGGAAGGAGAGCGAGAGGGGAAGAGAGCGAGAGGGGAAGGAGAACGAGAGGGGAAGGAGAGCGAGAGGGGAAGGAGAGCGAGAGGGGAAGGAGAGCGAGAGGGGAAGAGAGCGAGAGGGGAAGGAGAGCGAGAGGGGAAGGAGAGCGAGAGGGGAAGGAGAGCGAGAGGGGAAGGAGAGCGAGAGGGGAAGGAGAGCGAGAGGGGAAGGAGAGCGAGAGGGGAAGGAGAGCGA